>CAJGYO010000016.1:26778766-27178766 GCA_904845875.1 Miscanthus lutarioriparius | reverse complement strand
CTCTGACACCTTCTACTCCCACAACCTCAACCTCAACTCAACCTCAACCTCAAGAGGGCCTACCTGTTACATTGGGATGTGTTCGCTTGGGAAGGCTGACACAAACGGGGCACTTGCACATCATATAGCAGCTCAAGTTGCGCAACTGTGCATAAACGCCTGGTCCCTGACACAGTACTTCTGGCGAAGAGCATTGATCCGGCTGTGATCACCATGATGGAAAATCATGACCCCTAAATGAAAGGACCATTGCCGACATGGTAGATCCACCTCATGTACATGACTTGCTCGTTCACTCAGGAGGATCCCCACCTCCAGCCCTGGCTGGTGCACACGCCTGTCTCTCTTTCTTCTCTCTCTCTCTCCAAACTATCTTCTTTCTGGTGTTCTGGGTCCAGCCTGCGTATGGCTTGGTTTAATAGGAAATTAGAGGGGAAGGTAAATGGGAACTACCCCATTACGCGGAACCAGTAATTAACCGGGAGGGTGTCACCGATTTTCCCGTATGTCGACAAATACGGTTGAGATGGTCACATGAGTTCTTGCACCCAACTCTGTAAGTGGTGTGACACTTGATCAGCTACTTCACCATTGCCAATGCAATGCCACCCCCTGGTTTTGCTGGGCTGTTAATAGATTTCCCTGACCGGAGCCAGCTCACGCGTCGCTCATCCCCAACTCCACCAACTGGTTGGCCCTTTTTGGCTTGCTCGTCATCAAGGCCCAGTAGAAGGCTGTGGAGCGGCTGTTAGCCTCACCACGGCCGTCACGCGCCGCCTCCTTTTTCTTCTCCATCACACAACAAGATCAACCCTCATTAGGTACAGTTGTATTTTTTACATAAGTTGTATAGAGACGAAAAATTCCTCTGAAAATCCAGCAAACGCAAAATCTGGCCAGAATTGTGTGTTTGGAATTCGAAAGTTTTTTTTTTCTCTCTAGGGAAATCGGCGTTTAACTCATGATCGTATTATATTCTATCTACTATATGAGATAGTGGGTATGTGGGTAGTTTAAAGATACGATACGACGAGCATGAATTCGTTTGTTCGGCGCAAACTTGTGCTGCTACGTTAGCTTCACGCACGCGCCAAATAAGAGAAAGCAAATGAGAAGGAGTGGGAGGTTTTGCAACTTCCTCCAGAAAGGGCCAAAGTAAGTTGCTTACTCATATACTTTGGTAACGCCTTTAAGGCGTTTTTAAGTCTGGGAGAAATCTCTTACTAGTGTTGTACAGCCAGAAGAAATCGTTGTTTATTCATACGCTGTCGAGAACTCGAGATCGGTGTGCCCACCGCCCAGTGGGAAACATACTGCAAATTAAATCAAGCTGTTTGTTTTTGTTGTGCAAACTTTTGCCAGGCTGGGTCTGGGTGCAAGATTTTGGCAGGATCGTCTTCAATTCGAATCAAAGAAACCCTGAACAAAGTCGCCATCTTTAACAATGAGTACTACAGCATTTCTAACAACTGAGAAGAATCACGAAAAGATCACCGCCACCAGCTGCTCTCATCAAGAACGTGAAAACAAATAGAAATAAAAGGGCACTAGTTTGTATATACACCATCACATTATTCGCTTATCGATTTCAACCAACCATAACCGATATTATCGATATTACCTGCTATCGTGACAATATTTTTCTCCCCACAGCAACAGATTTAGTGCCACCGGGCTTAAGCCCGAAACCAATCAGCGACCTAGCTGAATACAATCTCGAGTTCTCCAATTCCAACACAATTAACAACAACACCTATATACTGTATACGTAATCGTAAACTTGACGAACTTGCTATGCTCATGAACAATCCTAACGTATGCCTCGCCTGCGCGCGCTCGATTGAGGCGGCGATCAGGCGGCGCCGATGCAGGCGAAGGCGCGGACGCTCCGGGCCTTGGGCAGCGGCACCCGGATGAGCCGCCGGTCGGGCGAGAGCCCCACCTCGCCCGCCAGCTCCTCCAGCGACAGGGTCCGCCGTGGCGCAGCAGCGACCCTCTGCCTCGGCCGTTGCCGCCGCCGTCGTCGCCGCGTGGACTGGGGACCGCAGCTCCTGCTGCAGCCACCGCCTCCTCTGTTCGGGGTCGTCCAGGTCCACGGGCGCCGCGGAGGAGGGGAGGGTACCTCCGGTGCGGTAGGCACGGCCGCCGCCACCGGTTGTGGCTCCGCCGGTCTTTGATGGCCTTGTAGAGGAGCGGGATGAGGCCTTCCATCAGCGAATCGCGACGTGTGAGGTGAAAGGTAGTTGGTGGGAAATGGCTGTGTTCGATCACTACTCACCAGTGTTTGGTCTCGGTCCAGGGGAGTTTGGTTTGGTTGGCTCCGACCTTCTTCGCAGCACTCCTCTTATACCATATTCCAAGTTTTTTCACTCTCTTTCCATCACATCAAATCTTTAGATACATACGTAGAATATTAAATGTAGATAAAAAATAACTAATTACATAGTTTGATTATAAATTACGAGACGGATCTTTTGAGCCTAGTTAGGCTATAATTGAACAATAATTGTCAAATACAAACGAAATGCATGTCGATGTCACAATAACGATTTCTAACCGCGAACTAAACAAGACCAAGGCCAGTTTTATGGGGTCAGATTTTAGGAATGTCACGGTCCTTGTTATCTGTTTGTTGATTGGACGGGATCGTTCTGTTTAGTAGGAGGATCGAAGGGTCAGAGGATGAAAGGAATTTTAACATCTTAGCAGTGGGCCTCACAAGACAAGGTTATCTTCCCCGTATCGCTCTTCGCTTTGGTCGCCCACGCCACATGGGGTTGCCCACCCCAGTGCGCCGCCACCACCTCTGTAAGCCGTGGTCCGCCTCGCCTCTAGGACCACATCTACCCATTCCAGACGCGAGTCAGCCGCCCACTCCCCCAACATGAAGACGGAGAGACCACGCCAGGTACCGGGACGACACCCCCTCGATTTCATGGGACGAGGGTGCCCCAATCTAAGGGGTATATTCTTAGGGACCGAATTGGCCCCGACCACGGGAGCTTCTAGGGTCCTGTGTATTCGATGATTTCCCCAAGTGTTCGCGCCAAAATTTTCATGGTCTCAGCGTGAAGCCATGTGAAGGTGAAGCCCTGGGGGCCATGTGCACCGGCTGCACAAAAGAAATGTAATTGCTACATCGCTATATAATGAATGGTCTCAGAACCAAAAAAAGTTGTAAAATTCTCCTCAACCGAGTATTCAAATTAAATTTTAATTGCACCATTATGTTTCTTAAACAAATGGCACATGAATATATTTGAAAAACTTTCATTAACGAACATTTATTTCCATAAAGATAGAAGATTTTCTTTTATTATTGAGCAAAGGTGATGTTCTAGGTTCGTAAAACAATGTTCCGCCTTTTCACAAGAAAAAATGTTCTTGATTTAGAAAAATAATATTCCGCATCTAAGAGAAAAATGTTATAGATTTAAATGATTGGTACTATAATATCCGTAAAAATATTAAAAAAATAAAAATATATATAGAATTATATAATAAAAGAAATGGAATATAGAAAATAAAAAAGCAAACGTGAAAAATAAAAAAGAAATAAAATAAATTATAAAAAATACATCAGAGAACATCGCATTTATATCATGTGAACATCATAAAAACATAATAGGACATCACATGTATACTATGTGAACATCACATAATATATCATAGAACATCATTGTATACTACGTGAACATCACATGTATACTATCCAAACATCATAAAATACATCATAGAACATCACATGTATACCACGTGAACATAAAAAAGCATCATAGAACATCACCAGATAACACGTGAACATTATAAAAACATCATAGAACATCACATGTGTAAGTCAAGTGAACATCACATAATACATCATAGAACATCATTCTATATTACGTGAACATCGCATGTATACTACGCGAACATCACAAAAAAAACATCATAGAACATCACATGTATAACATGTGAACATCAAAAAATCTTAAAAACATCACATGTATGCTACATAAACATAAAAAAACATCAAAGCACATGACACTACATACCATGTTAACATCGTAAAATAAATTATAGAACAACACATATATATTATATGAACAAAGCATCTCATTGAATATAGAAAATTGAAAAGTAAACATAAAAAAATAATTAAGGTAAAATAGAAAATAGAAAATAAACAGAAAACATAAAGGCAAAAAAATGAAAAGTAAAAATAAATAAGACAAACAAAATAATTAATTATAGTAAAACAAAAACAAAATAAAATAAATAAAAATATAAAAAATGAAAGAATAATGAAAATCACATGAAACAAAAAATAAACAAAATTAAAAATAAATTGAAGAAAGGAAATAAAAAACAATAAGAAAAGGAAATGAAAGAAAAGAAAAGAAAAAATAAATAAAAGAAACATAAAAAATATAAAAGAAATAAAAAAAAATCAAGCACGAAAAGAAAAGGAGAAAGAAAAATGAAAAGAAAAGGAAAGGAAAGGAAAGAAAAGAAAAGAAAAGAAAAGAAAAGGAAAGAAATGAGAAGAATAAGAAAAAAAAGAGAAAAACTAACGATTCAGATCCCCTGCTCCTGCTAGCGTCGACTCACGCTCCCGCGCGTCGTTCGGCGTGAGCTTCGGGTCCGGCCGTTCGGACCCAAAAATTTTCGCCCCGACTGCCCCTCATCCAAACACGAGTGATCCCAAGATCGTCCAGTCCATCCCAGATGATGCCATGAACCAAACACTACTCAAGTAAAGCACATCTAAATGGAACCTAACTAAAGCATAGTTATCACAACTCAAAATTGTGTGTAGGGACTTTCTAAACAAACAACTGGGTAAATGATAAAACAAAACGGGGCAAATTTATAAGATGGTGAAGACATTTCTTTTTTTTAATCATGTTACAGACACACCCTTGTCAACACCCACATAAAACCCATCCATATATACACATGCGCACCCATATTTTTCATTCTTTATGCGTGACGAGCTTCCATGTACTAAAATTGTTCATCGCCTCTAATATTGCTATGGCGAGATTTTGAGCCAAAGCTTGAGGCTTAGTGGTACTAGAGCAAAGGGAGAGCAATGAATGCTTTCACCCCATTCCATTTGGTGGAGAAGATGCACAAGGAGGGAAGCAAGAAGATAGGACCCAAGCCATAATACCTCAAGATTGGTTTCCTAGTCTCACGCTGACCAAAACTTAATGAATTTTGCTACGCCTTAGACATGCAACCCTAGAGGCCAACATAGTAGTCACCTTTCTTAGTAAAATAACCATAGGTGAAGATACAGTGACGCTAACTAAGAGGGAGAGGCGAATTAGACAACTTAAAAATTAATGATCTCTAAAACCTACTTACTAAAACCTCAGTAACACCCGAGGCGTAAAAAAATCCTAGGTCATCACTAAACGCCGCTTCCCACAAACCAAAGTATAAAATCCAAATGGCATAAACCTATTGTCGGGTTCATAATTTTGGGGTCCCCAATGGACCCACTTCCTAAAAAACTCGGCCCAATAGATGGGCGTGAGCGACAACGTATGCCTCTCGGCCGCCCAGATACATAATGACAGTAGGAGAACGATCCGGTCCTCGGCCGTAAGGCATGGCTAAGGTGGGGACACAAATCACTCCAACCTCCTTTTCTCGACATGGATACGCCGGACCTCACCATGGCTCTCCCCCGACCGACATGGTTGGGCCGATCGGGAACGACCGACCGGGACGCACCGCCGATGAGGGTCCCGGGATCGAAGCGGAGCGAGATAAGGTAAGGCGTTCAAGTCAAAACTGTAATATCGAGGACCGTACCCTACCATACCCTACGCACCTATAGGACGGTACCACCAGGCTATGCCAGATGAGCACTATGCAACATTCTAGGCTTGTCAGAACACAAATAGTATTGTAGGCGCCGACGTTTGCTATACTAGGCAAACACGGTAGAGCCTGCCACATGCATCTGGACATAAACTGTATTATGGGCGCCGACGACCGTCTCGTACCTGATAACGTGGGCAACAAGACTAGGTAGTACACGTATATATTCTGTCTCTTTCTCTGACTTGTAAGGCCATCCCTTTCGACTATAAAAGGGATGAGCTCTCTCCTAAAAAGCTCTCTCTCTCTGGCGCTCTAGCGCTCTGGCTCTCCTAAAAAAAGAGAAGCTAGACGATTCGAGCACTCGAGGACCTAAGAACTCGAATAGCTCAATAGCTCTAGAACTCTAAAACTACACGGAGCATACGCTCCAATATTTAGCGCATGTTAGAGCCTCCGTCACTCTCGGCCCTTCGGTTCAGAGTCCGACCGGGCCTTTAACACTCCTTCTTATTCCTACTCGTTTGTAACCCCACAACAAACTTTGAGCACCTGGGCTCAGGAATAAAGTCACCGACCGACTGAAACTAGACGTAGGGCACATTGCCTGAACTAGTATAAATCCTGTGTCATTGAGTGCTATCACAACGCACGGCAAAACTATAAATATTTACTTGTTGGTCACTTTTCGCACCGACACCTATAAATAGTGTAAATAGCAGAAACAAACACAACAAAAAAACTATAATTAAGAAAGGTTCCACTCCAATCATTATTATTAAACCATGAAGGGTCACCCATGACTAATAAACTAAATTTATTATAGCAAGTCGAAAAGCAACGTTATTATCTCTAAGTATGAGGTATCTCGATCACCATCGATTGGGCAACTAGAGGTTGCCTCTAGACCGGAGGGGGCTCCTAGCGCCAGGGTGGTGGCTGCCAGACGATGAGGAATCCATTTTGTGGGCGGCTAGGATGTGACTGAGGGTGGTTGGGGGCGATGGCGGTGTGGCAGGAGGTGGCGAGCGGGATCCAGAACGTAGTGCGCGAACAAGGATCGAGCTTAGTGCCAAACAACTTCATATAGACCTACTTTTTATTTTTTAGAGCAAGTTCTTGAACACTGTTGGGCAAAGGCAACAAAATGTGCTGCTTTTTTCGCCACTTGAAAAACTCGTTAATTTACTAAGTATTTTTTAGAACAATTGATGCTCTAACAGACTTGAAAAAACCATAGACACACTTCGAATCTAGAGGTCAGAGGGGACGCTAAATTCAAATGGCTAGCTGATTTCCAGGTTCTTAGCAAAAAGGAAAAAAGAAAGGTACTTTCAGCTGGAAATACATAATGATGATGAATGACCATGCATTTCAGGTAGTCCTTCGCACTAGTTCCAAACTTGTGTTTGACTTGGCTTCTGTGAGTGACGGGTGACGGCACCTTACTCGTTTGTTTGTTGATTTTGCCATTTGGATCATTCCATGGAAGTGTATATGATTTGATGGTGGCTGTTTTCTAGCTGTGTGCAGGTAGTAGCCGATGCGATTTGGTCTGTGGATGACTCTTTCTTTCCAAGATATATATTTCAAGATATAATCATCAATATATAAAATACAAACAAAAATAAAATAATCATGTGACTCGTAGAATATCCATTGCTTGGCGTGTGGTCTACTTGTGTCGCTTTCTCCTCATGTTATCCACCTTAGCCACTTCTTAGACTGTCTCCAACAGCTGAAACCCAAACAAGAGGCTCATTTCATCATTTGGGTCACGCAACATAAAAGAGTCACGCACCCAAACCCTCCCATCTCCAACAGCCAATGCAAAAGATTAGGCCCCGCATCGACACCCAGCCCCATGGCACGCGTCCTCTCCCCACCGGCGGCCCGCATCCTCCTGCCCCACCTACGGCCACGGCCATCGTGGTCTGCTCCTCCTCCACCGTGGTGGCGCCCTCTCCCCTTCGTCAACTTCACGGGCGGATCCGGTCGATTGACATGGCGGCGCGCCCTTCCCGGCGGATCCGACCTCGACGTCTGCGCAGATGACCCCCACGTGCGACGACGTCCTCTCCCCACTGGCGGCACGCATCCTCCCGCCCCACCTGCGGCGCGCGGTCGTGGCTGCTCCTCCTCCACCGGTGGTGGAGCTCTCTCCCCTTTCGGTCAGCTGCGGGCGGACCCGGTCGATTGGGCGTGGCGGCACCCCTTTCATGGCGGATCCGACCTCGACGTCCGTGTAGATGGCCCCCATGGCGGCGGCGTCGACCCGAGCGCACGGCCACCACGTTCCGGCACCCGTCTCGCTCGACCCCTCGGCCGCGCACGACACTTCGGGTTTCGCTCCGTCTCGTCCGACGGCGACCCACGATCTTACACCCACCGGGTATGCTTGTGAAACGAGTGTAAATAACCCTTTCATGACTTCACAGAAGTCCCAAAAGGGCTCGGGGGCTCCTATCGGGTTCATAAACCTAGGGTCCCCAATGGACCTGCTTCCCTGCAAAAACTCAGCCCAGCAGATGGCGTAGTGACAATGTGCTCCTCCCGGGCCGGCCTAGATACATAATGACAGGCCAGGAGAACGATCCGGTCCCCGACCAGATGGCCTGACCAAGGTGGGGGCATAGTCTGACTCCAACCTCCTTTTTCGACTGGGGATACGCCGGACCGCTGCTCGTGGCTCTTCCCCGACCGACACGGTCGGGGCCGACTGGGAACGATCGACCGGGGACGACCGCTCGGTGAGGACCCAGGATCTGCCTGGAGAAGATAAGGTAAGACGCTCAAGTCAAAACCGTAATACCGAGGACCGTACCACTGCCATACCCTACGTACCCCTGTGGATTCGTGCCACTCGTGCCATGCTAGATGGTTACTATGCAACCTTCGAGGCGTGTCGTAACACAAACAATATTATAGGCGCTAATGTTTGCCATACCAAAGTAACACGATAGAGCCTCGCCACATGCATTTGGACATAAATAGTATTATGGGTGCCGATGACCGCCTCAGCACCCGACAAAGATGGGCAACAAGACTAGGTACCACACGACATATTTCTCACTCTTTCTCCGACTTGTAAGGCCATCCCTTCGACTATAAAAGGATGAGCTCTCTCCTAAAAGCTCTCTCTCTCACGGTGCTCGCTCTCTCTGCTCTCCTAAAAAGAAGCTAGACGATTCGAGCACTCGAGGACCTAAGAACTCAAATAGCTCAATAGCTCTAGAACCCTAAAACTACACGGAGCATACGCTCCAATACTTAGCGCACGTTACAGTCCCTGTCACTCTCGGGCCTTCGGTTCAGAGTCTGACCGAGACTTTAACACCCTCTTCTTATTCCTACTCATTTGTAACCCCACAGCAAACTTCGAGCACCTGGGCTTAGGAATAAAGTCACCGATCGACTGAAACTGGACATAGGGCACGTTGCCTAAACCAGTATAAATCCTGTGTCATTGAGTGATAGGCCACATCCGATCACAACGCACAACAAAACTATAAATATTTACTTGTTGGTCACTTTTCGCACGGGGTTGCGCTCGCCAGGTCCAGCATAACATCCTAGATGGAGGGAACGATCCCCTATAGTTTGCTCGGGCTGACCAAAACATCACTGCTGCGGCGATGCTTCTGCGTGGCCTTCCCAAGTCTGACGACCCCCAGGAATAAGCAATCCACCGGAACCTCCCAAGGCTGGTGGAAACCGCCCGTGCTCAAAGAAGTGAGAGCTCAGCATGCACACCGGCTCATGGCCTCTTGCCCCACCGGGGAATGGGGCCGCACTAGTCAAATCGCTCCATCCACTCACCACTATAGTTCTAGGCATGGGACAGAGGCCATAGCTACACCACAAATGACCGGTGCCCGCCTCCACACCAACCACCTATGCGTGAATGGCTCAAGCTGAACCATGACACTCGTAGGGTCATGAACAATCTATGCCATGCCCAGCATGATGATGACATCCATCAAGTGGCGGTGAGAGCAGGCAGCACGGGCCTCGGCCTGACCATCGAGGAGTGCGGGGACACGCCTCCTAGGCATGGTGGCCGACCAAACGACCGGAGCCCCAGCCCAGATGCCCCGGGGCCACGGGCCTTTGGTCATCGCATCCTGAGAGCGCCGTTCCCACAGTGTTTCCGACCACCCACCAACATCGCTAGATACACCGGGGAAACGAACCCTGGTATATGGCTCAAAGACTTTCGGCTCGTCTGCCGAGCCAGAGGTGTGGATGATGACCACTTCATCATTAAGTATCTCCCCATCTGTGTGGGAGAGCATGTTAGAGCATGGCTCAAATTTCTCCCGCCCAACAGCATCCGTGACTGGGCGGATCTCAAGAGGGCCTTCGTTAGAAATTTCCAGGGGACATATGTTCGTCCTGGGAATTCCTAGGACCTCAAGAGCTGTCAATAGGAGCCTAACGAGTCCCTATGGAATTACATCCGTAGGTTCTCAAAGCGGTGCAACTCCCTTCCTGATGTTGTCGACGCGGACGTCATCAGCGCGTTCCTCTCTGGGACAACCTATGAGTCCTTGATCCACAAGCTCAGCTATCTAAAGCCCCGTACCACCTGCGACCTGCTCGACATCACCACAAACCACGCCTCTAGCGAGGAGGCGGTCGGGGTGGTCATCAGCGGTGGTCAGGATAGGGGCAAGGCCAAGCGCGAAGACCAAGGCGAGGGCCCCTCCACACAAAACGACAAGAAGGACAAGAAGGATCGGCACCGACCGGCCAACCCAGCTTTGGTCGCCGTAGCCGATCATGCGGGCAAGCAGCCCTAGCAGGGCCAGCCCAATCACTTCGACAAGCTCATGGAGAGTTCATGCACCAACCATGTCTACCCCATCAAGCACCTCTATAAGGACTGCGAGCTCCTCAAGCGCTTTCTACGACAGGCCGACAAGCCGAAGGAAGGGAAGGGCAAGGAGGAGGCGGCCAAGAAAGGAGGCAGAACGAGAAAGGATGATGATGGCTTCCCTGACCCTGAGGAATGCATCAAGATCTTTGAGGGATCCGATGCCATCCACTCCAAGCGCCAGCACAAGTTACACTACAGAGAGGCATGTGCCGCCGAGTCGGTCGTCCCCTCTTTCCTTAGCTGGTCGGACTCCCCTATCACTTTTGATCAGATAGATTATCCTTCCCACATCGCTTGACTGGGTCGCTACCCGCTCATCATTGACCCCATCATCCATAAGAAGCGCCTCACCAAGGTGCTGATGGCCGGAGGCAGCAACCTCAACATTCTCTACATCGACACCCTCGACGCCATGCGCATCCCCTGGTCGGAGCTCCGCCCAGTGAGCTCCCTTCCACGGCGTGATCCCAGGGGCGCAGGCGTACCCACTCGGGCAGATCGACCTACCCGTCACATTTTTGCAACCGAGCCAATTTCTACTCCGAGGTCCTTACCATCGATGTGGTGGACTTTCCAGGGTCTTACCACGCCATCTTGGGGCGGCCATGCTATGCCAAGTTCATGCCGATCCCCAACTACACCTACCTCAAGTTGAAGATGCCGGGACCGAATGACGTCATCACCGTGGGTAGCACCTTTTTGCACACCTACACGTGCGACTGTGAGCATTACGAGCTTGACACGGTCGTCATCAACTCCGCCGAGCTCTCGGAGCTCGAGAATTCATCGACTCCAGCAATCCCAGACTGCAACGAGCCAACCTCCTTGAGTGCCTTCCACCCGACCAAGGAAACCAAGGCGGTGGGGATCAACCTCGCTGACCCGACCAAGACGATGTGGATCGGGACCAAGCTCCTGGCCAAATAGGAAAGCAAGCTCGCCGACTTTCCACGTGCTAATCACGATGTCTTCTTGAGGAAACCTTCTAACATGCCGGCCATACCAAGGGAGGTCATCGAGCACACATTACGCCTCGTCCCGGGCTCGAAGCCCACCAAGCAATGCTTGTGTCGCTTTGACGAAGAGAGGCGTAGGGCCATAGGCGAGGAGATCACCAAACTCCTAGCAGCCGGGTTCATCAAAGAGGTATACCACTCTGACTGGCTAGCTAATCCTGTTCTTATGAAAAAGAAGACTGGGAAATGGAGAATGTGTGTTGATTATACTAGCCTCAACAAGGCATGTCCAAAGGACCAATTTCCTTTGGCACGCATAGACCAGATAGTCGACTCCACCTTAGGATGCGAAATCCTCTCCTTTCTAGATGCCTACTCAGGCTACCACCAGATCACGATGAAAGAGTCCGACCAGGTCGTGACTTCATTCATCACCGTATGGTTCATACTGCTACGTAACCATGCCTTTTGGTCTAAAGAACACTGGTGCCACCTATCAACGGTGCATGCAGCGATGCTTCGCCGACCAAATTGACCCGCCCGACCAGCCTGACCAAGTTGAGCGGCCGAAACCAACAATCACCGTCTATGTAGATGACATAGTGGTGAAAATGGCTCAAGCTAGCGACCTAATCGCAAATTTGGCTGCAACATTTGCAAACCTCCGAAGGTTCAATATCAAATTGAATCCCGAAAAATATGTTTTTGGAGTTCCAAAGGGGAAGCTCCTTGGATACATCGTGTCTGAGCGCGGCATCAAAGCCAACCCTAAAAAAATCATGGCCATCTCCAACATGGGCCCTATACACAACATCAAGGGCGTATAGAGGCTCATCGGCTATTTGGTCGCCCTAAGCCAGTTCATCTCCTGACTAGGGGAATGGGGGATGCCTCTCTATAAACTTCTCAAGAGGACAGATGCATTCATCTGGACAGAGGAGGCACAGTAGGCTTTGGAAAGCCTCAAAGCATCACTGACATCGACCCCAGTCCTCGTTGCTCCCGAACAGGGAGAACCCCTCCTCAAAACAACCACGTTATGAGCGCCACCCTTGTTGTCGAAAGGGAGGAGCTAGGACGCCCCCTGAAGGTTCAACGACCGGTGTACTTCATCGGTGAGGTACTCACCGACGCCAAGGCTTGATACCCCCAGGTGTAGAAGCTTCTGTACACCATGCTGATGGTGACCCGGAAGCTCCTGCACTACTTCACCGACCATGAGGTCATAGTTGTCACCTCGTACCCACTGGGAGACATCATCCACAACCGCGATGCCGCGGGACGAATCTCCAAGTGGGCTCTCGAGCTTATGGGTCACGACATTAGGTATGTCCCTTGCACCGCTATTATCGGCACGAAAATTCGTCACATGCCAAGGCACTAAACTATACCTAGAATATAATCTAAAACCATTACTCAACTATTTTGTAAAAAAAACTTACCTAAAGTGGCAGCTGGCCGAGCCGGCGTTGAGGGAGCGCAAGGCGACAGGGGACTGCGTGGGCTAGGTGGGGGCGACGGCGGCACACCCTCTGCTGAATCCGGTGGCCGACGGTGAGGGGATGCCACCTGCACCATAGTTTGGTGTGGCGACGACAAGCCAAGGCGATGAGGTGAGAGAGTGCGAGGGAGAGAGAGCACACAGGGAGAAAGATGGCCCGGTAGATATGTTAGGGCCTCTTGGTCATCTAATGGCCAATAGGACCCCATTGGCTATCGAAGGGCCGATACACCTATTGGCCGGATAGGGCCCACGGGGCTATTGGTCTAGCCACGTGGGAAGACCTATTGGTCACTGGAACGCCGATTGGACCCTGTCAGCCCGCTACTGGCCGACAGGATCCTGTCGACCTTCTAGGCGCTGATAGGATATTGTATCTATATTTTTTTCAAACAAATTCTAGATTCGCAATTAATCATTGAAAATATTATTTTAAAAAAAAAGTTGAATCATATGGAAGCTAGCGTTCATATGTGCTGGTGACACCAGCTTACAAAGGGCCCTACCAGCAAGCCATGCTAGAACGACTGTCGAGCCACTCAAATCTCAGATCAAACCGATCTCCGAACTCATCGATGTTAACGGCAGCTAAGATCACTGGTTCCATTCACGCCACGCGTCGCATGGGGCTTGAGCTTGTAGGTTTCGACTTTTGAGCGAGTGCCATGCTGTCCTCGAGCTCGCCTGCCTCATCGGCCGGTCGCTCCAGAGCATGAGCGACATCCAATGTCGTCGTTGATCCTGCGTCGTCGATCGCGCGTGGGCGGTTGAGCGATGGCTGACCACCTTCACTGGTCTCTGCTTGGCTCTCGTCGTGCGCCTCGTCGTCCCTCCTGTATGCTGCGTTGAGGCTAGGTGTCACCGATCGAGGATGTGAAAAAGATGATGATCAAATCAAGTCGCGATAGCTCGATCGATTGGTTCCTCGCTTCCTCTTTGAGTAGGGCGGGGACGTTGTCTCACCTATCATTACAACTGCTCTAACGAGTATACCTGTCGGCACAAAAATTTGTCCCGTGCCAAGGCACACGAGCAAGCCTGAAGGGTCTACTTGATGGAGTTGGAGACCCGTCTGGCTTTAACACATGGATTATCGATCCTGCGCACTTCTCTCAAGACATGCCGGTCAATTTGACCCTGCAATTTATAAGGAGAGAAAGCTAATCAGTAATTTAAGGCAGAACATGCCGGTGTTGCCAGACAGTCCCGAATGTGCGGCTCTGAGAGCCGATGTGGAAGGAGATCAACTAAATAGCCGATTTCAGCATACTCATAAGAATAAATCAGTTAAAGCTCATGGAGTTGTGGAAGAAAAATCAGTTATCATTCAGGATGAATATAGTTATTTAGACAAATATTAGTCAATGGCGAGGGATGTTAACACTAATCGCTTTATGCTAAGCCAATGACCGTAAGTAACCGAATCCCTTTTTATATGAAAATTCAGCCCATCATCATTTAACCATTTAATAGAGATAAATCAAATGAACATATTAGATCTCATCTATCGCTATGACCAAGTGGGGCATGAAGCGTAATCATGCAGCCGTAGAAGAAACAACAATAAATTCGACGACCCTAACTTATTACTAATATCGGTGGGGCATGAGGCGAAATTATGTAGAACGTAATACAATAATAAGATCATAGGGCTAAGATATCTTTCAACCTATCCTTACTTCAACGGTCTCATGACGTGAACTCGCATATGTGAAAACACTCAATATCGGGCTAAAACAAAAGGAATTAGAGCATAGCACACAATTAAGGTCATGTCCTATCAGGAACAGATCTACTAAATAACGATCCCCACTCCACGGTGCTAATAGTGGGGTGTGAGGCAGAATCACACAGGCCGTGATAATGGGCCATGAAATGGTTTTCAAGTAGCCGATAGATCTATTCAAGACTAGACATGCCTTAACCGCATACTATGCACGATCAAGATTGACATAAAACAACCGATAAAACATAACTCATCGTTTAGGGTGCGGATTAGATCAGTTTAGATTAATAAACGATGGGTTAAACATGATATAAGGCCGATCTAGATCAATCCTAATCGAACAAAGTGATATTGCTGTAATTAAAGAAATAATGAAAGCAATAAGCAATATCGGTAACTTAATAAATTTATCCGAAGGACGCCACCCTTAGATAGAGCCAATAACTTGACCTTAATCTAGTTCAAGCGTTGGAGGTCGAATTAGGATCGATGATGCGACTATACTTGAACTAGACAAGAGTCGATAACTAGCTTATACCAGAGTTGCGCAGTGGAGGTCGAATTGATCGATGTAGCCAGCACAAATGTAAGTATAAGCCATGACGGTACTTATAGAAAAGCCAGAGGTCGGTCGGACCGATGCAGACCTGCTCGCTGAAGAACTCGTCGAGATCTACTTTACTCCTACTCCTAAGGGGTGGCCAGAGCCGAAAAAGTAAGTAACTTGTATTTGATTGATTGTGTGTCCCTTTACAATAGTGGGGTCCAATATTTATACCTGGGGCCTAAACATGAATCCTACTTAAGCATGACTCATTATAATTTTTGGCCTAAGAGAAAACATTTCTAATTTAGGATAACTTGGACCCTAATCTTTCCCTTTTTGTAGAGTCCAACATGTTTTTCCTAGCGCCGATTGTAGCTATCATAGTTATCTGCTGACGCTATTTGAAGAGAGGCGATTCCAGTGCTGTATTCAAATCAGCTGATACCGACCTTTATGCAATCAACTCCTTGATGACATGATCTTAGGAGCTTTTGAGTTCTTGCAACCCTTCTTCCAAATTCTGGTGTAAACACATGCCCCTCAATTTTGGGATAAAAGTAATTTTATTCCAAAATTATCACGTCTGTACCCCCAATAGGTCCTGCAGTCATGGGTAGAGAATCTTGATCTAGGGTCTACTGTTTGTCACCGTCTATGTCAGCTTATGAGCCCATGCTTCAAAACTTTTATGAGAGCATCATTGCTTCACGGGCGCTTCGATCCATCTTTCTAGGCCGACTATAAAACGTCTATCCGACTCTGGCGAGAGCAATTCAACAATTCAGCTATGTTTCTCTTCTATCTGCTTCCTCAAGTGCCTTTGACTCCGCCAGTCCCTCCATGGTCTAATTCCTTGCTATGAGGATCTTGAGTGGTTAGAAGAATTCTTGTGCATAGAGTGATTGTGTCGCTCATCTTAGCGCCTTGTTGAGCAAGAGGATCAGCTACTGCGGTTAGAAGAATTCTTGTGATATCACCTGAGTCTTCTCTTCATGCTCACAGAGCTATTCTAGTGTTTGCAAGGGCTAAAATGTGTGGACACCTTCCCCTTGTTCGCTCCATCAAATGCCCATCGGGAAAGCCACATATTTCTTTCCCACAGTTTCCCAGTCACTGAGAAATCAGCTGGGCATCTGTTAAGCAGGCGGCCTTTCCCCTTCTCCTGGCATAATTTTTTTTTCAACGGGCCAATGTGACTCGGTTTATGATGACCTTCAGCCATACGGGGATCAGGACTCCCTTCAATCCAAAGAAGCCTTGGTGGGTTGATCGCTGGTCAATGTAAACCTTTCGTATACATTCCACGATATTTTGTGATTACGGGAAGCAATAAGTCCGAATCTGTTATGTTTTCGTTATCCGTCCCCTGAATTTCCGGAGTGTCGATCCGTTTCTGTACCCGACTTTAATTCCATAACCCCGGCGAAATCTATCTTCTCACCTTACCGGGCTATATATATGGGCCACGGCTATGGATCAAAAAATAACCCGCTTCGTCTCAAACCTTTTGTGTCTTTAGTGCGATTTTTGCTTTCCCATAGGTGTGAGATCATGGAGAACAACAAGAGGTCTGCTGAGGAGGCCCTTAACGGAGGTGCGTCATCACACCAGTGCCTTCATCACCAGGAGGGCGCAACTCATGATCCCCTCACTGCCTCGGGGTATAGGGCCGACTCCGTTCAGCATTTGGGGTTTTCTTGATCAATAGCTCGCCGCCAGCTCCCTGTTATCCGAGGATGTGGGTCGACAATGATGACCTGCTCACCTCCATTGATAGGCATGGCCAGAAGCTCACCGACTGTCTCTCCCTCGTAGAATCGGCTCTGGCCATGGTCTGATGCCGATCGCCTCCCAAGGCTGATTCAGTGGAGGATAGGCTGGCCAAGGCCGAGGCCAGGATCACGGGTGAGATATCTATCATAACTTTTGTCTCTTCTTAATTTTATCTTCAAGATCCTGATCATCCCCCTTTGGAATCTTTTTAGATTTGTCAGCTTAGCTAGAAAGCCTCCAATCGGCTGTTGAGTATGCGATGGGATTCGTCAACGCTAGAGGCGCTGTCCCAGTGGTTCGCTTGCACGACATCCCAAACCATGTCAGGGAGGTCGCTTTGCATGGCGTTCGTCATGGTGCTACCATGGCGTTGGCTGCTGCGCAAGCCCGTTCTGGCCATGAGCCTCGGCTTCTTCCCCATGGTTTTCCAGCCGTGGCACACCCTGGGGACTATGAGCGCCTGGTCGAGGATTTCCTCAGCGTCACCAACTTCGTAGCCCTTACTTCTCAGGCCGATGACATAGTATCCAAAGTGTTTTCCGGCCCATAGTTTGTAATAGGTGATATTTATCAAACAATTTCTCCATCTTGAGTGATTTTCCTTTGCTTCGTACTTCATATTATATGCATCACTCTATCCATGTTTGCTTTGCTCCTATAGGCGATACACATCGTACCGACTTCTACCCCTTTGGGTTTATTTTTGCACTAGAGCCGACGACCGAACAAATCGGTTGTCAAGTATTAATCCAAACGCTAGGGTAATATTTCTTTAGATATTTCCCATTGATTGCTCTGCCAAATTCTTCCTCTCCTCTTAGTGTTTCCAAAATATAAGCATTACCAGGCGCACAACTCTTGATCCGGTAAGGTCCTTCCCAATTAGGTGACCATTTGCCGAATTTGCTGTCCTTTGACCCAATCGGCAATTTCACTTTCCAGACCAAGTCTTCTTCAGAAAATTGCTTGCTCTTGACCTTTTTATTGTAATATTTTGCAATCCGTAGTTTATTGGCTTTGATATTCTCATGAGCACGCAGCCGATGGCAACTTAAGTCCTCTAAGTCGTCTATCATAAGATTTTTGTAGACTTCGGCTGACAAATCATTTTGCAACCCAACACGCCTCGATCTAGCCTGAACTTCCTAAGGAAGGACTGCATTATGGCCATACACAAGTTCATAGGGTGACGTTTTAATCGATCCATGACAGGCCATTCTATATGCCCATAGTGCCTCATTAAGCGTTGAATTCCACTTCCTTGGCTGCTCCTCAATCTTTTTCTTGATCAGCTTAATCATAATCTGATTGGACACCTCTGCCTGGCCATTAGCCTGAGCATAGTAAGCAGAAGAATTTAGTAGCTTAATTCCCATACTAGCAGCAAAATCTCTGAACTCTTTTGATATGAACATCGTCCCTTGATCGGTAGTGATAGTTTGAGGAATCCCAAATGATACACAATATGCTCCTTGACAAAATCAACCATGTTCTTTGAGGTTATCATCTTCAAAGGAATTGCCTCAACCCACTTAGTGAAGTAATCTGTCGCTACCAATATGAACTTATGTCCTTTACTTGAGGGCGAAAAAATCTGACCAATTAAATCAATTCCCCAACCTCAAAACGGCAATGGTTTGATTATTGGATTCATGGCCGATGCAGGCGATTTCTGGACATTACCAAAACGTAGACAGTCCTGGCACCCCTTGTAATATTCAAAACAGTCTTCCAATATTGTTGGCCAGAAGTATCCAGTTCTGCAAATAATCCATTTCGTCTTATAAGCCGATTGATGAGCTCCACATATCCCTTCATGCACCTCGCCCATCAACACCTTAGCTTCCTCTTGATTTAGGCATTTGAGCAATACCCCATCGACTATTTTGTAATACAGCTGATCATCCAGTAAAACATACTTAGTCGATTTATATCTTAGCTTTCTGGTAACTTTCTGTGACGAATTCCTAAGGTAATCGGCTATTTCAACTCTCCAATCATCATTCGAGGTTTCACTACTCAAGACTTCTTGAAACACACGATATCCTGACGCACTTTGAGCTAAACAATTAGCCTCTTGGTTTTGTGCTCTCGGAATATGTTGAAAAGAGACATGAAGAAATTCCTTGAGCAACTTTTGGCACTCATCATAGTATCCTTTCAAAGTATCTTCTTTGCATTCATATAGGCCGATCAACTGATTAATAATTAACTATGAATCTCCGAATATTTCAATTGCTTCGGCCTTTACTTCATGAAGAAGCTGAAGTCCTTTAAGAATAGCCTCATATTCCGCTTGGTTGTTGGTAATCATTGGTTCAGTTGGAAGAGCAAACTCAAAACTTGCCCCCCGAGGCAAAATAATAACAATACCAATACCAATACCACCACCTTGCTTGCATGATGATCCATTAAAGAATAACGTCCAAGGTACCGGCTCTACATAATCAATGCTTGGCTTATGATGCTGGGTGACAAAATCGGCCATTATTTGTCCTTTGACTGCTTTAGCCGATTTGTACTTCAAGTCAAATTCCGATAACGTGAGAATCCACTTTCCCACTCTCCCATTCAGTATTGGCATTGATAACATGTGCTTAATCACATCAGCCTTGGAAACAACCGTACATTCGGCCAATAATAAGTACTGTCGTAACTTAGTGCAAGAGAAATAGAAGCACAAGCATAACTTTTCGGTGGGAGAATATCTTGTCTCTGGATCCAGGAGTCTTCTACTCAGATAAAAAACAACTCGCTCTTTTCCTTCAAACTCTTGCATCAAGGCCGTTCTAATTGTCTTGTCATCAGCCGATATGTACAACTTAAAAGGCTTACCTTGCTGAGGAGGGACCAGCACAGGTGGACATTTCATATATTCTTTTATCTCTTCAAATGCCTTTTGTTGTATGTCACCCCACTTAAATTATTGATCATTTTTCAACTTCAACAAGGGAGAAAATGGCAGAACTCTTTTCGATAAATTTGAAATGAATCTTCTGATGAAATTAATCTTACCAAGCAAAGATTGTAACTCTATTTTAGTAGTCAGGGAAACTGCCTCATCAATTGCTTTTATGCTTTTTGACCAACTTCGATTCCTCTCTCGTGGACCATGAAACCCAAGAATTGTCCAGCTGACACTCCAAAACCACACTTATTAGGATTCATCTTTAGACCATGTTTTCTTGTGTATTCCAGAGTCTCCCGCAAATTAGCTAGATGCTCCTTGTACCCTTTGGATTTTATCATCACATCATCAATGTAGATTTCAACAATCCTACCGATCAATTTATGAAAAATATAATTCATTGCCCTTTGATAAGTTGCACCGGCATTCTTCAGACCAAAGGTCATCACAACCCACTCGAATAAACTGATTGCGTCGGGGCACCTGAAAGCGGTCTTTGCTATGTCTTCCTCAGCCATGAAAATTTGGTTATATCCTGCATTGCCATCAATGAAGCTAATAACCTTGTGCCCAGCTGCAGCATCTACTAACATATCAGCTATCAGCATCGGATAACCATCCATGGGTGTGGCTTTGTTCAGATCCCTGAAATCGATGCGAACTCTTAATTTTCCATTCTTCTTATACACAGGGACAACATTCGATATCCACTCTGCATATCAGCATGGTCGGATAAACTTTGCTTCCAGTAACCTTTTAGTCTCCTTTTTGATATCATCAAGCATGTTCGGGTTGAATCTCCTTGGAGCTTGTTTAAACGGCCAATATCCAAGTTTGATTGGCAACCGATGTTCAACAGTTGATCAGTCTAGATCAGGCATCTCATAATATTTCCAAGCAAAATAGTCTTTAAATTCCTTTAATAAATCAACTAACTCTCGCTTATACTCAGGATCCAACTTGGCACTTACATACGTCGGCCTTGGTCTATCTCCAGAACCAATATCTACCTCTTCTAATTCATCAGCCGATGTGAAGCCATGTCCTAGTTTGCCATCTGTACCATCTATTGGATTATCCATTAAGACAAAATTTTTAAAGCCGACTGCTTGGATCGGCTGTTGGCTTTCATTATTGACTCTAATGAAGCCTTCTTCCCATATCTTGTCAGAAAAGCATTCGAAGTCTCCTAGTTCCCAAAAGACTGGATCGGCTATTGCGACACTTACGGACTCATCAGCGCGAACCACCTCGACATCATCTCCATGCCATTGAATCAAACACTGATGCATGGTTGATGGCACACAACAATTTGCATGAATCCAGTCATGGTAAAGGAGTAAACTGTATGACCCTTTTCCATCGATGACAAAGAACGTGGTGAGCAGAGTTTTACCCCCGATTGTTAGTTCAACGTTCATTGCCCCCCGGGTCATAGACGCATTACCCTCAAAGTCCTTAAGCATCATGTCGGTCTCAATCAGATCTTCTGGTCCCTTGCCAAGTTTACGAAAAATGGTGTAAGTCATAAGATTAACAGAAGCACCTCCATCCACCAACATCTTGTTCATCGGCTTCCCATTAACAAAACATTTTACATATAAAGCCTTTAAGTGCTGATGCTTGACTGGTTTATCAAATATAGCCTACTGTATAACTGTCAACTTGGCAACTATCTCCTCAAACTCCGATTCATCAAAATCTGAGTAAACTTCTTGATCTGCTGGAGCTCTGAACTCTGATGGCAATAGGAAAGCCATTTGAATATTAGCCGATGGTTGCCTTTTATCGGCTGTTTGCTTAGTATGCCATACTTGAGGTTTACCGGATGCCTGAGCCTGTTCCAACTCTCTATTCCTTACGCGTTGCACCCTTCTATTCTGGCTTCTTGTCAAACCTTCTGGACACCATTGGCTTTCCTGCCAAACATATTCTCTCTCGTTGCCTTCTTCTTCATAATCAGCCCAGTCTTGGTCAACAACTCATTTTCTAAGCCAATCATGAATACTTTTATTTTTTAAGCACCGATCCATGTTATTGTGATGATACACATCTTGAGCATGAACAGACCGGTGGCTGGTTTGAGATTGCCAAAACTCCCAATATTGTTCGCTGTACTCTGGATAGTTATTCTTAGTAGGCAACTTCAAACTTTTGTTCCAGCAATGTCTGAAGAAAGGACAATTCTAATGTGATTCAGCTTGCTTTCTTTTATACCTCTCTTTTTCCTATTGATGCTGGTATTCTTGCTCTTCTAACCAACGCTGATAATCCTTTTCCTTCTGTCGCTGCCATTTATTCAACAGAATTCGAGATGTAATCCGCGGCTTTGTTGCCCCATCTTTTGATGTTTCTCCCTGCTCATATCTGCTCTCTTGCTTGTCGCGACATTTTCTAATTTCTCTGTATTCGTCAGTCGATATTTGCATCTCAAGATCGACTGTTCTAGTTTCTCTTAATTTGGTTGATGTCAGGACCTTAGTCTTTTCTTTGAGCAGCCTAGCATCGACCATGTTTTGATCTCCTAGGAAAGGATTATCATCAACTTTCATCTTCCGAGGCGTATCAAATTTGAGCCTTCCTTGCTGAATAGCCCTCTGTATATGTTGCCGGAAAATTCTGCATTCATCAGTGGAATGAGATGTGGCGTTATGGAACTTGCAGAACTTCTTATTCTTCAACTGATCAGGGGGCAACATAACATGATTATCGGGCAACTTGATCTGTCCCTTCTCAAGCAAGGAATCGAAGAGTTTGTCGGATTTTGTGACGTCAAAGTCATAGCTCTCCTCGACTCCTCTTTCCTAAGGATTTGGCACCATTACTGTCTTTTTGCCCCAATTCCATTCAGTCGCGGCAACCTCTTCTTCTTCATCTTCATAGCTGTCATCGACTGAATATGGATTATAAGCTTCGACCATTGTGGTACATTTCTGGAATCAGGTATCTCTGCGCATATTCTGGAACTGGCTATTGAGCGCTGCCACTCGTTGAGTCAATTGACCCAAGTTGTCAAATTCTTGTCCCAGCAACTTTTCTTTCCATGTTGGCAGCATCCCTTGAATGACTAAAGCAGCTAGTTGATCATCAGCCAAGTTTAATGAGAAGCACAAATTTCTAGTCTCGTGGAACCTTCAAAGAAACTCAGTGTCCGATTTGTTAGTTTTCTGCCTTATAGTTGTAAAATCGGTAATCTTCTTTTCTCTAGTCCCAATATAGAAATATGTATGAAATTTCTTCTCTAGGTCAGCCCAATTGGCAATGGAGTTGACTGGCAGTGATAAAAACCAAGTGAAGGCTGGCCCTGATAGTGATAGGGAGAAGAAACAAACTCGATGAGCCTCTTCAACGGATGCCTTACCTAATTGTGTAAGATACCGACTGACATGTTCTATTGTGCTTGTGCTATCTTGGCCAGTAAACTTAGCAAACTCTAGGAGCCTGTAATTTGTAGGAAGAGCGATCAAATCATATCATTCTAGATATGGGCATTTGTGCGAGAAGGTCTGCCCTTTTGGCTCCAGACCGAACTGATTCTTCATCATCTCGGTCACTCTCAGCAACAACTCATCAGCATTTGAATTTAGATTTCTCTACACCTGCTGACCCATCTACGGATTGAAATCCCATGTGACTTAATACCCTGGAGTCGGAATCATATGAAGGGTGTTATAATCTGTGCCATAATGATACCCCTGTGGAATTCTATCTACTGGGTCCATTGCTGGTTTGCCACTTGAAGTCTCTAGTTATAGATATTAGGATCTATATCTCTATAGATCTTTTCAATTGATGGTGCTATTTTTTGAGCCGACGACAGTATGTGGCCTGATGTGCCAAAATTAATCATCTGGTTTTGACCTTGCCCCATCGGCTGTTGCACATGCTACACTGATGATCTAGGATTATACTGTATCTGATTTGTATTAACACCATGAGCTTGCTCAGATGAATTCTAAACTGCCTGGACATCATCATTACCAGCTGGTGATGCTTCTTGATAGCTGGTACTAGCTTGATTGGTTCCCTAAGTCAACGGGTGTGGAATGTTGTAATAAGCCGTTCCAACCTGATCAACTGGAAACCCATGAAACACCTCTTTCATGGTGTTATGGAATGTGTTCAAGAAAACTTTATTATGGTTTGATATGGCATCATGAACAGATTTATTTATAGCTTCCATGAAGAAACGTCTGTCTTTAGTCTCATCTGCATCTGTCTGCCCATGCAACAGAACTCTTGGTAGTGGATATTTCTGAACAATTATGTTGTCACGTGTTTTGGTGTAGGACAACAAACACTTGTTCTGAAATTCTTCTATAGCTTTGCTGATGACATCTTTATCTCCACCAGGTAGGTCTTCATAAGGTACCATAAGGATGTCATTGTTATTGTGAGCCACCATGATGATTGTGGGGTCCCACCAGGCATGCCAGAACATGTGTCGGCATGAAAATTTGTCCCGTGCCGAGGCACACGAGCAAGCAGAAGGGTCTGCTCGATGGAGCTGGGGATCTACCTGGCTTCAACACAGGGATTATTGATCCTGCGCACTCCTCCCGAGACGTGACAGTCAATTTGACCCTACAATTGACAAGGAGAGAAAGCTAATCAGTAATTTAAGGCGGAACATGCCGGTGTTGCCAGACACTCCCGAATGTGTGGCTCTGAGAGCCGATGTGGAAGGAGATCGACCAAATAGCTGATTCCAGCATACTCATAAGAATAAATGAGTTAAAGCTCATGGAGTTGTGGAAGAAAAATCGGTTATCATTTAGGATGAATATCGTTATTTAGACAAATATTAATGAAAGCAATAAGCAATATCGGTAACTTAATGAATCTATCCGAAGGACGCCACCCTTAGATAGAAATGATAACTTGACCTTAATCTAGTTCGAGCAGTGGAGGTCGACTGGATTGATGCAGCCGTACTTGAACTAGACAAGAGTCGATAACTAGCTTATACCAGAGTCGTAGTGGAGGTCGACCGGATCGATGCAGCTGTATGAACTAAAGTATAAGCCATGACGGTACTTACACACAAGCCAGAGGTCGGCCAGACTGATGCAGCCCTGCTCGCTGAAGAACTCATCGAGATCTACCCTACTCCTACTCCTAAGGGGTGGCTGGAGCCGAAAAAGTAAGTAACTTGTATTTGATTAATTGTGTGTCCCTTTACAGTAGCTGTGGTCCAATATTTATACCCGAGGCCTAAACACGAATCCTACTTAAGCATGACTCATTATAATTTTTGGCCTAAGAGAAAACATTCCTAATTTAAGATAACTTGGACCCTAATCTTTCCCT
Organism: Miscanthus lutarioriparius; assembly: GCA_904845875.1. Classification (NCBI taxonomy): domain Eukaryota; kingdom Viridiplantae; phylum Streptophyta; class Magnoliopsida; order Poales; family Poaceae; genus Miscanthus; species Miscanthus lutarioriparius. The sequence goes on along the minus strand of CAJGYO010000016.1, from coordinate 27,153,352 downwards.
TTTTGTAGAGTCCAACATGTTTTTCCTGGTGCCGATTGTAGCTATCATAGTTATCTGCTGGCGCTATCTGAAGAGAGCCAATTCCAGTGCTGTATTCGAATCAGCTGATACTGACCTTTACGCAATCGACTCCTTGATGACATAATATTGGGAGCTTTTGAGTTCTTGCAACCCTTCTTCCAAATTCTGGTGTAAATAGCTATCAAGTCTCAGGTTCTCACCGACTTCATCGCCGAATGGATGGAAGTCTAGCTCTCGACCCCAGACATCACCCACGAGTACTAGACAATGTACTTCAATGGGTCGGTTATGGCGCTTGGCTCGGGGGATGGAGTGGTTCTAATCTCCCCGGATGGGAGCAGGCTTTCCTACGCAATCTGTCTCCATTTTTTGGCCTCAAACAACGCCACGGAGTATGAGGCCCTCATCAATGGACTACGCATCGCCGTCGAGCTCAGCGCTACATGGTTGTACGTCTGCTATGACTTGGAGCTGGTTGTCGACCAAGTCATGAAGGAGTCCTCCTACAAGAGCCCTCTCATGGCAGCATACTGCCAGGAGGTGCGCAAGCTTGAGGACAAGTTCTGAGGGATCGAACTGCATCATGTCCCGTCTCTAGATGGGGTCTTCATCAACGATCTCCACAAGCCGTCTACCCATGTTCTGGAGGATCCAATCTAGACACACTCCGACACCAATCTGGCACTCGGGGGCTCCGACCTCCTAACGTGCCCTGACCCATACCAAGTGCTTGGGGGCTCTGACCTTGGAGAGCACCACTACTCGCCTACCTCCTTGAGGAGGTTCTCCCACCAGAAAGGACTGAAGCGCGATGAATCACTCACCGCGTCAAGACGTTCGTTGCCCTCGGTGATGAACTTTACAAGCAAAGTCCATCGTGAGTACTCATGAAGTGCATCCTGACCGACCATGGGAAACAACTCCTCCTCGAGGTCCATGCCAAAATCTATGGACATCACACGGCCCCAAGGTCGCTGGTCGGGAAAGCCTTTCGCTAAGGTTTTTACTGGCCCACTGCGCTGCGAGATGTAGAGGAGGTTGTCCATAGTTGTGAAGGATGCCAGTTCTATGCTCGGCAAACTCATCTATCGGCATAGTAGCTTCAGACAATCCCTATCACCTAGCCATTCGTGGTCTAGGGCCTCGACATGGTCGTACCCCTCAAAAAGGCCTTGGGCGGCTTCACTCACCTGCTTGTAGCAGTGGACAAATTCACCAAGTGGATAGAGGTGAAGCCCATCACCAATATTCGCTCGGAAGAGGCGGTCAAGTTCTTCCTCGACATCATCTATTGGTTTGGTGTTCCAAACTATATCATCACCGACCACAGAACAAACTTCACCGAGAAGAAGTTCCTGGACTTCTGTGATGGATACGACATCAGGATTGATTGGGCCTATTTTGGACATCTGTGCACCAATGGTCAGGTCGAGCAGGCCAATGGCATGGTCCTCCAAGGACTCAACCCCGCATCTTCGACCGACTCAAGAAGTATGCCAGGTGATGGGTTGCAGTGGTTCCAGCGATCCTCTGGAGCCAAAGAATGATGCCAAACCGGTCCATAGGGTTCACCCCTTTCTTCCTCGCATACAGAGCCAAAGCAGTGTTGCCCTCCGACCTCGATCACGGCGCCCCGAGAGTAAAGGCCTTCGACCAAGACCGAGCCATGAAGGCTCAGTAGGATGCGGTCGACCTGCTCGAGGAGGCTCGTGAGACGACCGTCATCCACTCCACTCATTACCAGCAAACTCTCCGCAGGTACCATGAAAGAAAAATCAGGGGGATGATCCTCAAGGTCGGTGACCTTGTACTCCAAAGGACCTAGTCAACCAAAGAGAAACATAAACTCTCTCCACCATGGGAAGGACCTTACACGGTGACCGAGGTGATCCGGCTGGGCGCCTACCGACTAAAGGACGACAACGGCAATGTTCTCACCAACACATGGAACATCGAACAGTTACGTCGTTTCTTCCCTTAAAAATCGGTCTTACCGTTCTCTTTCCATTCAATGTTTGCTCCTACAGCACCCTAGTCCGTGCACTCTCGGCTTGGGATGCTTGGGGACTCCACAGGGTTACGATACCACCCTCCTCTTTTACTATCATATAGTAATACTTTTCGCCCAAACAAAAGGGCGTCGCCCAAACAAAAGGGCATTCCGTTCCTTTGATTACCCTACGTAACTTGTGTTTTAACCACCCGACCGATCACACCCCGCCACGACCTATGGTTACGAGCAGTTGAGCCTCGCGGGCCACGCCTAGGTTCTTAAGGTTGCAGCCTATGGGTCAACGGGCAGGTGTGAAAAAGAAAGGACAAAAAACAAAGCTACGCTAGGGTAAAAACAAGGGTGGATGGGACAAGCTTTCCCTCACGATTGATTTCATCACAAAACAAACTTAGAATATTCACGAATGTAAAGCTGTTCACACGGGGGCTCCCCTCCGAACTCATCTCTTACATGAATTGACTATTTCTACTCTAAACTCTATTATTGCCTCCTGATGGCATCGGCTAACGGTACGGTTGACAAGGATGAAGGCAGCTTGCTTCCCGTCGGGACGACATTTGGCTCTATTGGGGGCGAGGCGACGCTCGCCTCCAACCCGATCTCCACTCCCTCCACAAGCTGGACGACATCTTCCCAGCGCACGTCTTCAGCAACGGACGAACGGTGAGCCTCCATCACCCACTACGCGGTGACCTGCTCGGCAACCATCTGTGCATGTGGCACCAAACTCTCCCCCAGCACATGGATTTCGTCTATAGTCCACCCATTGATGTATCCTCTATAGATGGCTGTGAAGTCCAGATCGGGGTGATGGGTCGCCACCGAGGTCAGCACCCCCATCGTTCCGTAGAACATGTCATCGGAGATGAGCATCTGAACTTCATTCAAGACCTCTGCCAGCTGGACGATGGGCGTACTGGTGCTCGGTCCCAACCCAAACACCTCAAAGATGACCACCTACGCGATGTTGCGAATCTAGTCGAGCTTCCCCTTGAGAGCGCGCCGCTCCTCAAGGGACTGGGCTAGCGCCTCCGTGCCCTGACCGACCACCACTTTGACCGTCTCTAGCTCTTGGTCTAGAGAGCTGATCTTTCCACCTAGTTCTGGAAAAAGACAACAAATTCAGAAGCAAAGGAATTGAAAAATCAAGGCATTAACCAAGGGCAGAATAGATACATACCAAGGTGGTCACTTTCGAGAATGGAGAGCCTTTCCTCTTGCTGGGTCACCCTCTCAAGCAGTCGAGCGTTCGACTCCTCTACCCTAAGCATCTGCCCCCAGAGCACAACCACTTGTTTGGCGTTCGACCGGGCCTTTTGCTCCGCCTCTAGAGCCTCCAAGGACTTCTAAAGTGCCACCTCGGTCTCCACCAAGTGGACCTTCGTCGCGTCAAGTTCCCACTCGGTAGAAGTCATCCGCTCGACCACACGCAGCTCCACCGCCCATGCTCCCATCACCTCGACCACCCGGTGCCTGAGCTCGTCAACCCACCATGACACCATTGCTTCCTGCTCCATTCGATCGTGCTACTCCCAAAGAAATCGGGACTTACGGATCGACATCATCTCTAGATCCTATGAGACAAGAAGCAGGCATGCTGAGACAACCATTGAAAGGCCAAGGAGTCAAGGACAACACCAAAAACATAGATAACTTACCTCTACAACGCGTGGTAGGTCAACTGTCATGGCCTGATGGACGAGCTCAACCCTCTCTAAGGCCTCCTTGAGCCTCACCTTAGTAAGGGCGAGATTGGACTCCATCGATAGTCCTCTCTCCACAAGCAAGTGCCAGAGCTTCACCTCCTCATCACAAAGGATGAACCGAGCCTTTCCTAGCTTGCCAGGGCAAGTCCACACCAGCTCGTGGGTCACCCCCGACCCGCTGGAAGATCCAGCCATCGTAGTATCATGCGATGACCGGATCATCACCAGCTCCCAGGATGGTAGGATGGCCGGTGGCTCCACCCTAGTGTCTTCCTCGCTGGAGAAGGGGATGTCCACTGCCAGGACTCCATGGCTCGCCGATGGATGCACTACCTCTGGCCTAGCCATGGTTCCTCCTGACCCCTCTAGCTCTAACCAGGTGGGTGAACCGTGCACTCCTCCACCGAGTGAGGCAGGGAGCCCGGCTTCCCTCCTCTCCTCCTCTGCAACTATTGGGGGAGGGACTGCGAGAGTCACCTCTGACCCGACGTCCACCATCACCACGGGGATCACCACCATCACAGCTGCCACCGCTGCCGCTGTTCTAGCGACCAGCCGGGAAGACGCAACCCCCAGTAGGGAAGGTCGCGCTACCGCCAACCTACTTCCCTCGCCGCTCATCGTGACCCACTGCAGGCTAGGTCTCTACTCTTCTCGCACAGGAGGTGGGGATATTCCCAGTCCTGCCAGCCCCTGATCACTGTCAAACAAGCGCAGGTTAGTCACACTAAAAAACTCAACTATGAGAACAAAAAGGAGCATGAATGCATACCTAGACAAAAGTGACAGAGCCCTGAAGCCCCTACTAGCTGACAATGAGCCAACCAGATGAGGATCACTCGCAGGTCATGACCCACGCCCCCTCACATTGGTCGAGGGAGGGGCCGACCGAGCTAGTCCCCGATCGGCCCATGAACGGCCATGACCGCCAGCTCATGGTGAAACCACCGGAGCAACTGGCGGGGCACCTCCCCGTTGGGGGTCACGCACATGCGCCAACCCTGAAGACGCAGGGGAACGATCACGTCCCCCCGACCGACTGGCGTGCTCCGCCACACTCAGAGCAGGGGGCACGAAATTGACGACACCTCTAAAGGGTGCGGCGACCGCGCTCGCTTCGCCTCTCATTCGAGGGCGGTGTCTTTGCTCGCAGCGTGCTTCCTCAACTCAGGAACATAGCCGTGCATCTCCACATCACGCCCGCCGCCGACGGATGCACCCGTAGGCTCATGGTACTTCTTCGTCCTCTGAGGCACTTGTGTCATCACCCATCTCTGTGGGCTCCTCTGACTCGAGCTCCGCCTCCACATCACTCCAGCTCTCGCCCCCAGACCCGCCGGTTGATCTCCTTCTCCTTATCGAACCTCCTCTAGGCCTTTTTGGCTTTCTTCTTCTTGGCAAGCGCCACCTCCTTCTGGGCAGCTTGCTGAGCCATGCCTTCTGGCCCTCTCGAAAGATGCGGCTAGGATTTATAGCCTGCGAGTCTCTTCAAAATGGGCAACTCGGAATCAATCAAAACATCAAAACAAGAAGGAAAAGGTCACAAAAAAGGGGGGCATATCAAATTGGACAGCTTCGTGGCATGAAGGGAACCAGACGTCGCTTTGAGGGAGTCTTTATCCCTCAACTGCAGCACCCGATCGAGATGACTCCAGACTTCATCCTTTGGCAACTCCTCCGGCAACGCGCGGTCGAGATCCATTAGGCCGGAGTCTTCCCACACCGGTCGCGTTCTTTCCACCAACGAGGTGACCTAACAGCGAAAGAAGGTATGGAAGACCCGCAACCCATTGAGGCCATGCTGCACAAGCCTCTGAAGCTCCATCTCGATAACCTCCAACTTGTTCTGCCGATCGATGGGACCCCATGACTAACTTTCCCTCCTCTCCAACCTTTTTTCGGTGAACGTCGGGAATGGCGCTTCCACCGGGTTCCTGATATAGAACCACTCATCGTGCCACCCCTGTTTGGAGTCATAGGGGGAGTACACAGGGTAGGGGACCGATGGCTTCAGCTTCTTCTGCAAGGCAAATCCCCCAACCGGTGTGATTCTGGGCGGCTTCCCTTCGGATAGGGCTCGCCCACTGAAGATCCGCTATAAGAGGTCCACGTGCGGCTCTATCCTGAGGAAGGCCTCACAGATGGTGATGAAACCGGTGATGTGCATTTCCCCAGTCGGGTTGAGATGCAACAGCTCTAGGCCCCACTCGTTGAGGAGCCCACGCTAGAACTAGTGCGCGGGGTACCCGAGCCCGTGCTCGTGGAAGGCGAGAAAGGAGACGACCTCGTCGGCCTAGGGTTGCAGAACAACTTCCCCCGACACATGAGCCCTCCAATTCACCACCTCCTTAGACGGGAGCAGCCCCTTCTCGACGAAGGCACCAGCACCTCCTCATCCATGTTGGAAGGCCTCCACTCGACATCGCGCCTCGGATTTATGAATGAATCACGTGAGTTCTGCTCCCTTGCTCTACCCTCCTCTCTCCTAGAAACCACCGCGACACACACCTAATGACTTGGCAAAAAGGAGGAAGGAGGAATGGTAGCGGTTGAAGGAAGGCGAAAGAATGGGAGGAAAATCCTCTCCCTTCCCCTATTTAATGTGGAAAGGCGTGCATGGACGGCGTGGCCCTAGCTGATGGGGCGCACCGCCCCGACAAAAATGTCGCCCAATTAGCGGGAAATGGCCTGGGCAGGGCCCACCACTACCACAACCTAGGCATGGGAAATAAGGCACAACCGCACACAAACGATCATCTGCCTTCCCAGGCAGGGTTTGGAAGGGCCCACCTATGCAATCTCCATCGAGGAGAGGCCAACGGGTCACTCGAGTTGATCGGATGGCTCGGGCGGCTGCCGAGAGACAGGTAAGGGTAAGGAGCAGCGGGATGCCTCATGCGGGTTATGTTGACCCCGTCACGAACGACGGACACGGATCCCATTTGGACATATTCGATAGGAGCTCCCCAGACCCGTCACTCGAGCTATCGAGGTAACCTTACCAAACCCCCTTTTTTGTTTTCTAGTGCATAATCATTCATTCATCCATTCTCATGCATGCATTCATACATTCATCCCATATATCCAAGCAATGCATATGCAGTTGTTGCATGACAACGCTTCGTGTTGCATCACGAAATGGTAGTCGCCTCATTTGATATGAGCGACGACCGACCGAGGTTCGAAGGCTGACCCGCAAAGGGCTCGAGGTTGCCTCGCGTCAAATAGAGCCAGGGGAGAAAATGCAGATGAGCCCCAACGGCCCTCGCTCGATCTGCTTAGAAGCAGACAGGGTTATCTCGATCTTCTCGTTCGATCCTGACCTCGAGCCATGCTCACAGAATCTCCATCGAGGGAAGGCCAGCGGGCCACCTGAGTCAATCTTTGAATGGCTTGGGCATCTGCCGGGAGGTGGGTTAAGGAGCAGTGGAATGCCATATGAGGGCTATGCCGACCCTGTTACGAACGATGGACCCGGATTCCACTCGGACGTACCCGTTATTAAGCTCACCGAGCGCGTCACTCGAGCCATCGAGGCAAGCTGCGTTAGCTCAACCCCTCTAGTTGCGGAAACCACGGATGAGGTAACTCATGAAACTAGACCGACCCCTCAGCCACATCCGACACTTGGGTTGGCGCTCCGTCTCGCCCGACCCCTTGGCCACGCCCGACACTGGGGTTGGCGCTCTGTCTCGCTCGACCCCTCGGCCATGCCCAACACTTGGGTTGGGGCCTAACACTTGGGTTGGCGCTCCATCTCGCCCGACCCCTCGGCGGCGCCCGACACTCGAGCTGGCGCCTGACACTTGGGTTGGCGCTCCGTCTCGCCCAACCCCTCGGTCGCGCCCGACACTTGGGTTGGCGCCCGACGCTTGGGTTGGCGCTCCATCATCGGCGGCACTCGATGCTTGGGTTGGCGCCCCATCTCGCCCGACCCCTCGGCCGCGCCCGACACTTGGGTTGGCGCCCGACACTTGGGTTGGCTCCCCGTCTCACCCGACCCCTCGGCCATGCCCAACACTTGGGTTGGCGCCCCGTCTCGCTCGACCCCTCGGCCGCGCACGACACTTCAGGTTTGCGCTCCGCCTCGTTCGACGGTGACCCACGATCTTACACCCACCGGGTGCGCTTGTGAAACAAGTGTAAACAACCCCTTCACGACTTCACAGAAGTCCCAAAAGGGCTCGGGGCTCCTGTTGGGTTCATAAACCCGGGGTCCCCAATGGACCCGCTTCCCTATAAAAACTCGACCCAGCAGACGGTGTAGCGACAACGTGCACCTCCCGGGCCGGCCCAGATACATAATGACAGGTTGGGAGAACGATTCGGTCCCTGACCAGGCATGTCAGAACACAAACAGTATTATAGGCGCCAACGTTTGCCATACCAGGCGAACACGGTAGAGCATGCCACATGCATTTGGACATAAACAGTATTATGGGCACTGACGGTCGTCTCGTACCCGACAGCTTGGGCAACAAGACTAGGTACCACACGTATATATTCTCTCTCTTTCTCTGACTTGTATGGCCATCCCTTTCGACTATAAAAGGGATGAGCTCTCTCCTAAAAAGCTCTCTCTCTCTCTAGCGCTCTGGCTCTCTGGCTCTCCTAAAAAATGAGAAGCTAGACAATTCGAGCACTCGAGGACCTGAGAACTCGAATAGTTCAATAGCTCTAGAACTCTAAAACTACACGGAGCATATGCTCCAATACTTAGCGCACGTTAGAGCCTCCGTCTAAATATGGCAACGGGTACGTACCCAATGGGTACTGGCCACCCGTACCCGCACCCGCCAGATCAAAATCTTACCCGTCGGGTTACCCGTACCCGCAGGCGGGTAGAAAATTTATTCCATACCCGCACCCGAAGGGTAATTCTTACCCGATGGGTCACCCGCACCCAACAATATACCCGAGTTCACACACCAAAATATAATAGCTTCCAGCAAAATAAATCAACAATAGAGCAGCAAAATAGAAATATATCCAGGTCAAGCTAGTTGAAATAGATCAGATGCCTCATTGGTTCATTCTAAATATGATTATATGGGGATTAGGGTTTGAGGGAGTTCTAGAATATATATACTCATATGCTTATATAGGCTAAATATGGGCTATATGCTTATATCGGCTAAAATTACAGAGGTTGGATATTATTTATGCGGGTTTTTTTTACCCGCGGGTATGGGTAGTATACACCCACACCCGTACCCGCATACCCGATGGGTACAAGAATTCATCCAATAACGTACCCGCGGGTGCAAAATGTCTTCCATACCCGCCTCCTTATCGGGTAAAACCCATCGGGTACTCGAGTTTCGGGTACCCGTTGCCATTTTGACCTCCGTCACTCTCGGCCCTTCGGTTCAGAGTCCGACCGGGCCTTTAACACCCCCTTCTTATTCCTACCCGTTTGTAACCCCACAGCAAACTTCGAGCACCTGGGCTTAGGAATAAAGTCACCGACCGACTGAAACTGGACGTAGGGCACGTTGTCTGAACCAGTATAAAATCATGTGTCATTGAGTGCTAGGCCACATCCGATCACAACGCACGGTAAAACTATAAATATGTATTTGTTGGTCACTTTTCGCACCGACACCTATAAATAGTGTAAATAGCAGAAACAAACACAACAAAAAAAACTATAATTAAGAAAGGTTCCACTCCAATCATTATTATTAAACCATGAAGGGTCACCCATGACTAATAAACTAAGTTTATTATAGCAAGTTGAAAGCATCATTATTATCTCTAAGTATGAGGTATCTCGACTGGCCATCGATTGGGCAACTAGAGGTTGCCCCTAGCTGGCTGGAGGGGCTCCTAGCGTCTGGGTGGTGGCTGCCAGAAGATGAGGAATCCATTTTGTGGGTGGCTAGGATGTGGCTGAGGGTGGTTGGGGGCGATGGCAGTGTGGCAGGAGGTGGCGAGCGGGATCCAGTAGTGCGCGAACAAGGACAGAGCTTAGTGCCAAACAACTTCATATAGACCTACTTTTTTATTTTTTAGAGCAAGTTCTTGAACACTGTTGGGCAAAGGCAACAAAATGTGCTCCTTTTTTTCTCCACTTGAAAAACTCGTTAATTTACTAAGTGTTTTTTTAGAACTATTGATGCTCTAACAGACTTGAAAAAACCATAGACACACTTCGAATCTAGAGGTCAGAGGGGACGCTAAATTCAAATGGCTAGCTGATTTCCAGGTTCTTAGCAAAAAGGAAAAAAGAAAGGTACTTTCAGCTGGGAATACATAATGATGATGAATGACCATGCATTTCAGGTAGTCCTTCGCACTAGTTCCAAACTCGTGTTTGACTTGGCTTCTGCGAGTGACGGGTGACGGCACATTACTCGTTTGTTTGTTGATTTTGCCATTTGGACCTTTCCATGGAAGTGTATATGATTTGATGGTGGCTGTTTTCTAGCTGTGTGCAGGTAGTAGCCGATGCGATTTGGTCTGTGGATGACTCTTTCTTTCCAAGATATATATTTCAAGATATAATCATCAATATATAAAATACAAACAAAAATAAAATAATCATGTGACTCGTAGAATATCCATTGCTTGGTGTGTGGTCTACTCGTGTCCCTTTCTCCTCCTGTCATCCGCCTTAGCCTCTTTTTAGACTATCTCCAACAGCTGAAACCCAAACGAGAGGCTCATTTCATCATTTGGATCATGCAACACACGCACCCAAACCCTCCCATCTCCAACAGCCAATGCAAAAGATTAGGGCCCCACATCGACGCCCAGCCCCACGGCGCACGTCCTCTCCCCACCGGCGGCGCGCATCCTCCTGCCCCACCTGCGGCGCGCGGTCGTGGCTGCTCCTCCACCGGTGGTGGCGCCCTCTCCCCTTCCGTGATGCATGCCATGATGCATGAGTTGTTGGAGACAGTCTTACCGCCGTCACCACCCATTTGTTAACTGATCCGAAATTATCACTGTTGACAACTTGAGAGAGAAACATTTCAATATTGTGCCGACTTATTTCAGCTTATTGGAAGGAAAGAATGATTGAGGAAGAATCCACTGCATAGAAACACGCTGCTGAGATTAGTCCCTCGGTCCTATAATATAGTGTATTTCAAAAAATTTAAGACATAACGGAATCCTCAAATAACACATGTACCCATAGGCTAATATCAATTAAGGTGTTTCTACTTAAATTATAGTTTCCTTTTTAATAAACTTTGCCAAATATAGACATTGACACATATAGAATGTACTATATTTTAGTACAAATTTTAGAAGTCATAATACACTCTACCTTCACATGTGTCGTACAAGTTGCTCCGAAGTCAACTTTTCGAGCGTATGGAAAATTGTACGTCATTACTTGATTGCCATTTGCCAGCATGGATGAATGCTTTATTTCCCAGTTTGAAGAGGAAGAGATTAAAATTCTACTGTGCATGACTCGATCGAGGCTTCATGTTTGTCGGCTGTTCCTCTTGTACTCCACTAATGTAACGCCAAGATTTAGTGGCATTGGAACCAACTGTGTGAACTGTGATGATCCCATCCCAGTGTCTTTTTGAATGTGACACTGCACCTAAGTTTCTTCCTTGCTGCCTAGTCTTCTCGACGTTGTATGAAGAAAACAACATTTATTTATTCGCAACGCTGCTGCAGAGGATTTCAGCATATCTTTGGGGAAAAAATGTCTTGACTGGATCAGAGATATTAAAAAAAAAAATGGGCCACGTCAACTGAATACGTCGCCGGACCCAGCTCAGCATCCACTGAAATACGGTACTGAAACCGAAGAGAAGATGAACCGATAGTATGCGTGTTGGTGCTGTGTTTGTGTGTTGTAAATGTGTTTTTTTTATTTCACCTTCTATATTAATATACATAGACCGATAGTTAACCTTTCGTTTTTTCTTTTATAAAAAAAGAGGTTTAACCAGTCTGGAAAGAGAAGACGGGCCTAGCAGGTGATGGTGGTTAAGAAGTGGTCATCAAGCAACATCATCTTGTTTTTTAATGGCAGCGTCATTCTTATCCTGAACAAATCAAGTCTCTTCATTATTTACCAAAGAAATCAGATGTTTATATACATCTCCTTGGATATTCTCTTTCATAGCTTGTTCTCGCTTTGGAGAATGGCCCAAAGTGCTTCAATCAGTTTGCCAAGATCGAAGAATTGGGTTTAGGGCCGTTTGGAACTTGGGAGCGCTTCCAGCTCCAAACTTTACCGTGAGAATCGCTTCTAGACAGCCAAAGGGGTCAAACATAAGTCGGGGTGATCGGCTGGTCATGTTCCAGCTTGTTCCAGCTTATTCTCTCTCACAGAATACTATTTATTCATCCAAAACCATCCGTTTTTTACTATAGCGCGGACCAGCCGAACGGGGTGAATGTCATTATCAAAATTGCTTCTTCATTACACTAAGTTAAAAAAAAACAGCTCATCACCGCTCCCCTATTCTTAATCCTCACTATATATTCTCATTGCATCTACCCCACTGGAATTACTCTATGAAAGAATCACGGAACTAGAGCAAAAAATCAATGAGTGGAACTCTACCAAATGAGCATTTAATCAACTTAAGAATGACTCTAACTTCTAGTTAACCAATGTCTATTTGCCGACCATTCTTTATGCCATTTATAGAAGAGGATTTGGTGATCCATCATGATCTTTTTTTTTTAAAAAAAATTACATCAAGAAATTAAGATGGACACGACATGCGTGTGGATGTGGCCGAATTATGTGGATTTGCTGCAGCAAGCTGCTGCTGTGTGCCTGTGCCAGCGGTTAGCTCTGGCGAAGGAAGGCGACACTCGCCTCCGGAGGCAGACCTGCAAAGGAATGCCGAGCTAGCCCAAAGACGAATTCAAGTTCAGATCAATTCAGTATTGCATGCATTCCTTAGCTTCTTCCTTTGGCAAGATAACGCAGCTTAGGATGTCACTGAAAGTGACAGGTAGAAAGAAGTAGAACTACAAAAAGTCAACAGATGGTAAAATATATAATTGCAAAGGATTTCGACTATAAGGCAGTAGCTATCAATAAACAGCAGACTCTCCGATACTCCTATCAGCAACAATACTTGCTTTGAACACACAATTAGCGTGCATTTGCACAAACTGCAAATGAAAATAAGTCATATTTTGCGCATTGAAGTGAAAAGGAAGACCAAAGATGTAAATCTCGACACTGGGTTCTCACAGCATCATCAGATAAATGAGCGTCTCTGTTAATAGTGTTCAATGTAGTCGCAGTTTCAACTTTCAAAGTAAGCTGGCAACAAGATGTTGACCATGGTCAAGTGCATATTTACTACCCACCGTACACCGGTGGCAACATTTAAGTTGGACAAACATGAAAATTCCATATGTATGTCAATTGTTTTCACTTGAAGCTGCCATGGATGAACGTGTTCTGGTGCTGAGTGTGTGCCACCTTTCTGATGTACAGCCATCTTCCCATAACTTAACCAGCTAATCTAACATGAAACAAAGAAATAACTTCAGGTAAGTTTCATAACATTTCTTTCCTCTGTTGAAGTGCTGATATATATCAGCTTCCTGTCGGTTATACCACAATATCAAATGTGCTGCATTCTTCACACTGTATGTAGAGTGCAGTCAGGCCAAACATAGTCTGTAAACAGAACTTGGGTGCTGATTTGCATCCTCTGTCAAAGTGATCCGTATGCGCATTGGCCAGCCGTTCTCGTAAGAACTCCAGCGTCATCTGATGGGGGAAAATAGAAGCAATTAGGTTCCCTAACTGCCTTTTGCCAAATGATTTATAAAGACAACCTGCACTTACGCAAATACAAACTACCTTATCTTCTCCAAGGTCAAGCCGTAGTTTACAGAGAGTACAGTATATGAGATTATGTGTTTCTCGTAGATCTCCTCGCTTGCATACTGGACACCAGAGCTTAGCAGTTTCAGCAGCCTGAAAATGATTATAGCATATATTATAAGTCACTGAGCTAACAACAACACAAATGGCAAATATGACAGTCATATGAACAGCTGTGTTGCATATGTAATACAAACGATACAATCCATCCAGAACACCAAGTTATTAAAAAGAAAGGGAAAAACACATCTGCACCTTTACATCTTGGTCTAAATATACCACATTATTTCTGTGAGATGCAATTAAACGATGCAAATTATGCACAAAAAGCAAGGGCATGTCTCTTACAGTCTAGTAACAATAAGGACAGAACTGCATTGACAAATTGCTCCAGAAGATATAACACAGATACACTAGTAAACTGAAAAGAAACAGTAATTTTACGTTTCTACTGTCTGAGATTGCCTAGAATTATTCATGACTCAATACATTAAAGTGCATCCAACCAATTCTAAGTGTGCAAAATCTAAGTGTTCAATGTAGTTGCAGTTTCAACTTTCAAAGTAAGCTGGCAACAAGATGTTGACCATGGTCAAGTGCATATTTACTACCCACTGTACACCGGTGGCAACATTTAAGTTGGACAACAACAACAACAACAACAACAAAGCCTTTAAGTCCCAAACAAGTTAGGGTAGGCTAGAGTTGAAACCCATCAGAAGCAATCAAAGTTCAGGCACGTGAATAGCTGTTTTCCAAGCACTCCTATCTAAGGCTAAGTCTTTGGGTATATTCCATCCTTTCAAGTCTCCTTTTATTGCCTCTACCCAAGTCAACTTCGGTCTTCCTCTGCAACATTTAAGTTGGACATACATGAAAATTCCATATGTATGTCAATTGTTTTCACTTGAAGCTGCCATGGATGAACGTGTTCTGGTGCTGAGTGTGTGCCACCTTTCTGATGTACAGCCATCTTCCCATAACTTAACCAGCTAATCTAACATGAAACAAAGAAATAACTTCAGGTAAGTTTCGTAACATTTCTTTCCACTGTTGAAGTGCTGATATATATCAGCTTCCTGTCGGTTATACCACAATATCAAATGTGCTGCATTCTTCACACTGTATGTAGAGTGCAGTCACTGGTGTTCTATTTGATCTGGGTCGGTATTGGCCTGGGTCTGAAGTTCATATCACAATCTAAGTGTGCAAATTTAACAAGTACCCCCCCCCCCTAAATTCTAAATTATAAGACGTTTTGGCTTTTCTAGATACGTACCTTTTGTTATGCACTTAGATATACACGATGTCTAGAATAAAACACAATGTATCTAGAAAAGCCAAACAGTCTTATAATTTGGAATGGAGGGAGTATTTATTATCTCACCCCCACCTAGATGAACAGAAGGATTCCACAGTTACACATGAAGCACAGAACCATGAAAGAAACTGAAACATGTGCCCTTAAAAGACCACGTAGGCATGAGCCAAGACAGCACCAAGCACAGAACCAGTCATATGAGAATAGTATTTTTAAACACTTGATCAAGAAGACTTCTAAAACCTCCAATATCTAAATACCTCATTGTCATTTAGTTGCATATGATCAAAAACACTTTGAGCTAAATATGCATCTTCCTCATCAAGTGCCTCTAGTTCTGCAATGGTTAACAAATAACAACTGATTAAATAACTGACAAAAAAAATTCCAGACCAATGAGTAAAATATATCATGGAATTAGCAGAACTATGCAAATAAAAGTTGATCAGGTTGTTCTTGCAGCTAAACTCCAGCAATAGCCAATAAGATGAACAAACAGATTGTTGGTCAGTAAGCATTGAGAATGAAATAATAACAGAAGTTATAGGTACCACACGTTTTCTGATTAGTTCTTCTCTAATATCTTCATAAAGAAGTCTTTCCATTTCAAGCAATATATCTTCACTTTCAATTTCAGCAGGCTTAGCAGACTGCGGTCCTTGATATTCCCATATGACATCCATTTCTTGGTCCTCTTTTCCTTCATTGGACTGTTTGAGTTTCTCTATCTCATCAGAGATGATGTTCCTGACAGCAGTTTCGACCTTTTCCTGTCAGTTGCCATATTTAGATGAATCAGGTATTAACAAAAATGGAAATATATTCAAGCAACATATATATGTGAAGTATGCTAACACAGATGTACGCATTTGTCAATTGGGGTTGGCGATAAGCTTACTTTTCAGTTTTGTTATTCACATCCAACTTCAAAAGATCTATTTTTTTAACATGAATGTTTTCAAAAGTAATGGGAGTGCTTGGAACAAAATTATAGTGTGAATACTTATTCACCAACAATTAGTGATGCAGTGCATTAGTGTGTTACCAACAAACATTCATAACTGTACAACTCTGGAGCCCATAACATTGCTATTTATGCCATCTGTGTCAGTAAGTCAGTGTAAGAATTTTTGTCCAGAAAATAAAGTTTCAAACCAGAATTCTTGGACGGTCCACCTTAGGTAAATAAGAGAGTAGAAGCCGGAAAAAAGTATGATTGCTTATAATAACATAGAATGCAAAGTTAATAGGAACAAACATTCAGCTAGGTGGTAGCCTATTGGATGCTGGAAGATGATATCATAAGCATTCAGGAATTTGTGAATTACATCATCTAAGGAAGTTTTATCCTGAGTTTTCTTTGTGTTTCAACCAGGAACATGCATTGATCACATGGAGAAGAATATAATGTGTAAAGAAGCATAGCTCATATACACATAATTTGCAAGATGAACGTGAAGTGCACCTCACCAGATCTGATAAAAGGAGAATTTTTATACCATGTCATTGGCAGGCAGCTGCCCCTGCTTCCTGATCCTCCAGAGCAAGTCAGTTCTGTCCTTTCTAACTCTTCTGAGGCAATTTGTTCTAAGCTGTTGATAGTAAAATAGGGGATAAGCACACATGGATAGATGGCAAGGAAGGCAGCAGTTTAAAATGAGAATGCAGGACCAACAATCAATTAGAAAAGTATTCAAATCGGAGCTGCCATATGCCCAAAAGGAGATCAAACATTTTAATTCACTAGATATTACGAATACTAAAAAGAAGCTATAATCACTTGACAACTTGATGCATACAATGACCGCACAGGTAGTTCTACACCGACAGACCATTCTGCCAATCGATCGAATACCTGGTGCGCGGCGCGGCGCGCCTGCGCCCATCCGCCACCAAATCACCTAATCCAGCAATCGAGCAGTATCATGGCGTCTCAGACCTCTGGCGAGCGCAACGTAGCAAAACAGCAATCGGAATTCGGAAGCGAAGAACCGCCGGCAAGGGATGCGGGGAGAGGTTGTCATGAGGCGGATTGGACGAACCTCCGATTTCCAGTCGGGGCGGTGGGCTTTGAGGGAGACCCTCCTGGGCCCTTCCGAATCCATGAACGCTCGCTCTCGCCGTCGATCGATCGGAGACGAGGCGCCCACCCACAAAGACGTTGTGGCCGTATAAATTGCGAACTCGCGGTAGAGCTGCCGTTGCTCTCGTGTGAGGTGTTGAGGAAGGCGAATCGAAGGAAGACCAGCTCCTAGCCACGCCGGAGCTCCGATTTACGGACGGGCGCGGCTCGTCTCCGCCGGCGAGGAAGAGGATGGAGTGTGCTATCCGCCCCTCCTGTTCTCGGGACAATCGAAAAAATGAGACCAGAAACATCGGTCGTCTGAAGATTTATATTAACCCACATTTATAGTAGATGAACCCATTTATCATCCTTGAGTGTTATCATGATCTTAGAGTTAAGGGTTCATTTGGCATAGCTCTGGCTCGTGAAAAAATAGTTCTAGCTCAGGCTCATATAGAAAAGCAGTCTTTTCTAGCTCTAGCTTATTGGTACGAAAACGTTTGGTAAAACGGCTTCTCTTAGTTGTAAAGAAATGTTAAATGTTCAAAATACCTTTAAATTTTTTTTCTCTATTTTTTTTCTCTTCATTTTTCTTTTCTTTTTCTTTCTTTCTTTCTTTTTCTTTCTTTCTCCCCTTCTTTTCTTCTCCTTATCAGAACGGCCACACTCCTTATCCTGTCACCCACTCCCTCCCTCCCCCCCTCTCTCTCTCTTGGGTGGAGCAAGAGGTCGGCGCCCATGAGCAGTGGGCTGGCGTGGGAGGCTCGCCAAGCGGAGGCGAGCAAGGAGTCCAACTGCCTTCTAATCAAGCCTTTGACGCCGCCGCCATTGCCATGACCGTGCAGCCCCATGGCCCATGCAGTGTCATTGCGTCGGCTGGCAACAACCCCCTCAGATCGACGCTGCCCACTGCTCATCCTCCTGGGACAAAGATGGAAAATGAGTTGTTGGGACGAGGACAAGCCGGTATGAGCCGCTATTTTTGACTTCTCCCCGGTGGAGAAGTGTAGAGAGCGGGATTTTAGGGGCTTTCGCCGGCTTCCGCTCGTGAGCCGTTTTGGTTTTGTCCGTTTGGCACGGCTTCAACAAAAGCCGCTCGAGAAGCTGCTCGTGAAGCTGTGCCAAAGGGGCCCTTAGAGTTCCATTTTTGCAATTTTTTCGTGTTCTGGGACTCAGATTGGACGTTCCTTCGGCAAAGTCACAACGTAACGTGCGGCCCTATATCCAGCGTTGAAACACCATCTGACGTCTAAAAAATTTCTCTCACCTTTTCACGCCATCTCCCTCACGGTGGCCGCTGCAGGCGGAGCTTCACGCGCCACGCCGCGCCGCTCCAGCTCCTGGACTGCTCCTCGCGCCGCTGTAGGAAGTCGCGCCGCTGCAATGCTCTTGCACCACGCCGCCATTCATGCCTCCCTGGAGGGGGCGAAAGTCGAAGCCGAGGAAGTCCCGCGCCCAGCCTTCCCGCGCCACGCCGGCATTCGCGCCTCCTCGGAGAGGACAGAAGTCGAGCTGAGGAAGACTCGCACCGAGGCACAACGGAGGAACTCTCTGGCACCACGCAGTCCGGGAGGGGACGGAGCTCCGCGCTGCTGTGATGGAGATGGTAGCCGACATGGATGTCCAGGAGGCATGCCGGCGCTGTGGAGGAGCTCTCTGCAAGGACTAGATTCAAAGATCCATTGCTTGACTCTATGGTTCATGTAATTAGATAAGGAATTACTTATTGTAACCATGTCAGATTCTTCATATCTGTACAATGAAATTAAGAGGCCCATCTTGAGGTATTGCATTGATAAAACTTGTGAAAATTGAAACCTGAACTGCAGCAGATTTGCAGCATATTGATGTTTCCTTTATGTGTTGACATATTCCCTCTATAATGGAGAACACCACTTTGCATCATCAGATTTGCACAGAAACAAAGCCATTTTGGCTTTGGAAATACATCATATTTACACACAAACAGAACATTTTAGCAAGCACACGATTGGTAAAGAGCTGTGTTCCAATAATATTTGGTACAACTGAAGCATTTGATATGTACATTCAGGCCAAAAAAACTATAGTAAGGCCGCGAAAGATTACATTTAGACCGTAAAATACTATAGTTAGCTTTATCCAAAATGCTATCTAACTAGCCTATACATACTTAGAACTGAAGGTTATCATCGACACAAGTTGTAGCTGTTATGAGTTGAGTAAAACTGCTAATGGCATTGTATTCTTGAGACTGCGGAATTGCTTCTTTGTTGCTGCCGTCATTCTCCGATTCGACTTGAGGCTGAACAACATCATTTTTCTTTTGTCGCTGCCAATGAAATTAAAATGATTAATTTAGATTTAGGCTCTGTTTGCTTGAGCTTATAAGCCAAAATCAGCCCTACTTTTTCAGTCATGGAACAATATTTTTCTCTCACAACAAATCAGCCCTACAAATCAGCCGCAGCAGCAATAAGTCCTGCCAAACAGAGCCAGATTGACAAAAGCATATATAAATGTATAGGTTACTAGGTAAATGCATGTGCGTTGTAACAGGAACACATATACTCATAGCAGCGCATAATCTGAACAATATGAACCGATGTAAAGTATCCTAAAGATCATATTTCTACTTAGGTGAAATGAAAATTCAGATCGAAAGCACAGCTGTAGAAAGATGACACTGAACAGCAGGAGCAAACGATAGTGACGGGCTGATGGACAGAACGTGTTTTAGCCTTAGGAGAGGTTAATTGGATCATATTTCTACTTATCACACATTTGGGCATGCTTCCCGACTTTGATTACAACCAGTTTAGTAGGCAACATGTTGAACAAGGAACTAAACTTGCCAAGAATTCTAGCAACGCACTGAAGGAAACATATTGTACAATCTGAATGAAAAAAATAAACAGCAACGAAATTTGTAATAGCGTTTTTTCATGCTAGCAACGAATTAGCAATTTTTGTCACCAAAGCTTAAATTCGACAAACACGTGCTGGGCACGTCATCTGTTGGAATACCGCTCCAGTCTTCAAAGATAAGTGAGACCATGGAATATGATATAACAATTATCAGACTACATATCAATGCTAGATGGTTGTATCCTTGAGGAAGACACGTAGGGAAACACAAAAAATAAAAAAAAGTGAGGAGGGATTGATTTGCATCTTACCTAAACACAAAAAGTTAACTAAGCTTCACCCCAAAGGTTGTAGTCCGTGTTCCCAAAGTAACTTCTCCCCAAAAGACAACAACCAAACAAAACTGTCCTTTTATTTTGCATAAAGAAAAATCAGTAGGTAACATATTTTTTGTTCTTGCATAAAGAGTACATTATGAGAAGGACACAACTCATTCACGTTAACTCCTCGAGAAAATCGGGAGGGATTGATTTACCTAAAGGGCGTACCAGTCTGAGAGAGCTCATGTTCTATCGAGGTCTAGGGAAGGGTGTCAGTGGCAAGCCTTACCCTCGCCCGTGCAATGCGAGGAGACCATGACTCGAACCCAGGACCTTCCGGTCACAGGCGGTAAGACTCTACCGCTTGCCCCAGGCCCGCCCAATAAAAATATTTATCTAAGATGAAAGAGGTGACAACATCATGCTTCCTTCTATCTGACAGATAATCTGAGAGTAGCTTCAGGTAAGAAGAAATTGTATGTTTCTTGTGTTCTAGTTTTCCTATCAGTGTGCATGATTTATCTTTTTACAGGAATGGATAGAACGAACTAACATAGGAAATAAAGTTCCCTCGTCATGACCTGATATTATCGAACACATGTTGATCCATATCAGTTTCAGGGGTTAGCAAATCCCTATCAAATATATGACATCCTTAGAGTTCAGGTTGTCAAATCCAATACACGATGTAGAGTTCATGTATTCCCTTACTAACATGGGTTCAGAGATCATAGTAGCGTATGATTGTTTTTAGCAAAACTGAACAACACAGCAACACCCTTATAGTTCTGTGCTTCTAATTTGTCTGTCTCTTCTACCTTTCACTGTTATCCTGTAGCATACAAACGAGTTAAGGATGAATACTAAGGTACTAATTAGAGTACTAATTGCATGAGAAAAACTTGTGGTTTCTGACTCCAAGAAAATAGAAACAGATAGCACTGATGCACTTGCATTTTAGGCAAATTTAGATATTATATCATCTGAGTTTGGTTTAAGTAGTGCAATGGTGTAAGTAGCTAGGCATGTATTCATGAAGATTTCAGTCAGAAAGTTGGTGACGCATTCCTATCTACACGATTATTGTCAGAACAATCAAGTATACAAAGGGTAATTGAATGTTGCATTTTTCAAATACAGGAATAGACAGAACGAATTAAAATTATCAAATACATGTTGATCCATATCATTTTCAGGGGTTAGCAAAATCGCTATCAAATATATGACAACATGTGAATTTAGTTTCAGTCTTGAGAATATTGGTTAGCATGCAACGATTCACCCAACTCATAGTTCAGGTTGTCAACGATTCAGAGTTCATGTTCTGCTCTTACTAACATGAATTTAGAGATCTTAGTGCTAGGCATTGCCTTCACAAAGATACCCTCATATACAGAAAAGATGATGCCTACAATTTGCTGACAGAGAAGATACCTTATAGTTCCTTCCAGATGGATTCTCTGGAGAAATTAACTGCATTGCCTGATGCATATATATATAGTGAGCTGGTTGTGAATAAAAAAGCCATATTGCACACTTACAGCTCACTGGCATGGTTCATGCTTGCCACTTTGGATGCATGACAATGCTAAAGATTTTATAGCCTGTTATACCACCTATCAGTGTTACCGGTAACAAAGGAAGGTTGCTCTTGATGAACACATGCAAAGAAAGTCCACTCATTGTTCTGAACTTCTGATGCTTGGGGTTTCAGAGTTCTGTTGGCATTGGGGCTTGGCACCGTTGATGGAGGCATCACCAATGATTTTTTTAGTCTATTATATTGCCTCTCTTGGTGTTATCGGTAACAAACAAATATGATTATAGGCAAAAGAAAAATAAGCTCAATGTAGTGGACTGCTTAGATTTGTTTGGGAATACAGCTAGCAAGGTATTTTTGTTTCCAGTAAGCTTTTAAGATCACATAGAAATTTGCATTGAGTTTGACACATTTTTCAAATACAGGAATGGATTTAACGAATTAACATTATCAAAAGTGAGCTGGTTGTGGATAAAAAAGCCATATTGCACACTTACAGCTCACTGAGTTGGCCGTATCTCTGAAATACAGGATAGTTGCTAGTAGCTTTTCTTTTATGCATATATATATACTAAGTACACAACAATTGTCGCTTCTAGCCAAAAACATTTTTTTCCCTATTCTTACCATACTTTCTTCTATGGTTTGCCTTGCCTTGATTATTGTTGGCTTCTAAACAACATGTTTGGAAAGAATGCTGTTTTTATTTACGATTTTTAGCAGGACATGTGTGGAAGAATGTTCTGAAGTGTGGAACATGGACTGGTGCTCAATTGGCATCTGCTAAAGAATAATCTTTAGTGTATAACATGGACTAGTGCTTCACTGTTTGATTTACGATTTGTGGGCAAATTAAGAGTTGCACACTGGATGATTGGCATCTGCTGCAAAACCGGAGCAGTCAAAGAAAGAAAAATGAAGAAACAGGGGGCACCTTCTCGTTGGACATGAAGGTGAGCGCACGGACCGGCTATGCCACCGGGGCGTCGCGCTGCCTCCCCCGTCGGGATGCCGAGCCACCTCCGCCGTCGGGATGCCGCGCCGCCTCTGCGGCCGTGACGCCGCTCTACCGGGAAGGTGGCCTCGCGGGGCAGACGGCGCCCGCGTTCTTCGAATGCCGGCAGCTGCCGCGCCTCGCCGCCGTCATTCCGTGTCGTGAGGAAGAGCCGCGCGCGCGCCGCCTTGCCCTTGCTTCCGGCGCTGACGCTCCGCCTTGCCCTTGCTTCCGGCATTGACGCTCGGAGTCGTGGGGAGTCGCCAAGGATTGGTCTTGGTGAGGGGGAGGGAAACTAAATCGAGGCACGATCTCGCGTGGGATGGAGGCTGTTTGTCCGAGGGAGCGTGCCATGCGTGCGCCGGGGAATCGAGCGGCTGGGATTGATTGGCCGAGTGCGGGGGGAGCGGGTCAGCGGGATTGATTGGCCGATTCCACCGCGCTTCTGGGTCCATCGCACGGGATTGGAGGCAGACTGTGCGGCGTTTTTTTTTGACCGGGCGTGAATTTGTTTGACCGAGCGCATTTGCTGCCGGGTGAACCATCGCGGTGGGTGTCTTTCGTCTGCCGTGAACGATTGTTCTGGCAATGTTTTAGCCGTAGAGATAGAGATAGGTTTGTAACATGCCACCCAAAACTATCGAGCCTCATTTGAATTTTTAAATCTCAAACCAACTTGAGGTTTTTCCTTATTAAGTTCTTCCATTGCCTTTCACATAAACTAGATTTGTCTTTCACAATGCTTCTGCTGTAAACAATAAATAACACATAGATGAAACATATCAATTCTTAATCAATAAATAAGTTAGCCTATCTGAACTCCATGTGGTGAACTACTGAACTGAACTACAGACCTATCTGAAAGAACTGAACTACTGAGCTACTCACAAACCAGTACGCTCTGAAGTTTGCATTTTGCAGATTCATTTTTAATATTGCAAATCACATATGCACATCCAAGAATGTGACAGAGAAGAGGTCAGATACTTGTCCTCATGGAGCTCCTCGACGGTGTCCTGGGCTGGCGGCGACGTTTCTGAACGGCGTCCCGGCGTCGGTTTGTGCACTCCGGACGATGGGCGGCGGCGCAGGACTGCTCGGGCCGACGCAGGGCTGCTTGGCTCGGGCCGGCGGCGACGCTGCTGGCCGGCGTCGTCTTGTGCAGCTCGACGGCTCGGCCCCTCTGGACGACGGGCGGCGGCGTAGGACTACTTGGCTCCTTCAGACGGCGAGCACGGGCGCGGGTTGATCCAGCCCCACGAAAACCAGCGCGCCGCCTAGCTTCACGGAGGAAAACTAAAGTATCCTATGAGAGAAAGCTGGTAGTCGTTGGATGATGTTTCAACGCTGGATATAAGGCCGCACGTTACGCTGTGACTTGCCGAAGGAACGTTGCCCACTCTGAGTCCCTGTTCTGGGCTTTGGCTAATTGGGCTGTCCACCGTCTACTTGTCTTAATTTGCTTCGCCCATAAACAGCCCATTACTACATAACGTCAAACAGCAAGCAGGCTTTCTTTAAAAAAAAAGAATAGAGAAGAGTTATCGATTATTTGGTCTTCGATGTACTCTTATTTTTTTTAAATCGTTTTATGTCTTATTATCCATAATTTTATACTAGCCTTTATTTTTCTTTGAAATATATCAAACGTGAGACACTCTTTTGAGTGTCTTTGTTAAAAAACAAGATAATGAAGAATATAAATATAACAGAGAAACAAAAACAACTCTGAGCTAACAATTGAAAACAATAGCGGCTACGTCAAACGGTTGGATTAAGATATCAAAATAGCCTACACACACAAAAAGCACCAGCGGACCGCACCATTGCCCCCCTAAGCAAAAGAAGGCATAAGCAACGTTATTTTCAACCAGCCTCACACCATCACCGGATGATGAAACTTCCAAGTCAACACGCCGACGCCGGCATCACTGCTCGAGCCATTGTTAAAGGCGATGCCTCACATCGAACAAACCATTGCCATGAAAGGCAAGTCACTCTAGGATGCAAGTTATGTAGCTGTTATGGCATCATTGTCACTTGTGCCATTTGGCAACATTATCTTGCACCGAACTAACCATTGTCATGCAAGAACAGCCGCCACAATCCTTTGCAAGACACAAAGTCGATACGCAAACAACTGACTCTAGTCGATGACTATATAGCTCCAATCAACCAAACCTCTTTGTTGAAAAAACAACATATCAAAGCGGGTGTTTACCGTAGCCAATCTGAAGGTCTATGTATAAAGAAGCAACAATACACGTACTTCTCTTGGCCACCTTGTGCCGCACTGCCCTCTTGCCAACTTTGCGGCACCTCTAGCACACGGTGTTGCCCTATCATCGTCCAACAACCGCCACACATAAGATCTTCAACCTATATGCAGATGCCCTCGTTAAGGCCGTCTTCTGACTCCACCGATGCCCACTCTCTCAACTCGGTTACTATAGTCTCAGCACCCACCGAACTCACCATTGCATCATCATGAACACCACCACATGTTGCCCCTCGCATGAGCCAGCCAACTTGCTCCATCCATGACCCTCGATGAAACCAAACTACTGTTGCACTATCATTTTGCATAGAACCTTGACACCACCATCACTACAACCTGCAGGTAGATCTGACTGCTAGGGCCCATGAGCTCACTGGTGAAGAAAGTGGAATCGCCTGCATGGTATGCTTGTCGTCAATGAGTTTGCCAACCTCGCCTGCAACCATCCCAGCGCGTGCCGCAAGGAGCACTCCACGCGAAGCCATGCACATCGAGAGCAGCCTGCTCCGCCCCATCACCACCTCTCACTCTGTTGCCCAGGCCTACCCCATATGCGTTCTAGGCGCGAACATGGCCAAGGGCAATCTAGATCCAGCCTAGTGTAACACCCTCGGTGTTACGCCCTAAACCAACTACTAAATCATGTCATGAGCATCGTGTTTATGTAATAATGCATGCAATAGAAGGCGTTGATAAATTTCTTGTAGCCTAAAATAATCAATAAAAATGTTAAATCAATGTTGATGCAATAGCTCATGTATATCAAGTAGGGTTTAAAACCATTTTTTATTAAACAAAAATACTATAGAACATATGTGTGATACTTAAATAAAATTGGAAGTGCAAACTTTGTAGATGACAATGAAATGCTTGCTGTTGAAAAATAATATTGCTTAGTAATATTTTCAATAGCATAGAAATGCAATTTGAAATAGAGTTCAACTCAAAAAAACTTAGAAAATTTCAAGCTTGTGTACACCTAGACATTGCCAAGTTTAATAATTTATTTAGAGAGATTGGATTAGAGGGTGATGTGGTGTTTTAGCTCACCGAGTAGCCTCATGTATCGCTTTGATCATGGTGAAGTCGGTTTTAGGTTTAGAGGCAATGGTTTAGTGGTATCATCGCTTTAAAATCCGTGCACAACACGTTCTCGGGCTAGCCCTCTGGGCTAGGCGCGTCATCCAGAAGTCATGGGCGCGTATTTGCCACTTTGGCGGCCTGGTCCCACCCACACCGTAGCGTTGGTCGGCTCGACGACCCGTACCGGTACGCCGCCATTGCCACGCTTACCGCAGTGCCGCTATGTAAGCACCGCCATTGTCGCCATTCACTGACGACGCTCACGCGCAGCTCTATCTCTCTCTCCCTCCCTCCCTTCGCCGTAGCTCGCAGACCGCTTCGCTGCGCGCATCGTTTGTCTTTGCCCCATGGCCTCGTGGTCGTGCCGCTAGTGTTTTCTTTGCCTCAGCGCCATGACGCTGTCGACGCCACCGCCACTACCGTCGATCGCCACCATCACCACACGCGCTTTGCCTCTACACCGCGCCACGTCGTTGGCCGCTTTGATGTCTGCGCGACACGAGGCCGTGTCGCCGCCGCCTTGCCATTTATGGCACTACGGCGCTGCGGGTCACGCTTTCGGCGAAACGTAGTAGCCGTCGGTGAGCGCCAGTGCCGAAGCTTATCGCCATTCTCCGCATGTTGTGTGCACATACTACCAAGTCGCGCGCATAGGATCGCACACACTACCTTCTCTATCACCTTGCCTTGCCATGTAGCGCGCGTTCACAGCCGCTCACCTCACCTACCCCGCTCGCCTCGTCCAGCCCTAACTGCGTCGTGATGTCGTGGCCACCAGCATACACTTGACCGCACAAGTACTCCTAAAGGCTCCACCTGAGCATCAAACACGCAACCCCTGCCCTCGCTCATGAGGTGGTGTCCTCGTGCTGCCATGCCTTATCGTGTCTTGTCCGATCCACGTTAAGTTGTGGCCACTGTCCACAACATAGCAGCGACAACACACCATTCCTTCCTTTCAAATTCACTCACCAGGCTTCAGGCGCAATTTCCCGCACCGATGGGTGGCATGGGTAGTCAGCTGCGCGCCCTGTTCTCCTTAAGCCCGACCGATCACTACCGACAGACAATTTGGTGTTTTGCTCGCCGCCGGCCGTGGGCGCCACCGAATCAGTAGGTTGGGAGGTCAGGCATGTAGGAGGGGTAGTAGTTTGATTGCTCGTAACCCTGCACTCGCCTTGACTCCCTCTATCCGGTGCTCGCACTATTTTGGCTAGGGAACTCATTGGCGACATGGTGACACGCCGGTGTCCATCGCAGGGCGCCGTCGCCCCACTCGGTCGCACGTGGCGAGACCGCCACGACGCTTCCTAGCTTCAACCGTCGATGAGTCGTACACCACGTGAGAGCTACTGGATGCTTCTCTGCCATCTCTATCTTGCCGTGAGGGCATAGGCTCGCCGGAACAGTCGCACCGCCGCCGCGGATAGCCGATCACCGCTGCGACTCATGCCAGCGCGTCTCTGAGTTCCTAACCGCCGCCCATCCTTACGTGTTTAGCTGTAGATGGCGGTTGGCCCCATACTTCCATCGATTCAAATTTAGTTTGCTCAATGAACCACCGGTGTGCCGCGCGCCATCACATGCATGGGTACTTCGAAGACTACCCCGTTGCAAAAGCAACACATTCCAGGGTCTTTAATGCAAAGCGTGAGTCTGTAGTAATAGTGTTCCATTGCTCCGCGTGATTATTCAAAAACTTGAGCCCTCTTTTGCAAAACGCGAGCGCGCGCGGGCGCCCACGACCTTGGGCCGTGCTTGGCCGCCGCGAAGCGCGTGCAGCCGCGCCGCGCTGGGCTATCGGGCCGAAATGGTCGCCACCGGCCCTTTTCCTTTTCTAAGCATTTTCAAATTTAGTTTCTAAGATAAACTTGTAAATTCAATATAAAATTGCGTAGTTAACAAAAAATTGTGAAACTAATTTTGTTAAGTTCCTAAAATCATGATCTATCTGCTACTATATTTTATTCTCATAGTTTTATAATATTTTCTAGAGTTGTCTATTTAATTTGAGATGTGTAATATTATAAAATATAAACTTGTAGGAATTTTTGTGATAAATTGGTGATAGTGTTGACTCTGAAACTTTTACAGTAAATCCCTAACATTATTAGGTGCTCACTGTAATTTTTGTAGCTCCATAATAATTAGTTTGTTAAGATAGCTAAATGAACCCTAATTCAGAAATATATATTTAATCAATAAAATGCCGAAACACCTTGGGGTTTTAAAACTAGAACATTTTCTAGGAAATAACGCCTTATTCGACAACGTAGATACGTAGGCTAGTACATTAGTCATTAAAGCTAACTCGTTAGCTTACGGAGCTTAATCGTATTTAGAGTTGTAGTTGCCATTGATTATTTACATCTCTGTGTTGCACCCACGTATATCATAATAGAAACAACAATGGATCATGGAGTCGACCGAGGTAGTGGAAAAGATGATGCCTTGATGATCGTGTCACCATGAAGGAATGCTAACGTTTGGTTATATCTTACCCACGCAAGCCCCGGTGCATAATCCCTATTATTCTACACTTTATCTTATGCTTGTGCATTAAGTTTTAAGGAGTTGAATGAAAACCACTTGTATATATATCTCCTTATCCTATGAGTCCTATTAGTATGTCAGGATCTCGTAGATTGCTATGCTATAGGATCCGATAGAAGTCAAGTGATTACCTATCACTCGCAAGAGATAGGAAAGATATTATTGTTGCTGTCACATGGAATATATAGGAATGATAATTGGAGACTAGGCGGAATGGTACTTTGGATCTGGACTTGGTTAGGCATTCGAGCGAGGCTCGGATTGCACTTATTTCGCCTGTGTCAATTGAGGACCATCCATTGCTATGGATGGTAGTCAGGTCACAGACTTATTATTCTGAGCACATACTTGCTTATGGGAGCGGGAAGGCTCGTTGCTCTTTTGTCGTGGGTTTTGGCTCTTTCTGGACCGACTGATTAGAGGCAGGGATGGTGGAGGTCTAAGCACCACACTGAATCTAGAACTCAGGAGTGGAGGCTTGGAGTCCAAGTTTGGACGGGGACCTGGATCCCTTGACAGGAGAGTGGTGGGTTGGTCTTGCTTGTGCTTGGGGTACAAGCGGGGCGTGTTTCGGGGTACCGAGCTAGGATACATCGGTTCGCGAATCGCCGTGTGATATGGTACGACTTGGCTATGGTGTAGCACCGTAGTAAGAATTGGAATAAGAAAAATGGTAAAATGATTCTGATTGCTTACCACCTGCTTGAAAGTAGCATAGGCACTTACATAGAATGGTTAGTTAATGAACTAATGATGATTGCTAATGAAATTGAATATAAGGACGCACGTTTAGTAATGCTTCCAGAGATGCAATAACCCACAAGCCAGATAGCCTTGCATATCCTTGGAGTCTTTTCTTTTCCTCCTATGCGGTAAGTCTTGCTGAGTACAATCGAGTACTCAGGGTTTTATTCCCCCTGTTAGAGGTGATCGGAGGATACTTAGAGCTGGCTCTTGTGTGGGGAGACCTCTTGGTGGGCTCAGCGAGGATTCCTTTCGCACTACGACCGTAGTGTTTATTTATAACCCACACAAGGCTTTATAAGAAAAGATGTAAAATCCGTTAGCATGTCTTATATATATAAATGTCCGCTATGTTAATACTCCACCATGTCATTAAATTAATCATGCTTCCTCTATAACTCTGATAACATTGTTATGTTCTGCTGTTATAATAAATTGAGGTAATATTCTGGTACTATAAATAAGTGATGTAAGAAATGACTTAAGAATGTTGTAAGCTTCATTCTCTCATATATGATTCTGATGGAAAAATATGGATTTTTGAGTTCTCTCTTGGGGTGTGCTCGACGGAACTACGTAGTTTAGTGTCCTCTCTTGAGTACGTAGTGTCTAATGAAAGACAAGTATTCCTAGGAGGCATTAGATTAGGCGGTTCTGCCACACCTAGGGCCAAACGAACCAGGCCCCGGAGAAGTGATAACGATGAGCCAATGGTACCATGCCCACATAGGAAGAGAACAGGCGCAGGGATAGAAGAAAGGAGCCACGCCACCACCATCCTCACCATGTTGTAGCTACTATGCCTCCCTCACCCTTCCTGGCATGGGGCCAAGCCATACATACACTGCTACTGCTACCATCATGTTATCATCACCAGAGTTGTGTATGCGGTAGCCTATGCTAGATCTGGCCGCACCGCCCTCGACTCGGAGGAGAAGGGCCCATCGTCGCCTTCCTAGCCACCATAGACGTCCGATAGCCTGTTCCAGCGACGACGGGGTAGGGGCGAGGTACAAGAGAGGGTGAGCGCGCAGGAGGGTGTGTCTACCCGTGGGCCCCCTTGAGGACGATAGCAGGTTTTTTTTCTCGAGTCGACTGGATCACAAGTTGTTGTCGCCGTGGCTTTCTTCAACCAATTAAAAATCATCACATGCCTTAGATTTC
Source organism: Miscanthus lutarioriparius (assembly GCA_904845875.1). Classification (NCBI taxonomy): domain Eukaryota; kingdom Viridiplantae; phylum Streptophyta; class Magnoliopsida; order Poales; family Poaceae; genus Miscanthus; species Miscanthus lutarioriparius. The sequence goes on along the minus strand of CAJGYO010000016.1, from coordinate 27,122,873 downwards.
AAAGGGAAAGATAGGAAGTCTCTTGAGGATCAATGGCCCATAGCTAGGACAACCACTCCAATTAGTCCACACCTGCTTCTATCTATGATTTTTCTAAGTTATTTTTTTATATTTTGACTATCCATATCTGCTAACCGAAAAAATTTATACATTGATATATATATATATATTATTTTTCCTAATGAATCTAGTAAACTCAAACCTAGGTTACGTGTGTGTGTGTGTGTCTATGTAACACCCCTGGTGTTACGAGCTTAGTTAGCATCGAGATTTAGGTCCGAGAAGGATTAGCCTAACAAGTTTCTAGGTTTTAAAAATTTATAACGCACGTGAGGCGAAAAACAATTTCTAGGAACAAGGATCAAACATAACTTGTATTTAGTACTTAAATAAAAATTTAAGTACAAGTTTAGCAGATGGAAATGCGACTTTAACTTTTGGAAAATAGATGTTGTTAACTAGTGTTTTGGGAGCTCAAAAATCAAATTTGATGTTAAGATAAGCTCTTTTCGTTAAGTCAGCAAACACTTGAACTATTGTTAAAATACCATTTTTGGCGAATTATATTGAGCAAAATAGTTAAATGATGCTTAAATATTTTGTTCCTACGGGTTAGTATAAGGTATGGAATATTGCATGAAGTATTTGTTGGTTGAAGTTAACTAGGTTTAGATCTATTAAAAATTGCGACAAAAGAGTTAATGGGTACTTAGCCTCAATTAAAATCCTTAACTTTCCTAAGTATAGAAAAATATTAAGACAATGCTATCTTGACATTTAAATTCTAGCTAAAATGTTTAAACACTTGTTGCATGTTTTGGTATCGTTGATTGCATCAAAGTGAGTGCTTGAGCATGGCATAGGTCGAAATTGTGTTGGATGTCATGTTGTCCGCTCAAAAATTGCCCCAACTTCACTAGAATGTGCTGTGAACCTTGATTCGGTGCTCGATTCGTGAACTGGTGTTCAGCGCGACGAGCTTCTATTGGCACCTCTCTATCTCCCTCGATGCTCACTCTCCGGCCAAGCTCGTTGCTCGGACAAGAAGCACTTAGTGGGTACTAGAATCTTGAACTCTTGTTTTAATCTCAACTGGGCTCTAAGTGGTTGGTTTTGACGCTTTAAAATTCATGCTTCGCACGTGGTTCGGCCGTTCGGGCCCAGGGACGCGGTCACCGTGTCCGATGTCGCGCCGTCGCGGGCCACCTGCACCACTACCGACGCTGCTACCATGCGCTGCGCCGCGTGTTGGTTGGCATACTTTGTGGCCATGGCCGCTATCCCGCTAACCAGCCGAGTGGCGTTGTCTGCCCGCCGGGCCAGGTATGGCCGCAGCCACGCTCCACCGTGCATGGGACGCTGCCGACATGGCGCTATCCAAGTGCACCTGTAGGGCTGCGTCTTGTCCTCTTATTGTTTTGGTTACTGCAGCGCTCGCCCTCAGCAGCACAACCCACCTACCGATCCCGAGCTCAACGTCGTACGTAGTTATTGCATCGCGATGCAGTGCTGCTGCGTGCACGTGGCCACACGCGGGCACACTGTAACACCTCTGGTGTTACGAGATTGCTTAGCACCGAGGTTTAGACCTAAGAGGATTTACCGAAATGATTTTCTCGATGTTTTGTTCCTACGAGTTATGTTTAACTTATGTTTAAAAGTGTCAATTTTGGCGAATTATATTGAACAACGGGTTAATTAGTTCCTAGATGTTTTGTTCCTATAAGTTAGTATGACGTATGGACTAGTGTATGAAATGTGTAGTGGTTGAAATTAATTTGGTTTGGGCATACTAAAAATTATAGCAATGAACTTATGTTGCGGATGCCATTTTTGATAGAGTATTTTGGCCACAATAGCTAAAGGGTGCTTAGATATCCCACTTCGATGTTTTAGTATGTCGTGTGGACTTCAGACTTGAGGACTTGCTTAGGCCACAATTGCGATCAATCGCAGCACTTGCTTGGCTTTTAAATTCGTGCGCATCACTACTCACCGTCGAACGGCTCAACCTGCAGTCGTTGTGTGCACTGCCTGCCAGCCATCTGGCCGACGTGGTGCTTCACCCATTGCATGACCCACCTAACCACAGAGGAGCTGGCTGCCTTCGCTGTCCCATCACGCTGCGGCTATTTGCCTATGCCACTGTCCTTCACTCTTCCTCTCCCTCGCTAGTGTCTTGTCTGAATTTTAATGGGAGCACATGGCTCTGTCGTGCCCCCGCCCCCGCTAAGCACCACCGTCCATCTGCTAGCTTTGTCGCATCATCTCTGCTGCACCATGAATGCCTCTACTTGATTGCCTCGGCTTGTCTCTGTCTGCCTCGGCTTTATCTCTGTGCTGCCCCTTCGTTCGCGTTATAGTGGAGGCTGAATCCTCACGCTGCTTTCCTCCTTCCTTTTCTATTTCTACTGCCGTCGGGAGGCCCTAGCTCCTGCCCACCCATCGCCGGTCCATTCCCCCTCTCTCTCGTGCGAGCACGTGCATGGCCCATAGCGCTGCCCACCCTGCTCCTCCGTAGCTCGATAGCGCACTCGAGCCACCTCGCCATGGTCATGCCCGTCGTTGCCCTGCCCCTCACGTGTGCGCATGTGCGTGCGTGAGCTCCTTGGCCCGCGCGGGTCCTATAGCCCCACAGCGTTGTCCTGCGTGAGCCCAAGCTCGGCCATCGCCGCACCAGTCCACCATCGTCCGCGCCGGTACAGCTTCGCCGCCGCATCCACTTGCCTCGAGCCGCACGCAGCTCCACCTCACCTTGAGCCTCCTCTGTGCTGCCGCCGCTTGGCCATGTGCGCCTCTATGTTGGCCACTGTGATGAGGACATCTAGGTGGGCCACGCGCACGCCGGTGCTGTGGCGCTCATGCTACCGTGCCCCGCTGCTGTGCCACCCCTTGTCGGCGTCAATAATCCACCACGACACCGCCTCTCCTCACCGCGTCCGAAGCATAGCACTGTGACCATCGCCATGTCGTGCCGCCGACCTTGACGCGCCTTGCTCTAGGTCTACAACGCCGTCGCTGTGCCTTCCGCCGCTCGTCGCCCCTCCCTCACAAGCGCGCGCGTGCCCCGTGGCCTTGCGCCAGTCCACAGCTCCCCCGCGCTGCCTTCCTGCACGCGACTCCACCCCGTGCACTGCTGCTATGTAGTCGCCTGCGCACCTCCCCGCGCCGCCCCGTCCCAGCTGCTAATGTGGCCGCAAGGCTTGAGCAGGGCCTAGCTGGGGCTGTGTCGTGTCTGCCCGGTGTCGTGGAGCGTGCCCTCGCCTGCCACCGCCTGCTGCCTGGCGCCGGTGAGGCAGCCACCGCCGTCGCCCCACGGCTGTCCGTGTGCGCGTATGATGGGTGCTCCAACGGTCCCGCCCGGTCACGCTGTTGCTGTCTTTGGGTGCGGCCAGAGCCACTGATGCCCCCACGCACCGCCCCGCGATAGCACCGCCACCGGCGAGCCGCTCCTTTGGCTAGCGGATTGCTTCCCCGGTCGTGCTCTGCTTTCGAGGAGGGGAGAAGGTGAGAAATCGAAATAGAGAATGTTTCAGGGTTCCAAATGCAAAACATGAGACTCATATGAATAGTAGAAATGGTAGCATACTATATATGAAGAAGCATGGGAGTGTTTTTGCAAAATCGCCAAGCTGGTTTGGGGCAGGCCGCGCGTGGGCTGGCTTGCTAGGCCACTCGCGCCCGCGCGCTGGGCCGGCCTGTGGCCACCGCGCTTGGGCCGCTCGTGCCGCGCGCCACGCCCCACCTGGGCTATCTTGCCGCTGGACCTGGCCGAGCAGGCCACTGGGCCAATTTGGTGGCCGCTAGCCCTTTAGTTTTCTAAAGCAATTGATAATTTAGTTTCGGAAATAAACTTGTAAAATCAATATAAATTTGTGTAGTTGTTCAAAAATTATGAAACTAATTTTGTTAAGTTTCTAAAATCATGATATATGTAATAGTGTATTTTGTTTGCATAGGTTCGTTATGTTTTTAGGATTTCTCTATTTATTTTAACATGCTTAATATTGTTAAAAGGTAAACTAGTAGGAATTTCCGTAATAAATCGGTGATAGTATTAACTCTAAAAATTTTACAGTAAATTACCAATATTATTAGCTGTTCACTGTAATTTTTGTAGCTCCAGAATAATTAGTTTGCTAGATAGATAATGATGCCCTATTTCGAATAATGATTAAATCGATAGAATGAAATAAAGAAACAACTTGAGTTTGTATAACTAAAACATTGGTTGGGGAATAACGCCTTATTTGACAACATTGATATGTAGCCTAAGTACGATTGTCGTTAGAACTAGCTCGTTAACTTGAGAGGCGTAAATTGTATTTTACGAGTCACGGTTGCAGTTGATTAATTACGTCTTTGCATTGCATCGCATTGCTTATCATAATAGGAACGTTGATGGATCGCGGAGTCATTGGGAGTTGCTGGAGAAATGGTGCTTTTGGAGATCGGTCGCCATGATGGAATGCTAACTTTTGGTTATATTTTACCTAGGCAAGCCCCGGTGCATAATTCCTACTTTTCTGCACTTTAAATTAAATTTGTGCATTAAGTTTTAAGGAGTTGAATGAAACCCACTTACATATATAAATCTTATTCCTATGAGTCTTACTAGTATGACATGATCGTGTAGATTGCTATGCTACAGAACTCTGGTAGAAGTCGAGTGATTGATTGTCACTCGTGAGAGATAGGAAATATATTACTGTATTATTATCACTTAGAATATATAAATGGTGGAAAGGAAAATGGAGACCGGGCAGGGATATGGTTTGGATATCGGTGGGTGTAAGAGGTTATGTCCTGCGGCCAATGGGGCATACCTTGGTTACACTGTTTTCCCTGTCTGTATTGGTTAAGGACCGGCCATTGCATTGGACTCTAGGCAAGTCACAGACTTATTATCCCGAGCACATACTTGGGTATGGGCGTAGGGAAGACTTGTTACTCTCTTAACATGGGTTCTGGCTCTTTCCAGACCGACTGTCAGGGTGGTTTTTGGGTGGAGGTCCTTGCACCACACTGAGTCCGGGACTCAGGGGCGAGGGCTTGGAGTCTCAGTTTAGACGAGGACCTAGACCCGTGACAGGAGGGGTAGTGGGTTGGTCCTGCTTGTGCCTGGGGTATAAGCGGGGCATGTGTTTTCGGGGTACCCAGCTAGGGGCATTGATTCACGAATCGCCGGCGTTTCGGTACGACTTGTCTACGGTCTAGCACCGTAGTAAGAACTGAAAGATGAAGAGATGGAAAAAGGAAATCTGATTGCTTACCGCCTGCTTGAAAGTAGCATATGTGCTTACATAGAATGGTTAGTTAATGAACTAATGCGACTTCTAATAAAAATTGGATATAAGGACGCAACCTTAGTAATGCTTCCTGTAGATACAATAAACCCATAAGCCAGATAGCCTTGTATATCCTTAGAGTCTTTTCTTTCCTCCTGTCGGGTAAGTTTTGCTGAGTACAATTGAGTACTCAGGGTTTATTTCCCCCTGTTGTATGTGACAGGCGGATGCTAGAGCTGACTCTTGAGTGTGGATACCTCCTAGTGGGCTCAGTGAGGATTCATTTACACTGCGATCGTAGTTTTTATTTATAACTCTCTCTAAATGTTTTATAAATGGAAGTTTTGTAATATGTTGTCGTAGTTTATATATCAATACTTCATCATGTCATAAATAGATGTTTAATTCCGCTATAACTCTGTTCACATGTTTATATTCCGCTGTTAAATTAAATTGTTCATAACCCTGATAACATGTTCATATTCCGCTATTATAAATGATAAATATTATACTCTAATGTTACATGGAAAGGGGTGTAAGAAATGGCTCAATGTTGTAAGCTTTATTCTCTCATTTGTGATCCTGATGGAAAAATGTGGATTTTCGGGTTGTCCCTTGGGGTGTGCTCAACGGAACCACGTGATTTGGTGTCCTCCCTTGAGTACTTAGTGTCTAATGGAAGACGAGTACTCCTAGGAGGCATTAGATTTGGCAGTTCTGCCACACACACCTCTTGGCTCCGTCTAGCGCTAACCAACACGCCGCCTATCCTTCGCTCGAGCGGTCATATCCCCGCGCTGCCGTGTCTCGTCGAGTTGTGGCCGAGCCATCTCTACCGGGGCTGCTTCCCGCGATGTGACGGTGGCAGTGCACCGCTCTCCCTATCCCTTTCTTAATCACCAGTCCAAGGCTTCCCAATCCAATTCCTCGCACTGGTGGGTAGCTTAGCAAGTTAGCTAGGTGTCGCATTCTCATCGAGCCCGGTCGTGAGTCCCATCAAATGATCAATTTCGATTTCTCTCGCATTGCCAGGTCATGTGTCTTTGTCGTGACCCAAGGGTTGGGGGTAAGGTAGGTAAGAGTGGTAGTAGTTCAATTGCTCATAACCCTGAGCTCGCCTTTACTCCCTCTATCCGGTGCTCGAACTGTTTTGGCCAGGGTGCTTGTCATCGGTGGGGTGACGCGACGGTGTCCAACGCTGAGCGCCGCTGCCTCGCTCGGTCATACGTGGCCAGACCATCATAACAACCCCTCGCTTCAACCGTCAGTAGGGCGTACACCACGATGAGCCACTAATGCTTATCCACCACTTCTACTCTGCCAAGCGTACGTAGGTTCATTGAAGCAGTCGCACCGCCATCAGAGCCTGCCATAAAGGATCGCCTCTGAAATCCATAACCGCCACCCATCCTTACGTGTGTTAGCTGTAGATGGTTGTCGGCCCCTTAATGCCATCGTAGCGAGCCTAGTTTGCCCAGCGTAATCGCCGTTGCCGCTAGTGTGCCGCGTCGCCGCGGGCGGGTACGCCGAGGACCTCCCCGTTGCAAAGGCAACACATTCTAGGGTCTTTAATGCAAAGCATGAGTCTGTAGTAATAGTGTTCTGTTGCTCCGCGTGATTATTCAAAAACCCGAGCCCTCTTTTGCAAAACACGAGCGCGCGTGACCCTGGCCATGGGCCGTGTTGGGCCACCGCAGCGCGCGCACAGCTGCGCCGCACTGGGCTGCCGGGTCGAATGGTCGCCACCGACCCTTTTCCATTTCTATGCATTTTCTAATTTAGTTTCTAAGATAAACTTGTAAATTTAACCAAAAATTGTGAAATTAATTTTGTTAGGTTCCTAAAATCATGATCTATCTGCTAGTATATTTTGTTCACAAAGTTTTATAATATTCTTAGGAGTTATATAATTAAATTGAGATACTTAATATTATCAAAATATAAACTTGTAGGAATTGTTGTGATAAATTGGTGATAGTGTTGGCTCTGAAACTTTTACCGTAAATTCCTAACATTATTAGGTGTTCACTGTAATTTTTGTAGCTCCATAATAATTAGTTTGCTAAGGTAACTAAATGAGCCCTAGTTTGAAAATATATGTTTAAGCAATAAAATGCCAGAACATCTTGGGATTTTAAAACTAGAACATTTTTCGGGAAACAACGCCTTATTGGGCAACATGGATACATAGGATAGTACGTTAGTCATTAAAGCTAGCTCGTTAGCTTGTGGAGCGTAATCGTATTTAGAATTGTAGTTGCCGTTGATTATTTACATCTCTACGTTGCATCCACGTGTATCATAATAGGAATAATGATGGATAATGGAGTCAACCGAGGTAGCAGAAAAGATGGTGCCTTAATGATCGTGTCACCATGATAGAATGCTAACTTTTGGTTATATCTTATCCAGGCAAGCCCCGGTGTAAAACCCCTATTATTCTGCACTTAATCTTATGCTTATGCATTAAGTTTTAAGGAGTTGAATGAAAACCACTTGCATATATATATATATATCATTATCCTATGAGTCCTACTAGTATGTCCGGATCGTGTAGATTGCTATGCTATAGGACCCGGTAGAAGTCGAGTGATTACCTATCACTCGCGAGAGATATGAAAGATATTATTGTTACTGTCACAAGGAATATATACGAATGATAATTGGAGACCGAGTGGAATGGTACTTTGGATCTGGACTTGGTTAGGCATTCGAGCGAGACTCGGATTACACTTATTCCGCCTATGTCAATTGAGGACTGTCCGTTGCTGTGGATGGTAGTCAGGTCACAGACTTATTATTCTGAGCACATACTTGCTTATGGGAGCGGGAAGGCTCATTGCTCTCTTGTCATGAGTTTCGGCTCTTTCTGGACCGACTGATTGGACGCGGAGATGGTGGAGGTCTAAGCACCACGATGAGTATGGGACTTAGGAGTGGGGGCTTAGAGTCCAAGTTTGGATGGGGACCTAGACCCCTTGACAGGAGAGTGGTGGGTTGGTCTTGCTTGTGCCTGGGGTACAAGCGGGGCGTGTGTTTCAGGGTACCCAGCTAGGATACATCAGTTCATGAATCGACCGGTTTGTTGTGGTCTTCATTGACGATATTCTGGTCTTCTCCAAAATAAAGGTAGAACATGAAAAGCATTTGAGATTAGTTCTGCAGAAACTTAGAGAACATCAACTGTATGCTAAACTAAGCAAGTGCGAGTTCTGGTTGAAGGAAGTCTCTTTTCTTGGACATGTTATCTCTAATGGTGGAGTAGCTGTGGATCCCAAGAAGGTTAGTAATGTGTTGAGTTGGAATCCGCCTCAGGATGTAAGTAAAGTCCAGAGTTTTCTAGGAATGGTCGGATATTATCGGAGGTTCATTGAAGGTTTTTCTAAGATTGCCAAGCCTATGACATCGCTATTTGAGAAGAATGTTAAGTTTGTATGGACTGAGCAATGCCAAGCTAGTTTTGTAGAGTTGAAGAAAAGGTTGACTACAACTCCGGTGCTGGTACTACCAGATTTAAACAAGAGTTTCTCATCTACTGTGATGCATCTTGACTTGGTTTGGGTTGTGTTCTTATGCAAGAAGGACGAGTAGTGGCTTATGCGTCTAGGCAACTAAGGAATCATGAACTAAATTATCCCACTCATGATTTGGAGTTAGGAGCTATGGTTCATGCATTGAAGATTTGGAGACATTATCTTATTGGGCATAAGTGTGACATTTATACAGACCACATGAGTTTGAAATATATCTTTACTCAGCCAGAGCTGAACCTGAGGCAACGACGTTGGTTAGAGCTAATCAAAGACTATGATCTTGAGGTACACTATCACCCTGGCAAGGCAAATATTGTAGCTGATTCTTTGAGCCGAAGGAGCTATGTTAATGCAGCTCTAGTGACACAGTTATCTAAGGAGTTATGTGCTGAAATTGAGCATCTTAATTTGGGAATAGTTGCTAATGCTATCGAATTAGAAGTAGAACCTACACTTGAACAAGAGATCCGCAAGGGTCAGTTGGAAGATAAGAAAATCAAGGAGATAGCGAACTTATCACAATTGGTAAAGCATCGGGTTTCCGATTGGATGATCGAGGAACAATTTGTGGTTCGAAAAGAGAATACGTGTGCCAAAGATAAAGTCCATTCGAGAGATGATTCTGAGGGAAGCTCATGACTCAGCATACTCTATCCATCCAGGTTGTGCTAAGATGTACCTAGATCTAAAGGAGAAGTACTAGTGGTATGGTTTGAAAAGAGATGTGGTCGAGTATGTAGCAATATGTGACACATGTCAGCGAGTTAAGGTAGAACATCAAAGGCCAGCGGGTTTACTTCAACCTATGAAGATACCTGAGTGGAAGTGGAAAGAAGGTATGGATTTCATTGTTGGATTACCATGCACTCAGAGTGGTTATGACTCAATTTGAGTAATGGTAGATCGGTTGACTAAGGTTGCACATTTCATACCGGTCAAGACTACATATACGAGTGCAAAGTTGGTGGAACTATACATGCAACGGATAGTATGTTTGCATGGAGTTCCTATGAAGATTGTGTCAGATAGAGGTACTCAGTTTACATCACACTTTTGGAAGAAATTGCATGAGTCTATAGACACTAAGTTGAACTTCAGCTCAACTTATCATCCACAAACTGATAGACAAATAGAGAGAACCAATCAGATCTTAGAGGATATGTTGAGAGCTTGTGCTTTGCAATATGGTACAAGTTGGGATAAGAGTTTGTCTTATGATGAATTCTCCTAGAACAATAGTTACCAGAAGAGTCTTAAGATGGCACCATTCGAGGCACTATATGGTAGGAAGTGTAGAACTTCATTGTTTTGTAATCAGACAGGAGAAAGTCAAGTGTTTGGACCTGAGATCCTTAAGGATGCCGAAAGGCAAGTGCAGACTATCAGACAAAACTTAAGAGTGGCACAGTCAAGGCAGAAGAGTTATGCTGACACGCGAAGAAGAGAGTTGGTATTTGTACCTGGAGAGTATGTCTATCTCGAAGTGTCACCCATGAAAGGTATAAATCGGTTTAATGTGAAGGGCAAGTTAGCACCTCGCTATATTGGTTCATTTAAAGTTCTAGAAAGAAAAAGAGAAGTGGCTTACCAGTTAGATTGCCAGAGAGCTTGTCTGGGATACATGAAGTCTTCCATGTGTCTCAACTGAAGAAGTGTTTGCGTATGTTGGAGGAACAAATACCTTTCGAGGAGCTCAATGTGAAAGAGGATCTTACCTACAAAGAGTATCCAGTCAAGATCTTGGAAACAACTGAGAGAGTTACTCCGAGTAAGGTGAACAGGATGTGCAAGGTTCAATGGAATCAATACTCAGAGGAGGAGGCTACTTGGGAAAGAGAAGATGATCTAAATGCTGAGTATCCACAACTCTTTGAGGCAACAACTTTCGAATCTCGAGGACGAGATTCATTTTAAGGGGTAGGTTTATAACACCCTAAAATTTGCTTTTCTTCAAAAAGAGTTACATTCATCTAAATAGGTATTTATGTGTACATTTAAACGTAGGGAAAATAATAATTTTTTTACTGAAATTAAAATTCATCATAAGTCTAGAAACATGTTTGTGTATTCATGCTGATGCATATTTATTTTTGTGATGCTTGGGTTTGATCAAAATTTTAAAAGGATTTAAATTTGAATTCAATTTGGTTTGAAAATGTGTTTAAAAAATTGAAAAGGAATTTCTTTTGTTTCCCTCTCTTTTCTCGGTTTTGGCCCAAAGGGCCAAGCTTCTTGTGATCCGCTTCCCTCTTGCTCATGGCCCAATGAGCCGGCCAGCCAGAGTCATGAGCCCAAAGAAGCCAAGCCACGCAGTCACTTTCTCCTCTCTTCTCGCCTTGGCCTCGTTGACATAGCGGTCCCGCGCCCTTCTCTCGCTGCTAGGCCGGGCCCGCGAGCAACCATCCTTCCCTCTCTCGCTATGACCGGCGGAGTGGCCCCGCTTGTCATGGCCGTCTTCAACCCAAGTCGTCCCCAACTCGGACTTTGTCCCGAGTCAGAACCGCCGCCGCATCCCGATTTCTTTGGGATTTCTTCCGTGAAGCGCACGCCAAGTCTCCCTATAAATCACGGGGACATGTCCGCTCTACTGGTTTCCCACCTCTGTGCCGTTTTCGATCAACGCGGCCACTGCTTTAACCCTATCCGCCGCCGCCGCGTTGCTCCGCCCCATCTGCTTCTTCTCTACCGCCAAGACCTTTCTGCCGAACATCTACGTGTGCTAAGGAAGCCGTGAGTACCATCCCTGATCTCCCTCTCTTTCTCAGTTGCTCGCGTTGACTCGTAGGAGGAATCCGAGCCACCAAACTTCGCCCCACGCCATACTCGTTCATCCTCCGCCGCGGTTGAGACCCCAGATGAGTTTGTCGTGCTGCCCTATCTCCTCCTGAGCCCTACCATTGAACATCCGTGCCCAGAGTCGTCATCTGGGCGAACTCCAGTGAGGTCCAAGCCCCACCGGCCATGGCACCGCTATAGGGAGCTCTGCTCCGGCGACCTCAAATCTCCCCGTCCCTCCCAGCTGTCCACGCTCAGATCTACATCCCAGATTAGATCAGGTTAAAACCCGTACCGGTTCGGTCTATGGTGGACCAGTGGACTCGGTCCACTGTCCCACGCCAGCCGGTTCACCGTGAACCCGCCTATGACGATCCGCCACGTGGCTCCACGCTAGTGATGACCCAGTCAACCCCGCCGGCGCCAACGGTTTTGTGAAAAGGCCCCTGATTTTCTTTGAAATCAACCCGCAGTCCACTCTCTTACAAAAATATTTCAAATTAAGTCATTTTTCTTCCATTTTAAACCCTGTATTTTATAAAAATAGAACCCGCCGTCCACAGGGGTAGTTTTATAGGATTGACCTCGTGTTTATAATCAAAATTACGTATAGGTCTGTTTTAAAAACTACAAAACTGCCACTGACTCTTGTTTTAAGCGTAGAATTTCCGTTTTAACTCCAATTTGAGTGATTCTCGTGTCTGCGTGTTCGTAGCATCGCATAGAACAGTTTTAAAACCTTTTTATCTTCTATTTCTACTGTTTGGTGTATTGTTCTAATTAGCTTATATTTGTTTGCTATGCATGTATGTATGGATGCCTGTGTGGTGCTGTTTGATCTCGAGTAGACAGTGAGTTTTGTGTTTGTGATCTGGAGCCACTCTTTGAAGATCAAGACCAACAGCGATACTTTGAATTAAGGCAAGTATAATATGAGGCTCCTTGTTACCTATTCACTTTAATGCAATCTCAATTCATATGCATATGTTAATGAACCGCTTGGAGTTTATTTACCTTGATATTGATTATCATGTCCTTGATTTACCAAAGGGTTTTGCATATGGGTAGTATGCTCAGTTTGCTCCAACTAATATTGATTAAAGAATACAATTAAATATATATGCAACATGGTATTAAAAGATGTTTTTTAGCAACATGGAACCAAGGGGGCTAGAGCATTAGGCCTTTTCTTATGATGCTCTAGTTTCTCTCCATAAGGACTCATCTTTAAGTGGCAACCCAGAACTTACAGTACAACTATGAGGACCACATGACTCTGGTCTTAGTCTAGTACCTTGCTCTTTCTAGTTTGTAGCAGTTTACCGAAAGGGCAAGAGGGGCATATCAGGCTGGGTGTGGGCCTCATCCCCAGGGTGTGTACTATGCTGCGAGTATTATTGTCATTATTGGAGATGACTCCATAACATTTGGGAGATGGAATCCTTAGCGGCTGCTCCTTATTAGAACGACTGGGGAAAAGCTTCATAGTGTACCCTGCCTGCTCACCTTGGAAGTGTTTTGGGAGTAATTAACCCGGGCATAAGGGCAACACGACTCATGGTGAAAGTGTACAACCTCTGCAGAGTGTAAAACTGGTATATCAGCCGTGCTCATGGACACGAGCGGCCTGGATCCTTACTGAATAGTTGGTTAAATGGATGGTTTGGGTTATGATTAAAATTGCTGATATCTCTAATTATTCATATTCGGGAGCTTAAGCATAACTTAGCAACTTATGATTAATAATAAAATATGACCAACAAAAAGTGCTTACCGCCGTTCAGCCATGTCAAGCCTTTTGAGCCTGCATCCTCTCATGTTATGCTCGCTAAGCGGTAGTAGCTTACGCTTGTTCTATTTCAATACTTTGGGAAAATTCCGGATGGGTACCAGATGGAGGTTCTTCCGTAGAGTTTTCGAAGAGGTGTTAGGCTTGTGATCAACCAGTCGACGATTCCTGTGGTGTTGGAGGCTTCGCCAGAAAAATAAAGTTATAGTATATACTATAAAGTAAGTATGTCTTTTGTAACAAATATTTATGCGCTATATAATAAAGGCATTGTCTTTGATATTACCCCTTTATTTGTAACTATATGTGTGAATTGAATTCCTGGGCACACATATGGGACGTACCTAGTTTTGTTCTTAAAACTGGGTGCGACAGAGTCCTTGCAACCTCATTACATGATTTCAATCTGTACCTTTGATAATATGGGTGCAATTTATGACTGCTCGTTGATTAGCAAATATACTAGTGATATTCTGTTGCTATTTCTAGTTTACCTTCACACAAATTTTTGCCATGCTACTGGTAATAGACTCAACCTGCCCAGCGGACAGAGCTCAATAAGGCAATACTTACTATCAGTTCCATAACTCACCCACAAATAATTGTATGTTTGTACATTACTGAATTCATTATATTAGTCAATGGGCCTATTTTGGACCCATGTTGGCCTATCTAAGTAGTTGAAAGGGTGCAGAGATGAAGTCATCTCTTATGTAGGTCGAAGTAGCACACAAAATTGGACCAAATTGTATTCTACACAGCTCTCACAGGCCTTCTCTTTGCACACATCATTTTTTTCCATAGCGGGTGAACCCGAATTCCATTACTTATAAAGTAACTAAATGACAAAGTTTCACCTGTTTATCACTGCTTCTTACCTAATACAATACCTGATTAAACTCAATCACCCAGGGCTTGAGCTTAAACCAGTCACCTGTGAACCTTACAGAGTTTAGACCTTTAACAACACAATGACAGAAAGAAGTTAGAGCCACACAGAACTAAATATGGATAGAACAAAGATGTCACTAGCGAAAAATGGCAACATCATTGGCGAGATCAAACAACATTCGTGTTGCAGTCGCAATCTTCAAGACTTCAACTGATCACACCATCTTGGATCACCGGGTCTCCTTGACTCCTTGTTGATGACACTACAGCGCCAAAGTCGTACTTCTGCTCCTTGCTCAAGCTCATTACAGCTCTCTGGATTATGCAGCCCTGCCCAATATGAAATGAACAAACGGAGTGAACTGATTATCTCAGTAGGAGATTTCGTCCTTTTCTTTTCAGAACAAACATTATTCCTCCCTTTCCATAGAGCCCAGAAAACTGCAGCTAGTCCGACTATTTCTATCTTATGCTAGAGCCATAGAGCTTATTGACATTTGAAATTGGAACTGATCTTTTACGGATTTGTGTTGTTTATCACTACTACAGAATTTAACTGTAGGGGCGGCTCTATAGCCTCTGTAGGGGCGGCTGCGCCAGCCGCCCTTCCCAGGGTGTTCCTACAGAGGGTGTCTCTGTAGGGGCGGTTTCCTGACCGCCCCTGCAGTGCCCTCTGTAGGGGCGGCTGGTGTTTTGAGCCGCCCCTACAGTGCCCTCTGTAGGGGCGGCTGGTGTTTTGAGCCGCCCCTACAGTGCCCTCTGTAGGGGTGGCTGGTAATATCAGCCGCCCCTGTAGTGAACTTCTGTAAGGGCGGCTATATCACCAGCCGCCCCTGCTATGTGTATTTGTAAGGGCGGTTCAATCAAGAACCGCCCCTACAGTGAATTTTTCAGAAAAAAATAAATAATTCAAATTCAAATTTGAACTTTATTATTCTAGTTGTATTTACTTGCTGTGAATATATTATTCTAGTTATATATATATATACAAGAATAATATATTCACAGCAAGTAAATACAACTCGAATAATAAAGTTCAAACATTTGCTCTAGCCAATACTGAAAATTCAGTACATTTGATGCAGTCACAACTACACATGCAGATATTGCTACTGCTAAGAAATCTCCATGGAGACAAATAATTGTTAAGAACAATCATGCAAGGACAGCTACAGGGAAAACCAATTTCAACAGAGATAGATTCATTACATATGAAAGCCCTCACCTTGAGGATTTGTACTTAACATTGTCAAATATTTTGGATACAAACTTTCCTACAAATCAACATGTCTGATGTCTGCTGTTGGGCCATGGAATAGTGAGACATGAGAATTACGTATAGTATTTAATTATTGGATAAAGAACAATAATTAGCAAACATAGAAGTTCCTAGTAGTGAAAACATATATATATCTGTAGCTATAAATTAAAATATGTCTTTGACAAATGAAAAGATATAGATTGTTTGCCTCCTAAAATGATTCATGTTCGAGCAGTATAATAAGAGTTTGAAATCTAAAGTTTTGTGGCATTACGTAATAGAAGGAATCACTTTTGTTTACACTAGTGCATGTCTGGTCAAAATATCTATACTTGGGCTATTGAGATCTGAACCAAAGCATACAAGACTACTACACATGCTTTCTAGAAAAAGTATACTACTGCCCGATTTCAGTTTTCAATGATGGAATGTACTTCTGTAATGATGAGATAATAATCAAGACCCAAAGCAAATAGTCTGCTGGTCCTTACCTTGCCATATGGCGAGACTAGCTACTAAAGTGTCGCGATCTTGTCCCCACCTTGTGGCTCCTCATACATGGTGCCTAACATAAAGTAAAACTAGAAAAAAAATCAGAATCGAAAAGGAAAACAAAAAGACAAGCCTCCCAGAAATGTTTGATGAGTTGATGATCAAGTCCGACACTGCTTGTGGTCATAAGAAAGATCAAACTATGAATTGACAAGTGTGGAAAAAAACTACAGCAAGGCTGCAGAGATGAGTATTCAAGAAGAGCATAAGGCAACGGGATTATGACAAAGCACACATAAAAGTTGCAAACTTTGCATAATGATGGATCACACATGATAATGCCGTTCTTGTTAATGATCATTGTTTTCAAACCTTGAATTTGTGAACCAAAGATGAGATAGTGGCAACCGCATGATCACCTAAAATATTATTGAAATAAAGGAGTATGTAGTGGCTCTGGCACACTATATAACATTTTGCTCTACAATCAACAGTAATTAGCAAATCAAAGCTCTTACTTTGTGTAGGAAAGTAGAAAGGCGAATAATAAAAAAGCAGATAGTCTTTGAAAAGAAGTAAAATATGTAGAAATAAAGAAAGACACAATGCACCAATTTTAGAAGGAGGAATCAGTACTGCAGGACTATGTATGCAAACGTTGTTTTAGTTTTCGAGACGGCACCAGTACGTAGGAGGTCGTGCGCTTTGTTATGTAGCCAAATCTTCTAAGTTCAAATATCCTTTTTCCTAATCACCCTAGGGAAGAAGAATGGCAAATGTTTGAAATTAAAAGAGCTCATGATGAAATGTTGAACAAAAGTGTAACATTGTCCAGCAAAGAATATTGGCTACCTTGATTTGGTTGTAATGCAGGCCTACAATTATGTCCTTCACAGAACCTATTGTCAGGATGGAAACGTAACGCCTGTTAGCTAAACCCAAGCAACATAGAGCCAAAATTAATGTTTAAAATAATGGAATGTTTGTTTTTTTATGAGATCAATCTATATAAACAGCTTCACGTCCTTTTCTATTTTCGTGACTGCTTTCAAAGAATAGGACATAGACTTGTATATCATTTTTATTATAATATGGTGGCACATACAGGGGAAGGTTCACATAAATCTATAAGGCAAGAAGAATTATAGGTCGATGGAAGCGACTGATATGAAATCATAGAATGGAAAGAATATTAGGGAAAAAAAGAGATCTGCATTTTAGTTCAACTCAATCAATCAACAATTCCGAAGCGTGGTCATGACCATGTGGGAAGTCCTTGATGTAAGTAGATAATGACCGACAATTTAATAACAAAAACCATTAATGTGCAAGCATGTAAAATCAAATCTTTTGAGGTAACATCTAGTTTGGTAACACAAAACAATCGATGTGCTCTTCGTTGAGGTACAACTGAAGTTAAGAGTAATAAAACACATCACTTTTTGTTACGAAATAATAACTTTGTAAATCCACAGGCAAGTCGGTTGCATTAACCGGTAAGTGGTAACTAACCTTAGCTTCAACCATGAAAACGCTTGTGCTTCACCATTAAAAGCGCTTTTGAGGCGGTCCGCAATATCATGGAGTCCTTTAAAGGATTTACATGCCTAATACTTTGGCGGCTGGCATCTTGACCTCGAAAACACTATGAAAAACAAATACATGGGCACTGAAATCTATGAAGTGGACACACAGGAAAAAAAGAAATCATTCAGAGTAAGCATCAAAACCAAGATGAGGGGCAACAGGTTACTCTTGTGATCGTAGCCCAAATGACTTTGTCGCAAATAAGCAATGTTATGTAGTGTATGAGAAGGATCATCACAATTTTTTTACATGCAAAGAAAAATACATTGTCAAATTCAGTTCAACAATCGAGCAAAACATGTTTTTGGGTGAAGAAACATTGTGTTAGATTATCCGGTAGAAGATGAAATTGCCTTTATCGCACAATGAACAAAACTAATGGATATGACAAATAACCGAAAGGAGAAAGTAATTTATTGGCTAATGGACATCTAACATCTATGTGTTTGAATGACATACACAAAGATTCGTTTTTCGAATGTTCGGGGATGTAAATGAGCTTGCGTAACCAAAATGAGTAAACATGATTTTCCTCATATGCACGGAAACCAAATTACGGTAGCAATCAGTATTAGTTCTATATGCCTATAGGACACAACAAATTGGTAGAACCAAGAATACAGGTCGAGAGAATAATTTTAGGGGGTAAATGTTGCAGGAAAGTAACAACACAAATTCATATATTTGTTGAACAAATCTTGGACGAAACCAACAGAAAGAAATCATGACTCACGCTTTGTAAACATTGTGAGAACTGCAAAATTCAACACCACCTGGACACTCTGTTGAGGAAATTGCCAAATACCTTGAATCGTTTATCGGTATAGGTTTGGCTCACATGGAGTGCCCGTGACATGATGCAGGGAGAGGAGGTAGACACTATCAGTGAGAGGGAGTGGCCTCGCAAATGAATTTTCATGTGCATATCAATATATCATATGGGAAAATTGAGGAAATAAAGAGAGAGAAAGGAGAGCCTACTGCTGCTGCTCGCATCTCCACAGGTGACGGCGGGAGACGCTTGGTGCCTCCCTGCGCTACTGCGAAGCGGTGGGCGCATGGCCGTCAGCTAGCCGCAGAAGTCTGTGAGGGAGATGGCGGAATCGGGGCAGACGCTTATTGCAGGGGCATGGCGTGCCCGGCAGCGTTAGTGCAGCGTGTGGCAATGGCCAAGCGCCCTGCGTCAAGCGCCTCCAAGGCCGGGAGGGCGCAGCGGCGGGGAGGGGGCGCCCGGCGTGGTGTCGTTGGTACTGGCGGGCGGGCGGGCCGCCGCCGCACCCTGCTCATGGGCCAGCAATGCTCAGCAGAGGGCACAAAGGGGAGAGGAAGAGCAAGCGGAGGTCATGAGGCGGTCTTGATGACGGATCACGGTGAGATGGATAGAGGAGGCTGGTGGTACTCGGCTTGGTGGTTTCTGGAAGCGTTCGTGGCGGCCATCCGGGCTCTGCGGACGGGATCCAACGGCCAGGGACGGGGCAGCTGTAGATGAATAGTAGTGAACCTTTAAAAATAGGAAAAAAATTAAAATTTTAAAAAATTAAAATCAAAACTAATAAAATAATTTTGAGACACCAAATCATCTCAAATGAAAATTTGATAAGCATCAAAGTTGTAGAGGTTATGAAGATCTACCACTTTTATTTTGGTCATCTTGCCATTTGACAAAATTTGAACATTTCAAATTTGAAATTTTAAAAAATTACAAGTTCGAACCAAAATTTGAGACCCAAAATGATTTCAACATAAAGAGTGACGAATACCAAAGTTGTTCAACTCATTAATATCTACAACTTTTATTTTAGTCATCTTGTCATTTGACAAAATTTGAACCTTTCAAATTTGAAATTTTGAAAAACGACAAGTTCGAACCAAAATTTGAGGACCAAATTGATTTCAACATAAAACGTGATGAATACCAAAGTTGTTCAACTCATGAATATCTACAACTTTTATTTTGGTCATTTCTTTATTTGACAAATTCTTAGCACACATTATTCACTAATCTTACACATGTCTTATATAGTTTATAAAACATTATAAGAGATGTGTCACATTTGTGAACAATGCCATTACCACTTTGTCATATGAAGAAATGGTCAATACAAAAGTTGTAGATCTTGATGAGTTATTCAATTTTTGATATTTATCACTTTTTCAGCTGAAATCATTTGGGATACCAAAATCTTGTCTGAAGTTGCATTTTTTTTAAATTCAAAATTTAAATTGCTCAAACTTTTCATATGTATATATTGACAAAACCAACAAAATAAATTGATAGAGAATGATTTTAGAAATTTTTAAGAAAAAAAATCATCAGATTTGGAGTTAGTATGAGAAAGAAAAACTAGTTACAAAGTTGACCCACAGATTAAAAAGAGAAATCACACTGTTCACTATGATCATGTAAGGATCATCTAGAACAGTGTGATTTCTCTTTTTAATCTATGGGTAAACTTTGTAACTAGTTGTTCTCCCTCGTACTAACTTCAAATGTGATGAGTTTTTTTCCTAAAAATTTCTAAAATCATGCTTCAGCATTTAAGTTTGATCAAACTTGGATATGACAATGTTTTACACATTTTAAAATTTGAAATTTGAAATTTGACAAGTTCAAACCAAATTTTTAAACCCTAAATGATTTCAGATGTAAAAGTGATGAATACAAAAGTTGTTCAACTCATCAAGATCTACAACTTTTATTTTGGTCATCATGTCATTTGACTAAATTTGAACCTTTCAAATTTTTAAATTTGAAAAATAACAAGTTCGAACCAAAATTTGAGACCTAAAATGATTTCAACATAAAAAATGATGAATACCAAAGTTGTTCAACTCATTAATATATACAACTCTTATTTTAGTCATCTTGTCATTTCACAAAATTTGAACCTTTCAAATTTGAAATTTTGAAAAACGACAAGTTCGAACCAAAATTTGAGACCCAAATTGATTTCAACATAAAAAATGATGAATACAAAAGTTGTTCAACTCATGAATATCTACAACTTTTATTTTGGTCATTTCTTCATTTGATAAATTCTTAGCACACATTAGTCATCTTGCCATCAGTAGGGGCGGCTGGTGATTCAGCCGCCCCTACAGTCGGCACTGCAGGGGCGGCTGGTGATTGAGCCGCCCCTACAGATCAGCCCTAACTGTAGGGGCGGCTCAGGTTACCAGCCGCCCCTACAGTGACATCTGCTGTAGGGGCGGCTGGTGATTGAGCCGCCCCTACAGATCAGCCCCAAGCAGGGCGGCTCGGGTTACCACCGCCCCTACAAAGGACATCTATAGGCGGGGTGGGCTGCTGGGGCCCGAGGACACCCACTGTAGGGGCGCCCCCAACCCCAGCCGCCCCTACAGTAAAAATGCCCCCGTTCCTGCTGTAAGAATCTGGCGTAGTGTATTATGCAGCTGCAACCTTTAGTACCAGTCCAAATTACCAAGCTACTACATATTTGCTGGTTTTGTTTTTATCCCACTTACCCAGCCTTATCTCCATGAATTTGGAGAAGACTGGTATAATGCCTCACCACGCCGATTATGTGAACGGGCACTAAGAGAGCTTCCAAAGAAGGCTGGTGAGCAATTAGTTATCCTATCTCAGGTATTATTCCATTAATTTGCGACCCTCTTACATTTCTGTTTACCCTTTCAGTATTCAATGTGAAACATTTTGCATATGCTGTTTCCATTTAGATAAATTTACCTTTGTACTGAATATTTGTGTTTCAGGTTCTAATGGATGATATCATTGTCGGTTATGAAAGGCTTGCTGAACTACAGGTATGGTACTCTACTATACGTATATCCCCTGGTACCCAGTTACCCACTACCCAAGCTATCTGGCATATGTCCTGAATAATCAAGCTGCCTAATATCACATGGTCAGGTAAAGAAGGTAAATGGTGTGGAGGTTGAAAATCTGAAGCACCTGGGCAGCCTCGTGGAAGGCTGCACCGAAGAAAACCTAAGGTTTGACTCGACGATGCAAGAGTCATTGTTCTGAAGTACCAGAACGCAAGGCTTGCCACACCCCGGGTCCTCAAACGGCACAGGATACCGTCAGCCATATCGAGCGACCTTGTCGAAGATGAAGCAACTATTGAGACATCATGCACCAGCTAATGCGAGCCTCTTTACTTTTTAGACCTAGTTGGGGAGTTCCCTGCTGAAGCACGGTTCAAGGAGCGAGCTGCATTGTTGGCGAGGCAAGCGCATCCGCCTGGAGTACATGGCTTCACTTGCTCCCTGTTGGGCCGCTTCAGTTTTGACGTAAGGAGTGTAAAAAAAAAAAGTGTATCCAGTGCAGAGAGCTCCCGCTCTATGCGAGGTCTGGGGAAGGGTGTCGGTGGCAAGCCTTATCCTCGCCTGTGCAATGCGAAGAGACCGCGATTTGAACCCGAGACCTTTCGATCACAGGCAGTAAGACTACCGCTTGCACCAAGTCCGCCCTTAAAGGAGTGTCTTCAGAAAATAAGATTATGAGCTCCAGAGCTTTTCGGCCTGAATGTAACAGTAACAATCATTCTTTACTAAACCATTCTGTTTTGCCATCGTTGGCATGGCGCCCCACATGGTCTGCATCATCAGGAAACATATACAGCATAGAAAAATAATATTTGAAAAAGAAAAGAGTTGCAGCTCAATGTTTGTTGGCCAGTGTTATTAAGTCGTCCAATAAATCGTGATCGGACTTCCTAGCGCCCGGCGTTCGGACGGCAGCGCCTAGCGCGTTGGGCTCATGTGTGACTGCACCAGTAGTGGGTCCGTGTTGTCCTGAACGTCCTGCGTCGCTTCGGACATCGTCCACGTTGCCTCAAATGTCGCTTGTGCCGCAAGCAACTTTCTACGTGTATCAGATGTGCAACTAGGGCTGGATAAAATATTCGTGGCTCACCAACTCACTTGACTTGTGTCCGACTCAGCTCGGCTTGTTTTAACTTTTTCACGAGCTGGGCTGGAAATCTAGCTCGCTATTTTAACGAGCCAGGTCGCGAGCTGCTCACGAGCTTAAATGAGCTGAGGCCTATCAGCCCACGACCATAAATCCAGAAGATGATTATGCTGACTTAGAAGTATACACATATTTCATTGATATGTAATCCTTATTTTCATATGTTTCATATGAATTTTGATTTTATAATTGTTGTGTTATTTAAATGTTGATTTATGGATTATTTTCCAGGGAGAAGATGATGATGCTGACATTGAATTTGTAGACTTTCCTAAGTATGTGGTGGCAAGTAACCAGTAAGTATGCTGAAACTGCATGGTGAAAGGATCAAGATGCCCAAGAAAGGAGTGAATTGGGCTAATTCTAAATTCTTTACAATAATTAAGTCCTACACTTAACTCACTTCACCCCTTGTGCCTAGAATATAATTCTATTATTTTACCGCACAAAAGTTTTGCACCCTAAGTTCCAATCCTACTCTAGCATGACAATTCTAGAAATGTAAAGACAAGAAATGAATTGCTAAAATGTAAATGCTTAAAGTAAAGAGAGGGAAAGAAACGCGGCGATGTTTTGCCGAGGTATCAGAGAGTCGTCACTCTCCACTAGTCCTCGTTGGAGCACCCGCGCAAGGGTGTAGCTCACTCTTGATCCGCGCAAGGATCAAGTGCTCTCTACGGACTGATTCTTCGACACTCCGTTGCGGTGAATCACCCACAACCGCTCACAACTTGAGTTGAGTCATCCACAAACTCCACCGGATGATCACCGAACTCTCAATCACCACCAAACCGTCTAGGTGATGGCGATCATCAAGAGTAACAAGCACAAACTCTCACTTGACCACAACAAGCCTAATGAGAAGGGTGGATGCACACTTGCTACTCTTCTTGCACTAATAAGACCTTAATCTTGGATTCTCAAATCTCAATCACCTCACTAGGCTCTCACTCTCCTTAGCACTCTCAAGGGTGTTTCTCAGCTGAATAAATAGGCAAGAGACCTTTCTTGGACGAGTGCAGTAAGTATTTATACCTCCTCATTCAAAACATAACGTTTGGAGGCTGAGTCATCACTCTGCGGGGTGACCGGACGCTCCGGTCAGTTATCCCCGCCACTGTGTTAGAAAAGAGCCATTAAGTTCTGACCGGACTCTGACCTGCATCCGGTCACAAAAACTGCTCTCTGTAACCTTACTAATGTTGACTGGACGCTGACACCCAGAGTCCGATCACTTGTTGCTTCATGCGTCCGGCTCGATTCTGGGATCGACCAGTCGTCCGATCAAGACTTGACGGACGCGTCCGATCGAAAACTCCTCTCTGAAACCTTCGAGTTGACCGGACGCAGGCACCTAGCGTCCCGGTCACTTTTCACTCAAATATTCATCAAGAATCAGAGCGGCTCCATTGATCAAATGAACTGACCGGACTCACCCTTCAAATCTGTCACAACCGCACCAGGTATACATCACCATTTGACCCTCCATTCACTTCCAACTCGAAATCATATTTGAATAAAGTTTGCTCCAATTGATCTTAGGGCTACTCTGGAGCTATCTAGTGCTAGATTTGGTAAGTGTGCACCATACATAACCCACTAGACTCACATAGGTCAAGCTACTAGTCCATAACCCCCTTAATAGTATGGCCAAAGGAAAAACAAAGTCCTAACCTACTCTAAGTGTCTTTTCAACACCAAACGACACTTAGAACTAGTCCGTCCTTAACCTTGTCATTCATCCTTTGAAAACCAAAATGATTTCTATCGTCAGGGGCATGACCACCATGATTACCCAATCAATTGCCATTACTATGACCTAACTTAATTGTCTCTGTAAAACACACGCTAGTCATAGTAATCTCATGTTGTCATTAATCACCGAAACCCAACTAGGGGCCTAGATGCTTTCAATCTCTCCCTTTTTGGTGATTGATGACAACACAACGTCGAGTATGTAAAAGAGATGAGTGAGGTTTTCAACATGCTTGGTTCATATAAGCTTTTGACAATAAGAGCAGAGGAGTTAGACATGCTTATATGTCCCAAGCCAACATGGTGTACTCAATAGATATGAATTAAGCATGAGTACAAGAAGTAAAGCTCATTTGAATCAGAGTAAAACGCGGAAGCAAAGCAAATGAGCATAATGAAGTGACATGGCATATATATAAATCAAAGTAGAGATCACTCATGTCACATAAGTATCACAATCACACGTATGTAGTTCAATGCATGAAAGTAAACGTGAATGCATAATGTATCACACATAAAGAGCCAAACGAAATAAATCATATGCTCCCCCTAGATGTACCGCTCCCCATAGATCTAACGTACTCGATCCCTCTCCCCCTTTGGCGTCAAGCACCAAAACCTAAGGGTCGAACGGCGGGGCAGGAGTAGATGAGTCGGGCGCTGAGGTGCGATGAGAAATCAAGAACTGTGCAGCAGCATCCTCTGACCCTAAGCTCTGAGCAGTCTAACCCTCTATCGCTGGAAGTGAAGGTGAAGTGGTCCGGGTCTGCTCAGGAACTGGCGTGGCCTGTGACTCTAAAAGTATCACTGTAGGAGGTGGCTCTGATGATGCAACAGACGACGGGAGCGTCTCAGTAGTCCTAGTAACTGGAGCAACTGTGGTAGGGACATGGACTTATAGCTCTGGCAGTGTAGGCTGCCCTGTAAGCTCACTGAAAGTCGCACTGAGACTCCTAGAAACTGGGGTGTCAGCCACTAGCACTGAAGGGCTCTGAGGCAGAGTGAAGCCTGTAACAATAAGAGTGAAGTAAGGACCCTGGGCTGTCACTGGCGAAGCAAACCACTAGGACACCTGCTCTGTAGGTGAAGCAAACTGAGTAGCTGGCTGTCCCTGACTCTGAATACAAAGTGTATGAATCTATGCCTCGGGTCAATCCAAAGTGAAGAGTAGAACTCACGGACCCATGATGGAACATAGCGGCCAATCCGTCCAAGAAGATCTGTCAACCCTAGCAGATATGAGAGGTGAGGGTGGATCTGCTCGCCTGCTGCTGCAACAAGTGACTCTATGGAGCAAACTCTCTGAGATCTAAAAGCAATTGTTTTGATAAGCATTGTAGAAATCCTCCTGCAGTACTATATAGAAGTGCTCTGAAGCACGCTCATCCCACCTCGGCGGAAACCAGTTCTCAAACTGCACAAAACGGAGCTACTATACTTGCTTGGCTGTGGCTGCCCTCAGGTCAAGGCGAGTCACTGGAGGCAGACCCTATGGTCTGGGAGGTGGATGAGAGCCCCTCCTTAGTGTCTTAGGCCTCGGCGACACCTGAGTATGTGTACGACCAGAGCGTTGAAGCTGTGGCTGTGCTGCCTGCTCTGTCTCCTTAGTCTGCTCTGCTTGTTGAGTATCCTCTAACGGCTCTGCTGGCTATGTTGGCTGCTCAATAGTCTCCCCCTAAGGCTGACTCTCCTCTAAAGCGACACGCCATCCTCCAAGCATGACAGTCCCAGCTGGACTATCATGAAGACTCTCAACCCTCTCGATAATGGCCCTCTGAGCTAGTGATAGCTGATCGGCAATACGGACACCACTCCTAGCTCCTCCTCTCTCCCCTCGCTCAGCGGCAACTGCCACTGGTGCTGCTCTCTTAGTCTCCACATCAACGAGCTTCCTCTTCTTTGTTGTGGTCTTTTTCGCCTTCCCCTTCTCTTGAGCAGTCAGGCGAGGTGGAGGCCTTGGATCCTCATCATGGGGACCACCTCCAGCATTCTTGACTCATGCCATTGCTAGATCTGAAGAGAATTACTACCACAGATAAGGGCCAATTGCCAACTAACACTCGCGAGGCTTGGCCTCAATCCGTACTCGCAGGTTTGGCCCCGAGTTAACTGACCACTGCTAAAACAACCTCAAGAACACCGACTCGATGCATGATGGAGTAGATATGATTTATAAATAATCACAATATACATCTAGAGATGTGAAACCCTAAGAAGCAAGCAGTACATACGAAATTGAAAGCGATGGCTTGCTACCTGACGAACCGGTGACCAACGAGTAGAGAAGAGAATCACAGGGCACCACTGGGTTGGCAATGTGAGGCTAGGGTTAGGGTTTGCGATGCAGCAGCAGAGAAGACGTGGTGGTAGAGGCGGACCAGGGCACCGGCGTGGATGCGGCGGCACGACGGCAGAGGTGGTCGAGGGCATGGTGGCGCGGGGCGTGTGAGGTCAGCGCGGGCGCGGCGGTGCTACTGCGGTGCGGGCGCGGGAGCATGGAGGAGGCACGACGGCAGAGGCACGGCTAGGGCACGGGCGCGCGGCGCAGGCGTGGATGGCTACGACGGCAAAGTCGGCGCGTCGGTTAGGGTAAACGCGAAGCGGTGTGTCGACGTAATATAGTCGGCAGTCCACCGAGGGGGGTGCCCGTGGTGGTAGATTATCGGTAGACGGTGCGTGTAATCAGGAACCAGATGGTTACAGAGGCACAAGACACAAGATTTATACAGGTTCGGCCGCCGTGTTAGCGTAATACCTACGTCCTGTGTCTCATTATTCTGTATTGATTGAGGTGTAGATTTGTATGATCTGTATGATCTTCTAATCTGTCCTCTAGGGGACCCCTGCCCCTCCTAATATACTGCGAAGGGACAAGGTTACAAGTAAAATATCCAATTTGGTACAATTATAATATAATGGCGTGCTCCGCACGTCTTCACCTTGCGGGCTGGGCCACTTCCGGTGGTGCGGCCCAAGTATACCCATGAGGGCATAGGGGGTCTATTTCCCCACAGCTAGTCCCCGAGCGCCTTGTATCCTTCGAGTAGCGCCGTTTTGAGCTTGCCAGAAGAATGTAAGGGGCTCAAGATAAAATTTGAAAAATATTTGCCCCGAAGTGTGCCCACTTTGACTCTGAGTCGAGAAGAGACACCGTCGTCCTTGTACAATTGGAGGCGTTTGATCCATCAGATCGAGCACTTTCACCGCAAGGTGAAGTGTGCCCACTTAGTCCCCGAGCCTGGTAGTAGGTGACGTAGGCACGTGGTGCCAGGGTCTAAAAAGAATTCCCAGTTAAGTTGAGAATCTAATCGTCGTACAGGCGATACAAAATGCATCGGCAGGTGCATCGTACCGATGTAGTCCCCGAGCTTGCTGGAAGGTGAGGTATGAGCCTTATAGCAAGGTCTAAGTGAGAAAAAAATATCCCAACTGTATGCGAATCGCCAGTCGCATGTAGTCAAAACGCAAAGTCCCCGAGCCGTGGTTGGAGAGTGGTCGAGGCAGTCCCCAAGCACAGGTCGAGGAGCGAGCGACGAAGTCCCCGAGCCGTGGTCGGAGAGTGGTCGAGGTAGTCCCCGAGCTATGGTCGGAGAGTGGTCGAGGCAGTCCCCGAGCACAAGTCGATCACTTTTAGCTAGATTGCTTGGATCATGTTCACGTCACGGTGATGTAAGCCCCGCATAATTTGCTTGCTTGCTGATCGGCTCTTATCTGACTAGAGTCCGGCTCTCTCTACCATGCAATCCCGTGCACCCGCGGCAATCCCGAGCTGGCTACCATGTCGACAATGGTGATGTATGCCTCGGACATGGCCTTCTTGCCATGGGGCTGCACGCGCTCATGCACAGCCAGGTGACCCGACGGAGGCATAGTGTTGAGCGAGAGCGAGAGCATCGCGGCCGCGGGCTCCTGATCGAGCGTGACCTTGCTTGCTTGTCTGACGTACATGGAAGCTATAATTAGCTTGCATGGTGGTGTAGATCATGACGTGATGTCATAACGCTGCTTTCAAGTCTCGTCGTTGATGCATGCCGTGGCTGAAGCTTTGACTTCGTATTTGCCAACACGAGATGCACATGGGACAGATTCCGATCTCATCGCTAGTTTTAAGATCGGATCTGATAAAATTTGCTACAGCTGAGGTTGCCTGGCTTCTCGCCGACTTGCTTCCTGGTGTTGGTCCTGGCCAAAATCCAGGCGAGTCGGAGTTGGATGCTTGAGAGGTGAAGTCCCGTCATAGGTAGCCGGACGGTTGTTGTCGCCGTAACGTCGAGCTCGTAAGGCTGTTGTTGTAGGTTATTGTTGTCGCAGGTAGCCAGACGGTTGTTGTAGTCCCCGAGCTTGCTAGAAGGCAAGGTATGAGCCTTGTAGCAAGGTCTAAAGGAGAAAAAATATCCCAATTGTATGCGAGTCGTCAGTCATATGTAGTTGAGACGCAAAGTCCCCGAGCTGTGGTTGGAGAGTGATCGAGGCAGTCCCCGAGCACAAAGGCGGTCAAGACAGTCCCGAGCACGAGAGTGGTCGGAACAGTCCCCGAGCATAAAAAGTATGGCAAAAAACCATCGGCCTCAAGCGCCTTGAGGCTGGATACCCGAAGGAGGTAGATCCAGACAAGGCCGAGGAGCTACGGATGACCCAGCTAGACTTGTCGGTGAAAATAATTGACGATATTAACCTATGTGGAGGTGCGACAGCACCCGTACAAGGAACGCCATCAACAAATCAGCTAGGAGCGCCGTCATCTTCAAGCCAACCGGCGAAGCCTGCGGTCTCGACCAGCCAGGCATCGGTGGGGCCATCTTCTTCAGCTCGATCAATGCCAGAGTCCCCGAGACCCGAGCACAATGTCAGGCCCAGCGAGCAGCAAGCGCCGCGTGCCCCGACCAGCCAATAGTATAGGCTATAGCTGTACAAGAAGATGTAGTTGTGTTATTGTAAACTTAGACCTTTTCAGGCAAGCTTGTAATAACTTAACTGTATATCAACATAAGCTTGTTTGTTTTTATAGAAAATGTGTTTAAGCTCGGATATGATGTTGGTGTAACTAAGTTAGAACGTGTTGGCGTTCTGTTTAGTTGTACCGATTTAGTCGACACGTCATCCTGAAAGGTTTGTATGGCCCTGGTTTGACTCGCGGTCGGAGTGTGAGGTGTAATAAAGTATGATGCTGAAAGGTTCCCCGAGCTTGCTGGAAGGCGAAGTATGAGTCTTGTAGCAAGGTCAAAGAAAATAAATGCCTCTCAACTGTATGTGAGTCTAAGTCACATGTAGCCGAGGAGAACAGTCCCCGGACTGTGGTCGGAGAGTGGTCGGGGCAGTCCCCAAGCATAGCGTGGGGTGAAAATGACAAGTTCCCGAGTGTAGGTCGAAATCCCTGCAATATAAATATATCGAACGATAGTACATGATGTACAAAATAAATTATGGAGAAAAATCAGCGGTGAAGAAATAGCATATGATGCTCAGCCGTCATTTGCAAATGAGCATGATGTGATAAAGCAGTTGGTGCTTTGTAAACATCAGTGTAATGTGAAGTTTGTGTTTATACTTAATATAATCCATCCGACCAGTTAGTGTGTAGCTGAGTCTCTAGCCCTAGCTAGCCCATAGTCCATAACGTCGAGCGCGGAGCCCGTGCACGTGTAGGAGGAACAAGCGTCACCAAGGAGCCACTGCCGACCACCTATAACGCAGAGGGCAGACGCTCGTGCACGTGTAGGGAGGAGTCGGAGAAAGGGCCGTCTCTGGAGGCGTCCGAGCATCAACATGACTGTTCAGGGGTTCGAAAAAATCGTTTGGAGAGCAAATATGGAGAAAACAGCTCGGGGAAACATTATAGCGATATACGGAGGTTGGAGAATATTTAGAAGAATATTAAAACATGACTTAGCTTTAGACATAAAGTCTAGTCGGCGACGTATGGCGTTATCTGGTCGGCGTTGACGAAACTGCCCGGCGCTCGAGCTTTCCGAACTGTCGTCATGGCGGCGGTCGCGGTTGTCATGACGCCGTTCACAGCTCTTTACTTGATGGCTCCGGCGGCTCGCGTCCGGCCTGTGCGGCTAGCTTGATGGCTCGCTTAGCGGCTCACTTCGCTCGGCGGCTCAACGTAGTCGGACATCTTGCTTTTGGTCTTTTCGCATCTCACACGTGCAGAAGCTGAAGTCCATAGACGTGCAGAGTCATTCCATCCACCGTATGCACCCGCAGTGATCCCGAGTCCGGCAGCCATGCGGTATGGCTTGGACACGGTCACCTCATTGCAGGTCTGCACGTGCTCGCGCACCACCGCCGTTGTGGGATGCTTCTCCTGCTAACCCGGCGTAGCCATGGCGTGAGAAGCGTAGCTGAATCCCTATCGATAATATTTGTATAGACATATGGAGATACATGTAGATTTACATTTATCATGGAATTAAAGAATTGACTTAGCTTGCTTGATGTGCGATTTGCTGTGTCAACTCACCATGTGAAAAATATCTGACGCATCCATGCATGCACGTGCATGCGAGATCAATCTTGATTTTGACTCTGTAGACTAGCAAAGCTTCTTGGGCTGCTAGTTCATCTGTGTTGCTATGCTCGGACGGCGCAGAAATTCATCAGGCAAACACACGTAGATGAATTGTCTGGCACCTTCTTGTTGTGAAGTTAATTTGGAGATCGGATCTTAGGGCATCGGATCCAGTCGTGGATGCTGATCAGAGGATGTCACCGTAGGAATCCGGCTTTAGATGTTGCACCGCCGGCTGCCACGCATGGCATACTAGAAACGATCTTGAGGTCCGCCGAGCCAGCCTAATGCGACGAAGCGTCGGGCGCAGCCCAGGTGCGCCAATCAGCTTGACCAACCGGTCATAATGATTCTCTTCTCCGATTTCTTCTGAGCTCGTACGCTTGGTTGAGGAAGTCGTCACGAGCGTGCGTTGCTACCGTGAATCATCATTGCGACGTGGTTTTCGGCCTATTGTGACGGTGGTCGCGGTTGTCATAGCGCCATTCTTCGTGGCGATCATCATTGCGACGTGGTCTGGTGGTCGGAGCTTGGTGGAGCCGCTCGGGACGTGGTCGATGTGGTCGGAGCTCGGCGGAGCCGCTCAGGATGTGGTCGATGTGGTCTGGTGGTCGATGTGGTCGGAGCTCGGTGGAGCCGCTCGAGACGTGGTCGACATGGTCTAGTGGTCGAGGTGGTCGAAGCTCGGCGGAGCCGCTCGAGACGTGGTCGACGTGGTCTGGTGGTCGGAGCTCGGCGGAGCCGCCCGAGACGTGGTCGACGTGGTCTGGTGGTCGAGGTGGTCAGAGCTAGGTGAAGCCGCTCGAGACATGGTCGACGTGGTCTGGTGGTCGGAGCTCGGCGGAGCCGCTCAGGATGTGGTCGACGTGGTCTGGTGGTCGGAGCTCGGTGGAGCCGCTCGGGACATGGTCGACGTGGTCGTAGTCAGCGTGGTCGGGGCTCGGCGTCGCTCGCTGGTCAGCTGCTGCTAGAAAATACTTCGTACAAGTGATGCATATGCATGCAAGCCTGACTCAACTAACTTGCATGTCTTGTAGATGTATTTGTCCTTGATTGCTTGCTGGTTGATTAGCGTTGCATGATCTTCAGCTACGCCGTTCACGAATCTGGATCATCTTGTTGTCAGAGATTGGAGGTACATGCAAAGCATGCACGTGTTTGCTCCTTGCTTGATCTGCCTTGCCGCACGGTGCGCTGACCACGAAGTCTTGTCCGACGGAGGCTTGGGGTATCATGAGTCTTGATGTGTGGTCGCTACGAGCGGCGTCGTTGCCACGGGCCAAGGCCCTCCGATACGTCAATCAAGATCTTCGTGCAACACTGCCGAGGGAAGCCTGCCGTGAGGAGCCAAGTCGCCGTGGACGCTGTATAGATAAAGAAAATTGCCATCTGATTCGCCGGAAGATCAAGCATGCACAACCCCTAAAAGGGGACCCCTACCTGGCGAAAATTGCCATCTGAATGTGTTTGTTTTTCGACCCCTACCTGGCGCGCCACTGTCGATGAAATATAGTTGGTAGTCTACCAAGGGGGGTGCCCGTGGTGGTAGATTATCGGTAGACGGTGCGTGTAATCAGGAACCAGATGGTTACAGAGGCACAAGACACAAGATTTATACAGGTTCGGCCGCCGTGTTGGCGTAATACCTACGTCCTGTGTCTCATTATTCTTTATTGATTGAGGTGTAGATCTGTATGATATGTATGATCTTCTAATCTGTCCTCTAGGGGACCCCTGCCCCTCCTTATATACTGCGAAGGGACAAGGTTACAAGTAAAGTATCCAATTTGGTACAATTATAATATAATGGCGTGCTCCGCACGTCTTCACCTTGCGGGCTGGGCCACTTCCGGTGGTGCGGCCCAAGTATACCCATGAGGGTATAGGGGGTCTATTCCCCCACACGGTGCGGTGTACGGGATGTATATATGGTGGCCCCCGTGTTGGATAAGAAAAGGAAACAAAAATGAGTTATGGATCCACACAATTTCCACTGACCGGACGCTTCGGTGGCAACAACCGGACGCTGCCACCCAGAGTCCGGTCGACAACAGAGAGGTCCAAAACCTCTCAAGTCACGACCGGTTGGGTCCGGTCCCATATGATCGAACGCAGCCAGAGTCCGATCGATCCTGAGTATGCTTTCTTCATTTGACCGGACATAGGGACATCAACAGACCAGACGTAGGAAGAGTACCATTTCAGCGTCCGGTCACTCCTGTGCGCTTCTGTTCACCTCCTGTGAACTGACTGGATGGTGGAATCTAGAGTCCAATGCAGCGTCCGGTCGCCATTTCTCAGCGAATCTTCAATGTTCCTTCGCGCTGCCTGTTCCCAATCAAGTCCCAACTTCAATAAGACCCAAATAAACACCAATTGGGATTGATGTGAGTGACCTCTCTCAAACTCTCAAATTTTTCAAAATATTTTGCCTTAGGCTATAATTCTTTTTAAGAAAATAGGCAATAAAAGGGTAATCGAAAGGAAACGACAAAGCAACACACATGCATATGCAATACAATACTTGAAAGTAATTCTACTTGCTTGTCAAGTTTGATCCAAGGTTAAGCTTCTTCACACGCTTTTCGGCGGTTATCTTAACCATGTTAGACAAGCCCTAAATGCATTACCAAAAATTAAACATGTTGTATATTACAATGCAATGCAAGGGACAACATAAGCTCATTTTCTAGTGAAGTTATTAAAATCAAGCACATTGAGCTCATTCCTTAACCGACAAAATGTCGCCTCATCTAGCGGTTTAGTGAAGATATCCGCCAATTGATCCTCGGTCCTTACACCTTCTAGTGATATATCATTTTTAGCAACATGATCTCTAAGAAAGTGATGGCGGATATCTATGTGCTTGGTACGAGAGTGTTGAACTGG
Source organism: Miscanthus lutarioriparius (assembly GCA_904845875.1). Taxonomy (NCBI): domain Eukaryota; kingdom Viridiplantae; phylum Streptophyta; class Magnoliopsida; order Poales; family Poaceae; genus Miscanthus; species Miscanthus lutarioriparius. The sequence goes on along the minus strand of CAJGYO010000016.1, from coordinate 27,089,142 downwards.
ATTATTAGCAAGTTTTACCGCACTCTCAGTGTCACACAAAAGAGGTACCTTTTCTAGAACTATACCATAATCTAGCAAAGTTTGCTTCATGTAAAGTATTTATGCACAACAAGCACCCACGGCAATGTATTCTGCTTCGGCGGTGGACAAAGCCACACTATTTTGCTTCTTGGAGGACCAAGACACTAGTGATCTACCAAGCAAATGGCACCCTCCAGATGTGTTTTTTCTATCAATTTTACAACCGGCATAATCCGAATCAGAATAGCAAACTAGTTGAAATCTAGCTCCTTTGGGATACCAAAGATCAATGCTTGGTGTGTGCTTAAGATACCTAAGGATTCTTTTTACGGCAACCAAATGAGCTTCCTTAGGATTAGCTTGAAATCTAGCACACATACACACACTAAACATGATGTCGGGCCTAGATGCGGTGAAATATAAGAAGCTACCAATCATAGAGCGGCAGAGAGTATGATCAACCATTTTACCTCCCTCATCTAGGTCGAGATGTCCATTGGATGGCATTGGTGTCTTGATTGTCTTACATTCATCCATTTTGAACCTCTTGAGAAGATCATTGGTATATTTCTCTTGAGAGATGAAAATCCCTTCTCTTATTTGCTTGACTTGAAAACCAAGAAAGAATGTCAGCTCTCCAATTATTGACATCTCGAACTCCTTCGACATCAATTCATCAAACTCTTTGCAATAGTCTTCATTTGATGAGCCAAATATGATATCATCAACATATACTTAGCAAATGAAGATCTCTCCATCAAGCTTCTTGGTGAATAGTGTGGTGTCGACCTTCCCAATGGTGAAGCCCTTCTCAATGAGAAAATCCCGAAGGCGTTCATACCAAACTCTTGGGGCTTGCTTAAGCCCATATAGCGCCTTGGACAACGAATGGCTTCAAGTCTTGCAACCGATGCAAATGTCTCTCCAATATCCAACCCTTCAACTTGAGAGAACCCCTTTGCAACTAGTCTTGCCTTATTCCTCACTACAATGCCTTGATCATCTTGCTTGTTGCGAAACACCCACTGTTGATGAAATATGGTCGGCAGTCCACTGAGGGGGGTGCCCGTGGTGGTAGATTATCGGTAGGATGCGTGTAATTAGGAACCAGATGGTTACAGAGACACAAGACACAAGATTTATACAGGTTCAGGCCGCTAGTGTGGCGTAAAACCCTACGTCCTGTGCTCTGTTATTTGTATTGATCTGGGGTGAGATCCGTATGATCTGTCCTCTAGGGAACCCTTGCCCCTCCTTATATACTCCGAAGAGACAAGGTTACAAGTAAAGTATCCAATTTGATACAATTACAATATAGCGTGCTCCGCACGCTTCATCTTGCAGACCGGGCCACCTCCGGTGGTGCAGCCCATGTATACCCATGAGGGTATAGGGGATCTATTCCTCCACAGCTAGTCCCCGAGCACCTTGTATCCTTCGAGTAGCGCCGTCTTGAGCTTGCTAGAAGGATGTAAGGGGCTCAAGATAAAATTTGAAAAATATTTCCCCCGAAGTGTGCCCACTTTGACTCTGAGTCGAGAAAAGACACCGTCGTCCTTGTAGAATCGGAGGCGTTTGATCCATCAGATCGAGCACATTCACCGCAAGGTGAAGTGTGCCCACTTAGTCCCCGAGCCTGGTAGTAGGTGACGTAGGCACGCGGTGCTAGGGTCTAAAAAGAATTCCTAGTTAAGTTGAGAATCCAATCATCGTACAGGCGATACGAGATGCACCGGCAGGTGCATCATACCGATGTAGTCCCCAAGCTTGCTGGAAGGCGAGGTATGAGCCTTGTAGCAAGGTCTAAAGGAGAAAAAATATCCCAATTGTATGCAAGTCGCCAGTCGCATGTAGTCGAGATGCGAAATCCCCGAGCTGTGGTTGGAGAGTGGTCGAGGCAGTCCCCGAGCATAGGTCAAGGAGTGAGCGATGAAGTCCCCGAGCTATGGTCAGAGAGTGATCGAGGCAGTCCCCGAGTACAAAGGTGGTCGAGACAGTCCCAAGCACGAGAGTGGTCGAAACGGTCCCAGAGAACAAAAAGTGTGGCAAAAAACCATATGTCTCAAGTGCCTGGAGGCTGGATACCCAAAGGAGGGAGATCCAGACAAGGCCGAGGAGCTACGGATGACCCAGCTGGACTTGTCGGCGAAAATAATTGGCGATATTAACCTGTGTGGAGGTGCGATAGCACCCGTAGAAGGAACGCCATCAACAAGTCAGCTGGGAGCGCCGTCATCTTCAAGCCAACCGGTGAAACCTGCGGTCTCGACCAGCCAGGCATCGGCGGGGCCATCTTCTTCAGCTCGATCAATGCCAGAGTCCCCGAGACCTGAGCACGATGTCAGGCCCAGCGAGCAGTAGGCGCCGCATGCCTCGACCAGCCAATAGTGTAGGCTATAGTTGTAGAAGAAGATATAGTTGTGTTATTGTAAATTTGGACCTTTTCAGGCAAGCTTGTAATAACGTAACTGTATGACAACATAAGCTTGTTTGTTTTTGTAGAAAACATATTTAAGCTCAGATATCATGTTGGTGTAACTAAGTTAGAACGTGTTGGCGTTTTGTTTAGTTGTACCGGTTTAGTTGACACGTCATCCTAAAAGGTTTGTACGGCCCTGGTTTGACTCGCGATCGGAATGTGAGGTGTAATAAAGTATGATGCTGAAAGGTTCCCTGAGCTTGCTGGAAGGCGAAGTATGAGCCTTGTAGCAAGGTCAAAGAAAATAAATGCCTCTCAACTGTATGTGAGTCTAAGTCACATGTAGCAGAGGAGAACAGTTCCCGGGCTATGGTCGGAGAGTGGTCGGGGCAGTCCCCAAGCACAGCGTGGGGTGAGAACGACGAGTCCCCGAGCGTGGTCGGGAATGCTTGTTCATAGTGGTCGGAAGTCATCTAGACACCTCCCCGAGCACGAAATGAGTGTCAGAATTATATTCCTCCATCAGCTGGCGATGCTTGCGCGAAGAAGACGAACTCTGACCAGTCCTCAGCTCAGCTGGTCAGAGAGCTCTGAGCAGCCCAGCAATAGGTCAGTAGTGAAGCGAGCGTCAACCTTGTTCCTGAAAAATAAACATGGAGAACGGTAGTACATGATGATGTACGAAATAAAATATATGCTTTGGAGATAAAATAGTTTAAGCAGCTCAACTGCCAGACATGAACACTCAATGTTCTTTTGTAGATGTATTATACTTAGTGTAATGTTGAACTTAGCGAAAAACTCAGTTTTTGGCTTAATCTGTTGCGTAGAGGTGTAGCGCGACGAGTTAACCCATCCTAGAGAATGCGCCAGCCCTGGTCTGGTCAAGCGACTCGTAGCATGGGGCCCGGAGCTCTGCTGGTGGTGCCACGCGCACGCGTAGAGTGCCGACCTCACCGAGGGGCTACTGCCGACTACCCGTAGCATAGAGGGTGGACTCTCGTGCATGCGTGGGGTGGAGCCGGGGACAGCGCTGACTCTGGGATTCTCAAGCAGGAAGGAAAATTGATCGTCCAGCCATTATAAACCTCGACGTGGAGTGCACCGTCATGATGGTCGGTGGAGAAAATCTCGATGCGGAGCACACCATTAGGGTGGTCGGCGGAGAATCATGGAGATAAAATTGAAGATGTATGGCGATCGAAGGAATATTTAATGGATGTGAAAAATAATACTTAGCTTGTTGCTGGAGACGGTCGTGGTCATGGCCGAGTAGATGGACGTGGTTCGGATGGCTTGCTTGTGGCTCGACGTGGCTCGCTTGGCTCGATGTAGCTTGCTCAGCGGCTCGACGCGGCTCGCCGTGGCTCGCTCAGTGGCTCGACGCGACTGACCAGACAGCTCGTGTGCCTATCGGAATCGAAGTCGGACGGCTTGACTTGACGAGTAGAAGAATTGATCTTGAATTGGTTTGACAGCCGCTGCATCGTCAATGTTGATCGGCATCAAGTAGTAGCTCATGCGCGCGATCGTGAAGGCAGTGATGCATGTACATGCAAGTCCATCCCCTTGCATGTCTAAGCTACGTCCTTGTTTTCTCATGAAGATGCCATGCTCACGTCTCTGTAACAACGACAGAGCTGTAGATTGATTTATCCGCCGGCTTCTATGCGAGGCTTCTTAGATTGGATCTGTCATCATGACGGTGCTCGCGATTGTCATAGCGCCGTTCTTCGCGGCGATCATCATCGCGACGTGGTCTGGTGATCGATGTGGTCGGAGCTCGACAGAGCCACTCGGGACATGGTTGACGTGGTCCGTGGTCGACATGAGCTTGGCGGAGCCACTCGGGACGTGGTCGACGTGGTCCGTGGTCGGAGTAGATGAACGTAGCTCGGACAGACGTGGTCGGAGCAGTCCGAGATCCTCCTTGCACGCTTCAGTTAGCTTGTACGACATCATGCAACTCGACGGCTGGCCCCTCTGACGGTGAGTGCGTGCATGTGGTTGATCCGTATGTGCATGCATATTTACGTCGATCCAGTCACCGTGGAAGCTGTGGATGATCATGAAGGCGGATATAGAAACATATAGGCAATAGAATGTTTATAATAATCTAAAAATAGAATGACTTAGCTTCGTTTAAGTGGTGATCTGATCTTGGAAACGTAGCTAATAGGCAAACAACAACAAATCCGTACGTGTGTATGTGGCCCACGCACATACATGTATACACGTACGAATAGTGGATCCGTGTAGTCTTGATGCTGGAGTAGGAGTCCCGTGCTTGTGCTGTGTCTTGCACGTGTCTGAGCTGTTGACGTCTCGAGCCCGTCCTTTTTGCTTCTCGGTGAAATTCCCAATGATAGCTTTCTCGGTTGGTGCTTGCCGATCGAACTTGGATATGTTGGGCCGCATCTTTCCATCGTGCATGAATACATGCAAATCTTCATGGCCTTTACGGTTCTGTAGATCGGATCGTAGAGCTGTGGATTTTGTTGGCAAACGGGGCCTGCAGCAAGCTGTCGATGCACTGACAAGGCGTGGGACCACGATGAGCAGTCGACGATGAGGGCCGGCACGAGCGTCAATGTCGTCAGAAGCCAGGTCGCCTTGGATGATGTTGATGAAGAAAATCGCCATCAGATTCGTTGGAAGATCAGCACACACAACCCCTAAAAGGGGACCCCTACCTGGCACGCCACTGTCGACGAAATATGGTCGGCAGTTCACCGAGGGGGGTGCTCGTGGTGGTAGATTATCGGTAGGATGCGTGTAATCAGGAACCAAATGGTTACAGAGACACAAGACATAAGATTTATACAGGTTCAGGCCACCAGTGTGGCGTAAAACCCTACGTCCTATGCTCTGTTATTTGTATTGATCTAGGGTGAGATCTGAATGATCTGTCCTCTAGGGGACCCTTGCCCCTCCTTATATACTCCGAAGAGACAAGGTTACAAGTAAAGTATCCAATTTGATACAATTACAATATAGCGTGCTCTGCACGCTTCATCTTGCGGACTGGGCCACCTCTGGTGGTGTAGCCCATGTATACCCATGAGGATATAGGGGATCTATTCCCCCACACCCACTTTGTTCTAATGACTCTTGCACCTTGTGGTCGCTCTTCAAGAGTCCACACTTCATTACGAGTGAAGTTGTTCAACTATTCATGCATGATATTTATCCAATGGGAATCTTGAAGAGCTTCTTCTACATTCTTAGGTTCAACACAAGAGACAAAAGAGTGATGTTCAATAAATGAAGCAAGTTTTTGAGATCGAGTCATTATACCCTTTGATGGACTCCCTATGATGAGATCTTGTGGATGAGCTTGTAGTAGAGGTGAATTTCTTCTATCAACCACTTGAGGGGGAGGTTGTGGAGCATCAACATCTTGAGCTTGTGCCACCATTTGATCATGAGAGACATGAGTATCTTTATTTTCTACTCTTCCATCTTTATCACCATCTTGTGGCACATTTGATGAACAAGGTGCATCAATCACTTGTACATCATCTTCATCATCTTTGGGCTTAATGTCTCCAACCAGAATGTTCTTCATAGCTTCATTCAATGGTTTATCACCTACATCATCAAGATTCTCATGTGCTCCTTGGGAGCCGTTAGATTCATCAAATTCCACATCATATGTTTCTTCATCCAAGCCGGTGGCATGATTAAATACTCGATATGCTTTGGACTTTGATGAGTAACCAACAAGAAAGCCAATATCACAACATCTTTGAAACTTTCCTAGGTGTTGCCGCTTCTTATAGATGTAGCATTTGCAACTAAACATCCGAAAGAATGAGACATCCGGCTTCTTCCCATTGAGCAACTCATAAGGTGTCTTGCTAAGAAACTTTTGAAGGAATAGGCGGTTGGATGCATAACATGCGGTGTTGATAGCTTCTGTCCATAGAGCTTCGGGTGTGTTGTACTTATCAAGCATTGTTCTTGCAAGTGTGATAAGTGTCTGGTTCTTTCTCTCTACTACACCATTTTGTTGAGGAGTGTATGTTGCGAAGACTTCATGCTTGATTCCAACTTCATCACAATAAGCTTCAATGTTTGTGTTGTCAAACTCTTTTCCATTATCACTTTTTATCTTCTTGAGCTTCACTTCAAACTCATTTTGTGCTCTCTTGGCAAACTTCTTAAAACATGATGCAACTTCAGTCTTGTCATGAAGGAAGAACACCCGTGTATATCTAGAGTAGTCATCAACAATCATAAGACAATAGAGATTTCCTCCCAAACTCTTGTAGGTTGTTGGTTCAAATAGATCCATGTGAAGGAGCTCTAGCACTCTTATTGTTGACATGTAAGCTTTTGTAGGATGAGTGTTTGCAACTTGCTTGCTGGCTTGACATGCACTACAAAGCTTGTCCTTCTCAAATTTCACATCCTTCAACCCTCTCACCAATTCATTCTTTATAAGTTTCTTGAGTGAGCTCATTCCAACATGAGCAAGTCTTCTATGCCATAACCACCCAAGTGATGTTTTGGTGAATAGGCATGTCTTCAAGTTAGCATCTTCAGTGGTGAAATCCACTAGATATAGGTTGTTGTACCTAAATCCCTTGAATATAACTTGATCATCATCTTTCTTAGATACAACAACTTCCTTCTTGGTGAACAAGCATTGAAAACCAAGATCACACAATTGACCAATGGATAGCAAGTTGAAGCTCAATGAAGTGACATATAGCACATTTGAAATTGAATGATCATTTGATATTGTCACTTTGCCCAATCCTTGAACTTTGCCCTTTGAGTTGTCACCAAATGTAATTCTTTCTTGGCCATCTACTTCTTCATCTAGTGAGGTGAACATACGAGGATCATCGATCATATGTTAAGTGCAACCACTGTCAATTACCTAATGACTTTCACCAGTCTTGTAGTTCACCTACACACAAGAGATCAAGCTTGTTTAGGGACCCAAACTTGTTGAGGGCCCTTGACTTTCTCAACATGTGACTTTGCAACCCAAATTTTCTTAGGCCTATTCCTGTTGGGAGGTCCTAAGAACATGACCTTTATTTTTCCACTAGAATCCTTGCTAAGCATGTAATGAGCATTGAAAGCAAAGGGTCTAGCATGCTTGGGCAAGGGTTGTGGTGGTGGAGTTTGACACTCTTGGGCAAAGTGACCTTCTTGTCCACACTCAAAACACCTCTTTGGCTTTGGCTTTGACTTGTGTTGTTGTTGGTGTTGAGCTTAAGTCTTCTTCTCTTGATGTGCCAAGTATCCAATGCCACTTCTATCCATCTTCATTACGGTGTTCATGAGTAGCTCACTTTGAAGATGTTGACCTCTTGTGAACTTGCTCAAGCCAGTCTTGAGATGTTCTTTCTCCAACTTGAGCTTCTTGTTCTCTTCTTTGAGTTCATTATGAGTTTCCTCCATCTTGAGTCTCTTGTTCTCTTCTTTAAGTTTCTCATTCTCAAGAGCTAGATCACAATAATGGTCAAGGTTCTCTATCACAATGGTGTTGGTGGTTGATAGCTTTTCAAGATATTTCTTGAGCTTCTCATTCTCATTCTTGATCTTGACATACTCATCATAGTTGTCGGACTCAACCACTTGCTTGCCTTTGCTACTAGAACCTTGCTCAATGCTCTCAATAATCAAATCATCACATGATGTAGCTATATCAATCTTAACAACATGGTTAGTAGCATCATGTGGCTCATTAGATAAAAAACTCATGAGAGACAACAAGATTATCATGATTAACCTTGAGTTGGTATACTCTTCTTTTAGCATATTGTAGCTAGTGGTGAAATCATTATGTATCCCCTCAAGTTTATCATGTTTTTCTTTAAACTCCTTTTAGATGATTTGAGCTCCTTGAGTTTGGATGACATAATTTTGTTTTCTTCTTTAAGCTCAAAGACTAGCTTTTTTGGCTATGTCACATTTAGCTAAGAGTGAGTCATTCTCAAGTTCTAGCTTTTCATTCTTAGCTCTTGTCTTTCTAATGATCTTAGTATATTGATTTAGCAACTTGACAAGATCATCATATGAATGTGATTCAAATTCATCATCACTATCACTATCATCATTGCTAGCATGATCATCACCACTACTATCATCATCATTTTGTACCTTTCGTTCAACCTTGGCCATAAGGCATAGGTGTGTAGAGGATGATGGCGGTGGTGTCGGTGAAGATAGTGAAGTGTCAATCACAATGGCGGCCACCTTCTCGTTCTCACTATCATCATCGGATGAGCAACTTGATGAATCAATATCCGTGAGCCAATCACCGACGATGTATGCCTTGTTATTCTTCTTCTTCTTGTGGAAATCTTTCTTCTTGCCATCCTTCTTCTTGTATGGCTTGTTTTTCTTCTTCTCATCATTATCTTCATCACTTGAGTCATCTTTCTTGCCCTTGTATTTCTTCTTGTACTTGTCTTTCTTAGGCTTAGGGCATTGATGAGCTAGATGACCAAGTTCTCCACAATTATAGCAATCCATCTTAGATATTGGCTTCCTTCTATTGCTAGTGAAGAACTTCTTTTTCTTGCCATCAAACTTGACACCGTTCTTGTTGAGCTTCTTAAGCATCTTGGCGGTTGTTTTCACCATGAGAGCAAGACTTGCATCATCAATTTCATCATCACTTGAGCTCTCATGTTCAACTCTTGCTTTGCCCTTGTTCTCTTGGCTAGCCTTGAATGCCAAGTCTTTCTTTTTGGTGGAAGAAGAGCCATCTTGTGGTGTGATGTGCATATACATCTCATGTGCATTGATCTTTCCTAATATTTGAGTTGGTGTAGCGGTGGAAAAATCACCTTGATGAAGCACGGTCACAATATTCCCATATTTGTCAATAGGGATGACACTCAAGATTTTTCTTACAACATCGGAGGGTTGCATTTGTGTAAGTCCTAGCCCATTGACTTCCTCTACAAGAACATTCAAGCGTGAGTACATTTCATTAGCACTTTCTTTAGGAAGCATCTCAAATAAATTAAGCTTTTTTATAACAAGATGATAGTGTTCCTCACGCTCACTCTTTGTTCCCTCATGGAGCGCACAAATGTCCGACCATAGTGCATGGGCGTTCTTGTGGTTTTGCACACGGTTAAACACATCTTTGCAAAGACCTCTAAAGATGGTGTTTCTAGCCTTTACATTCCATTTCTCATAATTTACTTCATCGGCTTAAAGATGTGTGGGGTCCTTAGGTTTTGGGAAACCTTGAGAGGCGGCTCGAAGAATTCCAACATCTAGAGCTTCTAAATAAGCCTCCATGCGGATTTTCCAATAAGGAAAATTAACTCTCTCAAAGATAGGAGGAGGTTTATTCCCGTGAGACATCTTTCTCTAGGTGGTTAAGCCTAATTTAGCGAGCATGAGGCTCCGATACCAATTGAAAGGATCAAGATACCCAAGAGGGGGTGAATTGGGCTAATTCTAAATTCTTAGCAATAATTAAGTCCTACACTTAGCCCACTTCACCCCTTATGCCTAGAATTTGATTCTATTGTTCTACCGCACAAAAATCCACCCTAAGTTTCAATCCTACTCTAGCATGGCAATTCTAGGAATGTAAAGACAAGAAATGAATTGCTCAAATATAAATGCTTAAAGTAAAGAGAGGGAAAGGAACGCAGCAATATTTTGCCGAGGTATCGGAGAGTCGCCACTCCCCACTAGTCCTTGTTGAAGCACTGACGCAAGGGTGTAGCTCCCCCTTGATCCGCGCAAGGATCAAGTGCTCTCTACAGGCTGATTCTTCGACACTCCGTCGTGGTGAATTGCCCACAACCGCTCACAATTTGAGTTGGGTCATCCACAAGCTCCGCCAGATGATCACCAAACTCCCAATCACCACCAAGCCATCTAGGTGATGGCGATCACCAAGAGTAACAAGCACAAACTCTCACTTGACCACAACAAGCCTAATGAGAAGGGTGGATGCACACTTACTACTCTCCTTGCACTAATGAGGCCTTAATATTGGATTCTCAAATCTCAATCACTTCACTAGGCTCTTGCTCTCCTTAGCACTCTCAAGGGTGTTTCTCAGCTGAACAAATGGTTAAGAGACCTCCCTTGGATGAGTGGAGTAAGTATTTATACCCCCTCATTCAAAACATAACGTTTGAAGGCTGAGTCATCACTCTGCGGGGTGATCGGACGCTCCGGTCAGGGTGACCGGACGCTCCGGTCAGTTATCCCCGCTAGTGTGTCAGAAAGAGCTGTTAAGTTCTGACCGGACTCTGACCTGCGTCCGGTCACAAAAACTGCTCTCTGGAATCTTACTAATGTTGATTGGACGCTGGCACCCAGAGTCCGGTCACTTCGCTGTTCAGCGTCCGGTTAGTTATCGGATCCTGACCAGCGTCCGGTCAGCACTGACCGGATGCGTCCGACCAGGAAACTCCCTCTCTGGAACCTCTCTGGAGTTGACCGGACGCAGGCACCCAACGTCCGGTCACTTTTCACTCAGCGTCCGGTCATAACTAGACAGCTCTAGTTGATCAAATGAACTGACCGGACTCACTCTTCAGCGTCCGGTCACAACCAGACCAGCGTCCGGTCAGTCATTAGACCCTCCATTCACTTTCAACTCGAAATCATATGTGAATGAAGTTTGCTCCAATTGATCTTTAGGCTACTTCGGAGCTACCTAGTGCTAGATTTGATAAGTGTGCACTACACCTAACCCACTAGACTCATCTAGGTCAAGCTAGTAGTCCATACCCCCATTAATAGTATGGCCAAAAGAAAAATAAAGTTATAAACTATTCTAAGTGTCTCTCCAACACCAAACAACACTTAGAACTAGTCCGTCCTTAACCTTGTCATCCATCCTTTTGAAACCAAAATGATTTCCATCGTCAGAGGCATGACCACCATGATTTCCCAAACAATTGTCATTACTATGACCTAACTTAATTGTCTCTGCAAAACACACGTTAGTTATAGTAATCTCGTATTGTCATTAATCACCGAAACCCAACTAGGGGCCTAGATGCTTTCACATGGATCATGGATGGACCAGCTATGTTGCATGGTTGATACTTTTGATGAACCTGATATGTATTAATCATATATGTTTGCATAATGGTGGACGTCACCTTCTGAAATTATTGTGGTATAAACATTATAAATATGTGTGTCCTATTTTTTATAGCTTGCGAGCTAAACGAGCCAGCTCAAGCTCGCAAATAAGCCAAGCTAGATCATTAGCCTAATGAGCCAGCTCGAGCTGGACCGAGCCGAGCCGAGCTGGCTCAATATCCAGCCCTATGTGCAACACCTGATCTAGTTTTAAAACATCTAGATGCAACGGCTGCTACATAAAAAAAGGACAGATGAAACACTTGCGAAAACGCCTGAAAAATATTTGAAAACCATTACAATTATATGTAATATCCAGATGGAACACTTGCAAACGTATGTATAAAATACCTGAAAACATATGCTTGCAACATGCATGTATATGCAATATCCAAATCTACTTTTACAATATCCAGATAAAACACTTGCAACATACGTCTGGAATAGATGAAACATTTGAAACATACACTTGAAACATACGTGTATAGCCATTACAACATGTGCAACGTCCTGATCTACTTTTTGCAACATCGATATACAACACTTACAATATACCTCTGAAACATCTGAAACACTTAAAACATACTCTTACAATATGCGCTAGTCAGGAAGATGTCAACGGCCCAGCGTACACCCAGACGTAGGCCTTCCCTTCCTGCCGACGTGTGAGGTTGATGGGGGCGTCGACCTCCCCAGGCGAAGGCACATGCCTCCCAGCCTCCCCTTTCGTGATGGACGAGGTGGATGGAGGCGCGCCATGGGATGACGGCGCGGACCGCGGAGCAGCCAGGGATGGGGGCACGAAGGAGCTAGGGATGAGGCGTGCGAGCAGCCAGGGATGGGCGCAGGTGCGGCGCCGTCGCGCTGGAGAAGGCCACGACAGGCGGGGGTGCTGCCTGCGGCGAGCAGGCCTACGCAGCTGTGCTGGAGAAGATGAGCGACACTGTCATTTTTTTGAAGATACGGAGGTGGAGCGTGGGCACACTCTGAAGCAGCAAGCGGAGTGCGGGTGCGGGGCGTCCAGAGGGACGGACGCCTGCATCCTATCATTACTGAATGGCGATTAGTCATTATTCTGGCCTCGACTAAGAGCTATGGCCTGGTTAGACCAATTAGTTTTTCTGGTCGTCCGATGACTCGTCATGATTAGTTAGACGATTAGAAGATGGACTATTATAGTGAAAAACATAATGCAATCTTCTACAACTAAAAAAAAGAAAGTAAGATCACCGTTTCGTGCAATAATCCTTGCTTCGTTGGTACGCCCCTTCCCTTACGATACCACGCGTCCTAATCTCTTACCTCGCGGTGCGATCGGCTCCCTGCGATCGAGTCAGAAGGAAAGTCGCAGAAGTCACGCAAACGACGTCGCCCTCAGTAAGAAACTCGCACACCGCACGCGACAGGCGACCCGCCCCTGGAGGCTCGGCACACAATCCTTGCCCAGTCGCCCAGCGCCTTACCTCCCTCAATCCCTAGCCGCAACCCTCTTCTCACCTTGTGATTCGTGATGACAGTGGTGCACGCGGCCCACACGCGGCCCCCTCCTTCGGCCGACGACGACGCACGCGGCCCCCTCCCGACTGGCGGCGCTCCGCACCAGTTTTCCACCGACACGACCTCCCTGTTCCCATATCCTCGCTTCGTGTGCGCTCATCGCTCACCTCGCCATTTCACCAGGCCCCACCACACCGCCACCCACACCAAGGCCCCCGATGTCGCCCTCCCTATCTCCCTGCTCCGCCAGTCCCGAGCCCCCGCCGGCCGCCGCATGTGCAACGGGCGAGGTGGAGCCATGGAGGCTGGACAAGGACGTCGAGGTGGACGACGACGACGCCAATCGCTCGGCCACTGCCGACGCTGCTGGCCTCGGTCGTTGGCCCCCGCGAGGCCTGACCCTGGCTTGCCACCCGGCCACCGCGGGAGTTAGCCCCGCCGGCCCCGACCGCTACGCAGGTGCTCTCTGTCTCTGGATCCGGTGTCTCCATATCTGTCCATTGGATCCGGTGCCTCCATTGCTGAATCCGTTCGTCCTCTCATCAGCAGCAGCTCGGCACAACCGACCACCTGCTTCATCCAACCACGACCTTGGAACATAAGTGGTGCAGCTCGATTGCCCCTATGCTCTTGTCCGTCCGCGTGAGGTATCCGCGTATGACATATGAGCTTCTATGTAGATTTGATAACTGCTGAGCATACCGTTGTTGCAGGTTTGGATGGTGATTATACAATATTAGATGTGCAGGTTAGTGCCTTGTCCGTTCTAAAAAATCCCAACCTTGCATTCTCAATGTTTCACGCTAAATGGCAAGAGTGATTTATAACCCTTTTCGAGGTATGAATTACAGGACCAGACTCAAATGTGCTCAATCTATACATGCTAACTATTGAAGCTACAAGAACATCCCTTCCTTTTATATGTCTATTGGTAGGTCGTTCTCTTCATTGCTTTCTAGCGCTGGTTTAATTGGAGAGCATTGATGTATTTGTTTATCACCCAAAAAATGATCGATTCTTATGCATTGACTGGTGTGTGGGTGCTTTGTTGTAGGTCAGCACAGTCATCAGCATGCTGTGGTGGTGAGCTTGTTTGTAATGTGTGAGGGGGGTGGCAGAACTGGACTGACAGAGTTGGAAGTATGTGGAGCAGGTAGCTGGACTAAGGTATATAGTTTAGCAGGTGGAATTTCCAAATTCTTACTACTTTACAGTTAGTATCTTTATGTGCCAGAAAGCTATAGAAGGAAGGGCATTTGTAGCTTTAGTCTGGTGAGGTAGCAGCAAGAGTTCCCAATAAGCTTTAATCTGCTTATTACAGCTATAGGAATCAAAGATTAAAGCTTATAGGAATCAGATTCAAGCCATAGGATGGCAAAATAGCTGCAAACTTCAGTTATTCCTATATCTTTGAGTTTGATTCATGGAATTGCGGTATGTGTTCCCCTGTGCCTTTGTGGGGTTTGATTCGACTGTGTTTGGGCCTCCTGTCCTAATGGTAACATTTTTGTAAAAGAATGATGACCTTACCGATTTAAGGTTGTAGATTGTTGGCTTTGGTGTTTGCTGCGTGGTTGTCAGCTCCCATAGCCATGCAAGGACAGAAAATAGAGAGGCAGAATTTTGGAACTTCCTGGTCACTTATCTTTCACTCTATTTAATTTAGATAGTGATCCCTAAGCTTAATTAAACATTTAAACTTGCTAGGAGTGTAGTGTAGGATGTTAATACCACATTTTTAGTATATTCACACTACCATGTAGTCTGAACACATATCTTGTGTTTTTATAGATTGCTTAGTGATATTAGGAAAGAGCGACTTATTTACTGAAGTATACCATCTTGAATGGATAAGCTCTCATTGATGGACATGTATACTTTTTTTCACAGGCTTATTGTTCTAAAAACTTAGGAAGATAATGCTAATATCATGGACCTATGTACACATAGTGTAAAAGCAAAGTGATATGCAATACTGTGTTGGCCTTGTTTTTTTTTCATTGGAGCACCAATCCTATGTAGAAAGTTGAAACTTTTATTTTTAAGGTTCGTAGTCTATTATTAAAAGCAGTGCACAACAAATCATAGGTCTGGTAACCTGCATGATTTCTATTTCTACATAGGTACTTACTAATGTCATATTACTATAAATATGGTCTGTTCATGGTTTATTGATGCCTTGAGCATGTTTTTTTTGTTACTGCATTGCTAGATTGAAGGTTCCCATATTTGTATGACTTTATTAGCTCCTTATTTTGATACCTTCTCTGGTACTCTCATCTGTCAAGTTATTAGCAGTGCCATGTCAAATGTTTTGGTAGCAGATGTACCGGTACCAATCAAGAAGCAATTCAACGTGTGTTAGCCATACTTTGTGGTGCATTAGCCATACTTTGTGGAGATAGAACCACAAAGTAGTCGGCTCATAAACGGAAGATGTAGCCTAAAGGACCAACATGAGTAGGCGTGAAGCCAACTCTCATGAAGTCATAACATCCTCCTACACGAAGCAAGCGGTCGAACCTCATGGTTTGGTCATACGTACACAACCACTTCCATTTTGGTTCCCTCAGAAGAATATTAGATCCAACGAGATAGATAACAATGGTTTGTAGAAAAAAAATTAGATATGGCAAAAAAGATGAGCTCAAAATGCACCTGCTCATCCTTCAAAATTACACGCAAATATGTACCACCATGGTGATGTCGTACGTTGCCTTTCCAAAAAACTATGGCACTCACATCCATATGGAAGATATGTGTTCCATTCCCACTTCATGGAATTCAACCCATCTTCAATCCCGTCCGTGTCAATCAAAATGATAAAACACACGAGTAAACCTATGTTGACAGAAAATGATTGCCTCGATCAATTACAAGATAAATGTAACGTAGTTACCTGTAGATGTGTGTATCGGTGATTGCAGGCGGTGAGTCAGCGTACACCCTCTTTCTTTTGAGCGACCGACAGGCAGAACCCATATCGGCAACTGAGAAACCAAAATCATGAAAAATATACAGGATGACATTAGTCAGTTTGAATATAATACTATTATTCTATGGAGATCGGCAAGCAATTAAAGATTTAAAGTTGTCCGCGTGCTCTGTGCCTCTGTCCTGTTATCTTTGACGTCATGTGAGGCCTCTAAAATAACTAGAACACCTACATTGTTAATTTGTTAGGATACATGACCGCAAATTTGATGCCCGTGCATGGCCACATGCCAGACGACGATGGCTACTGCTCCGTGCTCTGGCGTCGCAGCAAGCAACTATGTCTCCGGCAGCGAGGCGCATATGAGGCGAGCGGCTTCAAGCTAGACCCATCCGAGACAAGCGGCGCATCCAAGGCGAGGTGCTGCTACTCTGGCGGCTCGTTGCATCCGAGGCGGCGGCTGTTCCAGCGACGGCACAACACATGACGGCCCGAACAATGCGACACGGCACCACACGACTTCTGGGACAACTAAACTTTTGTATGTACTAAAAATACACGGATCGCACGATAAGATAATAATATTGTGAAATCAAATACCGACATTAAAGTAACATTTAATTCAAAAGGCAAAGTTCTTGACCTGCATGGAAAGAAGCATGCGTGCCTATAACCATATCAAAATCAAAATGGCTTCTTAATTCTATGATGACACATGCATCTAGCATTGGTACTGACAAATAAGTGATCGAGGAATTCCATCATGCATGCCATTCCACACCTTTGGACTCGAACTCTACGGGTCGAATTGTCCCAAGAAGAAAAGTGATACTAAATTCAGATCAGCATCTCCATTGTCAACTTGGGTTTTAATTACACAACTCATTGTTTTTCTTTCTTTCTTTTTGGGTGGTCTACAGAATTTTAATGCTTACCAATGTGGTGATTTATTCAGTACTCAACCCCATCCATGTCCTCATCCTTCTTGCCAATGCTCTTCAGGCACCAGAATTGCTATAGTTGAATGTCTTCTGGTTATGATTTCAGGAACATAATAATCACATATAAGCAATTGCTCTGTGCTTATTGGTTTTTCTATTAAAAATTGCAGGCTTACTCCTAAGAAAGACATGAGCAGAACAGAAGAACACAAATAGTTGATCATCATCACAGAGAAGGCAATGTCTCTCTCTTTCAGCAACCTGCCACTTGAATGGATAAGCACCTGGAGACGACGATGCTGGAGCCGAGCGAGGTGCACTGCAGGTCGCCGTCGATGGCAGCCTTGGCGGGGAGGTCTAGCGTGTCCGGGGCAGTGTCGTGTTGGTGTCCGTGCTGTGCTCGTCGTCTGGGTGATGGCGCCAAGACGGGACATCATGGCAAAAAGAGGCAGCGGCACGACAGTGGCTGGCACCCCACGATCCCAACTAATTGTGCAAAAAGAGGGATCATAGGCAATTGGGGATCTAGGGTCACGATGATCACTCAACGTCCGATAAACATGAAAGGCAACTGGGTCTCCTGGTTGGGTCACCATGATTACCCTGATTAGCTGGAGACCCTAAAAAATGGATAGAAAATTAGTCTGGGTCGAGAAAATTGCGTGTCCATGAGAGGAAACCATGCGCGGCACGCGCGGTGATTTGTCGGGTGAGTCACAGATGCAGGCACTCTGTGATTCCTTCCTCGCTCCCCCGCTCGCGTGGTCTCCCTGCCCCGCACAGCGAACCACGCGTTTTCCTCAGGGCGCTGCCTCCCCGTCTGGAGACACCGGGTACGGTTCCCCATCCACTCGCGGGTCGCGCTGCATATCCCTTCGACGCGAGGAGGCGCTGTGCTGCCGCCGTCCGCCATAGGCCACCGCCGCGCCATCCCTTCAGCTACCTCACGTGTCCGACGACTCCTCGTGGGCTCATGGTAGGGATTACACGGTTCCCGCTTATCCTCTCCGTCACTGTTGCCGTCGCCTTCGCCTCGGATAGCGGCACCAGTAGCTGTCCATTGTTCCTTGTAGATCTTGGAGCTACCGATCCGTAAGCTTGGACGCTGATACCGCTACCCTTGTCCTGCCGCGAGCAACACCGATGCTGCCGATGACACGACACCACCATCTCTACCCGCTGCTCTAGCTAAGGTTTCTCCCTCTCTTCTCTTCTCACATCGTTTCTTATTTGATCTGGTAGCATCTCTGTTTTTGCCATATTACCATTGTTATGGTTAGGATGGCATGGAGCTACTGTATGCACATCACCATAGAACTGGTGTTCAGGGATGTCTGAATGTTTCTGTTATTTCTGCTCATGCTTCACAGTAAGGAATAGATGTGTAGGCATTGATTTAGTTTGTTTGCCTCCTGTCACTCCTTTTGCATTGTCTTGACCCTGGTCAGCTATAAGCAAAAGTTGACATGTGATACTGAATATGACGATCTATCCGATTTGCATGAGCAATTTGGATGAGCATTTTTGTAAAATTCTCATGCATATGCTTGAAACATGTGGTCGCTCACCATTTGAGTATGTATGGCCCACTGTTTTCTGTCCATGATGTCAGATCAATATATTTGCAATATAATGAGTTATATCGCTGGTTCCACTTGCCATGCTGTTTCTTCTAAAATTTTGTACTGATGATGAAGTTCACAGTGTCAGCACACGTGCAATATTTAAATCTGCTATAATTGATTACGTGCACACAACAATTATGAAAATTGTGAATATTTAAGTTTGTGGAATTTCCTAAGCTACATGTGCACTAGATATGTGTTATGTACCCGAAGTTAGCATATCTGAAATTGTTTATGATTCTTGTGAGAAGTTCGTTCTGGCTTATGTGATAGGACCACTGAATCTTTAAGATTTAAAATTCTCAAATTCTCAAGGATATTGTTGCCTTGATATTCCAATATCTAACTTACATGATTTCTTTCCTGTAGATTCAACCTGACTGGAGGCAGGCCATATCTTTGAAGAAGGCAATCTCTATTACAACTAAAACATTCATAAGGGAATCGTCGACCCGACGTCGCACACTCGCTCGCTCGCATGCCCGCCTGGTCCTTCGTCGGTTCCTTCGTCAGATCTTCGTAAGGGCACCCAGCAGGTATGTCCACCCCTTCTCTTCCCTTTGCTTCTCTTTTATACGGATCTTGTTGGAAAGCACTAACCAGTTTTAATTTGACTTGCCTGTGATAAATTTTGAAAAACTAGATGTGCCGCCTGTGTCCTGTATCATTTCAGAAACTGCGGCATAACGGGAGCACTATTTCTTTTCTCCAATTCAGTTCTGCGTTGTAACAACAGCTTCCCTGTCTTGTCTGAATGCCTGCTTCAGTTTTTAAGCCCTGTCTAACGTTTCAGATCAGAGCATCAGCAACCCATTATCAACTTTGTAAATATTTGGAACTGAATTTTGTAATACCGAGTCATTGTTAATATGCTGTGTTGATGATTTATTGCTGCTACTTACTGCTTCTGTGGTCTATCTGTAAGGTCTAGGTAAATGAGATTGATTAAAAATTTGTAATAAAAAATGAGATTGATCCATAATTAACAAAAAAATTTATCGATTGCTGCTTTCATCAATTCCTCATGTTTATTTTCCCTAAATTACTGTCAAAAGGCAATCATTTGTGCATGCTTAATTCATATGACTGAGACAAGTAGTTTCTATACCGATTTTTTCCCATTTTTGTCATCCACCGAATTCAGCATTCCATATTTTGTGAAAAAACCTTAGTAATCTATATTGCATCTTCATGCTATTGATCATATTATCAATTCAGCTGCCAAGTCAAACTATATGTCAGCTGGTCAGATATGTGTTCCTATTGTTTTTAGAGGACCAAATGGAGCTGCTGCTAGAGTTGGTGCTCAACACTCACAGGTTTGTCAGATGGAATTGCTCATATAGTTATGTACTTATGTGTCTGATTATCATCCTTCTACTTCCTAATTTTTAATTTTTATGTTATTGCCATCCTTTTAGGTGGCTTGCAACAGAAATAGTAAGTTCTTTTTTATTCGTCACACATTTGTTTCATAGTTGATTCATCAGTAATGATTTTACCTGTGCAGTTTTTTTTATTCATCACACTGTAGATGAGATCAGGGATGTATTTGCGATACTGCCTCATGGTTTTATTTTATTGATTTGATTGATCAACTATTGTTGAACTTGTTAGGCTCTTAGGATGCACTTGGTCTGTGCTACACGTTGTTTCTTCTCAGTACTCCTAGCCTGCGTCAAGAAACTTGCCTTGTGGAATTCTGATGAGCTCTTGATTTATTTGGATTATGAATTTTTTCTGTCAACTGTGAGTAGTATTAAATCATGCATCTTTAAGAGTCTTGGATAGATATGAGCAGAGGCTATGTGATGCGTGTTGGGATCTCTAGCTAATGCAAGGCTTAGCTCCTTTTATCTCTTTATAAAATTTATTCCATGTACTTCTTGGAGCATGTAAATCCTATTTTTCATGGCCCTGTTTGGATTAGATTTCTGGAGGCTACACAACTCCAATAATAAATCATATAAACCAAAAATTATTTCTAAGGCATTATGATAGCAACCAAAACATGATCTTATTTTGGTGGTTTGATTTGCATCACGATCTATCACCGTATACTGTAGTTCAAATTTTGTTGGCATGTGATCACGCATGGGCATCAAATTTGTGGTCATGTATGCTAACAAATTAACAATGTAGGTGTTATAGTTATTTCAGAGGCCTCGCATGATGTCATCAAGATAACAGGACAGAGTCACAGAGCACGCGGATAACTTAAATCTTTAATTGCGTGCCGATCTCCATAGAATAATAGTATATTATGTTCAGACTAACTAATGTCTGCTTTACACCGAGGCAAAGCTGTCTGGTGTGAGCACTGAAATGATATATAGCTATATAAAAATACATCATAATTAGGGTTTAATTAAATCAGCTAAATAATTATCACTATTTTTGTTTGGTTATTGAATTGAACAGAACAAATCTAAATGATTTCATTATTAGTGCTTAGAAAACTAAACTGAGAGTATATAATACTTTTTTAAAAACAAAGTAGAATAAAGACAATACAATTTTATATAATTATATATCATTTCAGTTCTGAATTAATGACATCCATGTTTCATATACCTTAATTATTTTAAAAAAATTAATATTTACGTCTTTTATGTCTCATGGATAGTTCAGATGCAAAGGTTTGAAAGAAAAATGGAGGCCTCTTAGAAGATATTGTACAAACAGAAAATTCCAGTGAGCCTATGGATGATTCTAGATGGTTGCAAGAAAGCATGAGTACAGAAGTTACCCACAAAGCTCTACCAGTTGACCAGGGCTTTAGCATGGCCCATGATAAAAGGCCCTATCAACTTCTGGGGTAGATCCGACGGGAGAAAAAGGACTTTCAGAAATCATAATCGTACAAAATAAACACAAAAAAAATCTGTCTTCACCGGTTGCCTTAGAAGATATTGATATTTTCTCTTTGATGGATTAACCTAGAAAAACTGCTAACTATTGTTGTATACTTTAATTTAATCCTCTTTTTTAGATTATGTTTGTACCGATACTGATAGAGCCATAATTGAATCTATCAAAAAAATTCCATCTTCACTTGGGAATGAGGAGCTTGTGCTCATAGATGATGTTCTGGTGTCGAGAAACCACATGGAATGTCTTTTTCAGCCATATGAATACTTGTCTGACGAGGTAACAGATGCAAGTCATAATACTCAATCAAACATTGCCAACTTCAATGCTCTTTCTCTCTAATGGCGAAATGTATGTAGGTCATAGATGCTTATATTAAACTGCTGAAGGTCTAGGAGGGTTTGAAAAAGAGGATGTGTGCTTAGTTGCAATCATTAAGCGGGATGGAGAAAAGGATGAGACCATTGAAGCCAATTACCCTAACCGTGGCACTTCACAGCGTCCTGGTTTAGTTCAAAGGGTGCTAGCTTACTTGAAGCATGACATGGTAGCAATTTTTTTAAACGATCTATTGGTCTTTCATTATCAATTTTTTATGCCTAGCAAAATGTTTATTGTTTGATTTGATAGGTGTTCCTTCCAATAAATGTTACAAATATACATTGGTACCTTACTGTTATAAACGTCGACAAACGTGAGGTTCAGGTGCTAGACTCTTTGGGCGAGATGTTCGAACATGTTGACCTCAATAAAATTGTGGATATTTTCTAACACGGCTATTTGTACACATTTTATATTTTAGAAATACTGATTGATTCGTTCTTCTATGAACAAATAGCGAGGTGGATTGCGAAAACAGATAGATTTTATATTGGAGGAGACAGGCCCGAAAGAGCACAAATGGCTAGATATTGAGGTTGATACCTGGCCGGTTAGGGAGATTTTCAGCGGCAAATTATTACAAACAGATGGGTACGTCAGAAATAATGGCATGTCATATAAGTTGAATTTTATGTGTCTTTGCCTTTTTGATCTAATGTGAGCCTGAACCTCTATTAATGTTGTATGTAGTTTTTTATGCGGTTTATTCTTAATAAACTTTATGGAGTATTGGACTAAGAACGATTTGTCAGACGACTTCAATTAGGTAAACTATGCGTCTTACCACAAGTTATGAGTGTGCACTAGCTGTGGATTTTTAATTAATAATTAATTAGGTTCATACCATCGTGCATGATGATATGAAAGAATTTAGATTGAAGCTTGCAGCGATCTTGCTATCGTCAGAGTTAAACAAACGAAAGGGTGCTCCATATCTTGATAGGGATGAAAATATTGGAAGCCCAAGCGACTGTGCCATAATAGAGAATCCAAAGATGACTGATCAAGTGTCCACGAAAAAGAGAACATTATGAGGAGGCCGAATGCTTAGTGGTTCAAATGGACACCCCTCAACACATACAAACTCAGTATAAATCCCCACAAGTCCATGCCAACCAAGACCCTGATGAGTTTTAAGCATTTGAGGCCATGAAAGACATGCCAATGAATAAGGAAGAGATGACTGAGCTACTGTGTGACTACGTCATGGCAATTCAGGATCGACGTTGAAGTAAGCTACATGCTTATTTTAATTACTTTATTTACTAATAATAGTGTGCTATCTTATATGACGAAAACCATCATCCGTGTCTAATGCTTTGCAGGAAGCCTTTGGTTAAAGGTTTTCATCCCTCCATGATTGCCCTAAGTGTCAAGGACCTACAAGAGTTGTTAATGAACAATCGAGACATCTCTGAGAACTATTTCAACTTAGGTGTCCGTTTTAGGCAGCTCGAGAGTACAATACAATGAAAAAATACAATAGTATTACGAAGCATCACATGGACCTAAGATTCTATGTAAGCACATTTTAAAAATTCTTATCGTGCTATATTATATTGTCTTCTTTGTTGTTCTCCTAATTGTATAAAGTAGGTCAAGTTATACTAATCGTGACTCTCGATATCCTTCTCTTTCAGAAAATATGTGCTTTAACAAAAATGCCAGAATACCATAAAAATACACTAAGAAAGAAATGACTGCTACGATTGGTGTATGTGAGGATATGGAATACAACTTAGCACAATGCAGATATGTAAGTCGCTTGCTCCTGTTTTTATTACTTGTTTCCTATATACTATTCTAAACGCTACCATATTTGTAGTTTCTTTTGCCATGGCTACTGCCGCTCGAAAGTATATGCTTTATGTTTTTTATCAGAAGGAGAAGATGCTTATCATGATTGATCCTAGACCTATTGAAGACTGGTGTAAAGACACACCAGCGCTGATGTATGCTAGGTACACTCTTGGATTTACCTTGCAATACATGGACGCAGTGAATGTACATATTCCTGGATAGAATGAGGATGTCTTCAAATAAAAATTCAGACGGGAAGAAAACATTGTAGACGACATAGATGGGTAACTAACTAAGAGTCACTATGGCTTGCAATAATAATACCTACGATTTAACTATTTTTTTATATCGCTGATCGTGAATTTTGCCACAGACACTTAAGTAGATATCTTATTCTACAGTATATGTCTACGTGGAATAGATCAAAAGCCACACATATTTATACGGTGAGTATAACCCTTTGTTTTAAATTTTTATGGAAGATTTTTCAAGAGACGTAGTATTACCTATGCGATAGGCACTAATATTGACATATATACTCGAGCCTATGTACAGGATGGTATAGAGATGAGGTGGAGCTTATTCGTGGATTTATTGGTGCACGAAAGAAATAGATATCGGAGATTTCTTGCTGCCGATATAAAACATTATCTTAGGCGCATCATGAAAAGGTCTATAAAGTAAAGTTTGTAAGCATGTGACGTCGCGCTCTCCGTGACTGCTAATTTCACAAACTTTGCTTTTTGGATTAACTGTAACTTTAACGTTGATATTTAATTTTTACAGTATTGTTATCTTATCGTGCGATCCGTGTGTTTTTAATACAAAATATTAGCTATCCCGTAGCAACGCACGGGCACGCTACCTAGTTGAGTTAGATGACTAGAAGATGGGATTTGATTAGAGTGAGAAACATATTTACTCTGGCTCTAGATAAATAAATTACTAAAGTTATCTTAAGTCAATTTTTTTAACTTTGATCAAATTTATAGAAAAAATCATCCAGAATTATGACATCAAATTAGTATAATTAGATATATAATATAATATATTTTCATAATATACTTATTTTATATGATAGATGTTGTTATTCTTTTCTATAAAATTAGTCGAATGTAACATAGTTTGACTTGCAAGGATTATAAGAATTGATTTGTTTGGAGACAAAGGGAGTAATGCAATTGCTTAATGGGTGGACAACTAGAGTGACAAACATAATGAAACTAGCAGGAGCCCCGTGCACTTGCGCGGGCTAGGGAGCTATAATATATATATATATATATATATATATATATATATATATATATATATATATATATATATATATATATTCAGTAGCCAGCTACAAAATAAATTATTCTATAGTCACCTCAATTTACGATAATTTTATATACTAATTTACGAT
Source organism: Miscanthus lutarioriparius (assembly GCA_904845875.1). Lineage (NCBI taxonomy): Eukaryota > Viridiplantae > Streptophyta > Magnoliopsida > Poales > Poaceae > Miscanthus > Miscanthus lutarioriparius. The sequence continues at coordinate 27,064,157 of CAJGYO010000016.1, read as the reverse complement.
AATGTCAATATATATTTACGATAGTTGGGTTACTATAACACATAAGGATATTTACATAACGTTATAGTAAACCACTTAACAAGGAGTTACTATAATCTCATAAATTAATATAGTAATTATCGTAACTTAAAGTGGCTACAGAATAAGTTATTTTGTAACCACCTACAGGGATAGTGTGTGTATATATATATATATATATATATGTGCAGTAAAATACAGTAGATATATTAAAATTTGTAAACACCGGTATTTGGGGTTTAATCACGTTGTGCAATCTTTTAGAGTGGATGCAAAGAGACACTAACTGAACAAAATTTCAGAGCAGTCCATTCCTGTTACCTGCATGAATAAGTGTTCCATTGAGAAGACATCGAAGTCTTTTTACCAATTAATTCAGCTACCTTCCTATGAAAATCTATTGTTATGCACTTATGCTACATGGATCAGGATCTTTTCCTTGGAAACTGGGAGTGAGCTTGGAATCGTTGGATGCACAGTTTCAGATTATAATGCACATACACCAATTTGCAGCCTGTCATAGCCTAAATGATTTCTTATTTTTGTATGGACCAAAGCAAATGCGCTCCAGTTTCTATGACACCCACTCAATGGGTGCAATGCGTCTTTCAATCCTTTGTAATTCAAGACACTGCCCTGCATAAGAACAGCACCAGTCATCTGCAATTAATTTTTAAAAAGATAACCTGCAGCAGCTTTAAGAGGACATGATCAGTATCAGGCAATTTATTTCAGAGATATTAGTTGCACACTGACAGGAGTAACAACAGATCAATACCTGGGATGGTTTTGCCATTTAGTGCTGATCACCGAGCTTCTGGATCTCTAAATAACCCTCTCAGAGCTAGGCAATCGACAGCATTTAACTATTGAAGGTTAACACATTCATTAATTTTCCTTATAAGTAGTGTCAAAAGTCCCTCCTCACATGACGAAAAAAAGAGAGTAGCAGCAAATCAGGTGACATGATGAAAAAGGAGACCAGCAGCAAAGCAGCGAGGGCAAAGAGCACATCATTGCTATTTCAAAATTGTTTTCACTCTAATATTATATCATGTGCAAATAGCATCCTCAGTGGCAATGAGACATCAGACACGAAAAAATCAGTCATAACCCATACTGTTGCTTTTAAAACTCCATGTATAAAGGAAAACCATAGGTGCGGAAATCATGTATACTGGATTAATCACATGGTAGGACCTTTGATTTCGGTAACTGAATCTCAGCTCAGTTGTTGACACCACAGGTCAATCGGTACTGTACAGAACAATGAACTGAATTTACGTGGAAAACATGCCATCCTAGCACTGTGCAATAATTGTGCATCGGTATTTCGCAGTATATCATGCAGAGAGCCTGCACAATTCATGCCATCTTTTAATGTGTATGGACGTTGACTTTGGTCTTTGACTCTTTGGTACAACTCACCTCAAAACTCTGCTGTATGAACTGGGAAAAATTATATATTTTACAACATATCAAACTAAAAATGTGGAATCATTGTTCCCTACTTGTATAAATGGTCTCCCTGTATTGACTTCAGAATTGTATTCTTATTTTGTATTACAAATTTAAACTGAAACAAATGTTAGTAATATAAAGTATCATAAAATTCAACAGAATATATGACTGGTTTACTCTACACATAACATGGGCAGCAGATTTTTTCTGGCTCAATGATACTCTGGAGTGTGTTACTGTGGTATGGCCTAAACATTTTCAACATGGAATCAACCATATGTCAATTTTATTAATAAGACCATATAAGGGGCCTTGTGAGGCCATTAAAAATGATAAGTTCATTTGACATATGTAGAACTGTTATATGTAGGACTGCATAGTACAGAAGTCATATACGGAAAGCTGACTACATTCTAGAATGCAGAAAAATAGCCAAATAGGCATCGTTAATTTACAGCCAAAAGGTAGAATGAAGATCTTTCCAAGGCGAGCAAGAAATAGGTAGAAGAGCTATACCCAGAAAAAATGCCACGTGTAGTAGCTCCAGAGCAGCAGCTTTTCAACACAATAGCTCCTGTCTGGCTGTAATGAGCATAATAATGTCACTGGCATGTGCAACCAATGGAAGAGCGAACTGCATCAGATGCTGATACCTGCACACTCTTCATGTTCAATGTTCACAATACCAAATTTCATGTAAATTTGAAATCACTTATTATAGGAAAAATAGCACCAGGACCAAGAGCACAAAGGAGAAGTGTATGCATCATACTTCGGTTGTGCCAGGAAATAATGGTTTGTTAAGTAAACATTCCGCAAACATGCAACCAACAGACCAAATATCCACAGGTTCAGCATAACCTGAGGCACGAAGAAGCAACTCAGGGGGTCTGTGAACAGTTTGTAATGATGTCCCGATTCCCTATTGCGTACCATAAAGTGATGACATGATTTGTTAAAGCTCCATCTCTAGTGAACAGCCTTGAAGGGCAAAAATCCGTGAGTGTTGACAACTTAGCAACGGTTAAGGGGGGTGTTTGGTTCAGCCAGAAGCTCCTAAATCTAGTCTCATTTAGTCCTATTTAATCACTTTTTACTCAAACACTATGATTAAATGGGACAAAAAGGGCTTTAGTCCTCTCTAGCAACTTTAGAGTCATTAAATAGGACTAAACCATTTAGGAGGGTCTAAATTTAGTAGCTGTAATCCAAACAGGGCCTAATAGAAGATTAGCCCCTACAAACAACTGAACAAATATGCAGTTATGAGATCTAACCACGTAGTGTGCATCATCCATAAGTGGATTCGTGAGTAGATGAAATCAGAGAGAGATAACCACTGAACAGCCAGACCTAGGTCCAGGCTGCCTATTGCTTTGTTAGAGTAAATTACAACCAATAGGTGGACACTAAATTGCAAGAGATAGATGACAACTCACCGAGGTAAATGGCAGGCTCGCCAGGGTGTCTATTGCTTTGTTAGAGTAAATTACCACCAAATCAATTGATGATGTAGCTGCCAAAAAAATACACACTGATGAGATCGAAATATGGGGGTACCAAATCGACGAAGCAAGTATCAGATCTTACCAATCAGAATCACTTAGTGCTAGAATTCGTCGCGGTCGCGACGCGGGCGACGGCGGCCAACCGCAGGGTATGTCACGCCGGTGCAGGCGAGGGCAGCCAGCCCTAGGATACGTTGCGACGGTGTGGGTGATGGCGGCCAACCATAGGGCACGACGAGGAGGCGGCGCAGATCAGGCTGGGCAACCCTAGGACGCAGGTAAGCCCCGCCGGCAGACATAGGGCACGTGCCGCGGCAGCGCAGGCTAAGGCGCTGTGCCGGTGTAGGGTCGAGATGGCGGACTAGAGGGGAGAGTGAATAGTCCTTTCTAAAATTAATCGCGCTGGCTAACTGAAACAAATACAGAATTAAAACTATCGGTCTAACTAAGACTACACCCCTCTATCTAAGTTCACAAGCACCTTAAAAAGATCTTAGTTAGGCAACAAAGGTGCTGAGCTAGTTAGAGCTCACCTAATCAATTCTAGAGCAAGGTCACACAAAACTATGCAACTAGTACTTCAAGCAAACCAGGGAGCACCTACACAATCTAGTGAGCAAAAGCATAAAGCCACCTAAGCTGACTAGCAATGCTCAACAACAAGGCTACACAAGCCAAATTAGAGAGCGCAAATTACTTAGCTAAACAAACTAAGCAATGTGACTAACAAGGTTACAAAAACTAAATTAGCCACGAAAGAGAGCTACTTCTATGCTACACAAGCAAGAAGACAACTAGCAAGCTACTAAAGCTAGACTAGTCACAAGAGCAACTACACAAGCACAATGTAAATGAAAGTAATACAAGCTTGTGTTTCGCGGAAGGCAAACCACCGAGAAGATGATGAAGACAATGTTGACACGGTGATTTTCTCCCGAGGTTCACTTGGTTGCCACCAAGCTACGTTCCCGTTGTGTCGACCGCTTACTTAGTGGTTCGGCCGCTAATTGGCATCACCCGCCAAGCCCGCACGTTGGGCACCGCAAGAACCTACCCCAAAAGTGAGGGTTGCTCAATGACACGCTCAACTAGAGTTGCTCTTCGCGATCCCCGTGGGGTGAGCACAATCACCCTCACAAATCCTCCTCCAGAGCACCTCACAATCTTCTCGCGTGCTTCAACCGAGTCACAAGCCACCAAGCCGTCTAGGAGGTAGCAACCTCCAAGAGTAAAAAGCACCACCGGCTTGCAACACGATCACCTAGTGCCACTCGATGCAACCTCACGATGTAATCGCACTAGAATCGCTCACTCAATCGGATGAACACTATCAAGCAAGAGTGAGTTAGAGGGCTTCCAAGCACACCTACACAAGCCACCAAGGCTCAAGGGTGTTCAGCTACTGGCCCATAGCCGACCAATACTTAGTTTTATAGCCCCCACAAAAATAGAGCCGTTGGAGCAAAGTTCACCTTTCTGCGAGGGAACCGGACATGGCGGTGGTGGCACTGCCCTATGGGTGGTGGTGCACCCCAACGGTCACCCCAACGGCTAGTTTGACAAGCGCAGGGGCATCAGACACAGTGGCGGTGACACTGCCCTAGGGAGGGCGGTGACCACCCTGCCAGTCACCTGAAATACCCCTCTCTGAAATAAAGGGGCGGTGGTACCACCCACCAGTGGCCCAGTGACCAGTGCTGCACCACCCTTGTCATGGCAAAGGCACACTAGACACTCGGTGATCGCGCCCTGCACCGCCTTCTTGGGGCAAGTCCTGGTGGGCACCGCCCTAGGGGTGGCGGTGCCACCGGACCACCAGTGGCGGTGCCAATCTCAACTTGCTGCTCTCGACCTCCTCAGTCGGTCATCGCCACTAGGTTGGTGGTGCACCGGACAGGGTGTGGCGGTGCCCCCAGGACAGCACCCCGAGCCTGGTTTCGCCTCTATTTCTTTGCCTTTTTCACCACCTTTGCAAATGTGCTAACATCACCAAGTGATCACCACCTTGTGCACGTGTGTTAGCTTTTCACAAATATTTTTCCAAAGGATTAGCACTCTTTTCACCACGCCACTCAATCCTAACATGTATGCAAAGTTAGATCGCTCAAGTGGCACTAGATGACCAATATGCAAACAAGTTTTCCCCTCTTGATAGTACGGCCATCTATCCTAAACCCGGTTATAAACTTTTCTACACACCTATGACCGGTGAAATGAAATGCCCTACAAATATACCTTTGCCTTGCGCATTCCATTTTATCTTCTCCAAAGTCGATGCAACACATGCACCAACATGATCAACAATGATATGATCCACTCCATATCATCACGTGACCATATTGGTTCATCGATCTTGACTTCACTTGCTCTTCATCGTTGCTTCAGTCTATCGGCGCCAAGTCATCACTCAACTTGCCCTTCACACTTGCAATCGGTCTGTCGATCCAAGCCTTGTCTTGATCTTCTCCACCTTGATCACATGACTCAATGTCATGTCTCATGTGCAATAAGCTTCTTCATCATCACATGTGTAAGCTTTGCAACATCTCTGAGCCATCTTCACCTTCATGGCATGTATTGCTTACACACATGTACCTGTGGACTAATCATCTGTGTATCTCACTCAAACACATATTAGTCCACCTAAGGTTATCACTCAATTACCAAAACCAAACAAGGACCTTTCAATCTCCCCCTTTTTGATAATTGATGACAACTCTACAAAGATATGGAAATTAAGCTCAAATGGATTCATGTTGCTTGCCCAAACAATTTTACCATGTGTAAATGATTTTGGACAAGTACCACAAACCTGAATTGGTAGTATTAGCTCCCCCTACATATGTGCTAGAGTGTTTGGTTTGAAGCTCACACATATGCATAGATTGGAATTGTGGGAGAGTAATTACTACCAATGATGCTAAGGTGTAAAGAATTAACCTTTGATCCGTGATACTAATCAGAGTTGCACTTTTGACACCATCCTTAGCACCATGAGTAGCTAGACAATAAAAATACTAGAAACCCCATGAGATCAACATTATAAGCGAGGTCTAGTACCATGTGTAGAAATACAAGTCTAGCTACTATCTTATGCATGCTAGTTTTCATTTCATCATTCAAGTTCTACAACTAGCATACACCACACAAGCATGCATCTGAAATTTTAAAACTTATGCAATGCAAGCAAGCACATGACTATGCACATATCAAATGCAATAAATCAAAAGTTCATGAGCTTGCCCCCCTACTTGTGTGCTTCTCTTGTCCAAGAATTTTGATCCTTCTCAATTCCTCAATGTTGCTCCCTCTTTATCCATGTCCATGTTCAACCTCTTTCATATCTTTGTACAATCTTTCCCCCTTTATCATCAATTTCCATAAAAGGTATGCTTCTTATTGATGCAAAGGCTTGCATTTAGGGTAGATGGTTGACACTTGAATCTTCATTTTTTGATGGACACCACTTGTATAGCTCTTTAGACGCCATGTGTAGGATCTTGTGACATAGATACCAATTGTAGTGGCGTTCCTCCCCCCTATGTCCAAGCATGGGTCATTCACTTGATGATCTTGAGCTCTTGTAGATGAGAAAAGTATTCTTCATTTGATGATCACTTAAAGTTGAGGATCACTTATGGAACCACCATCTTGTATGAATGATACTATGTGTAGAGATGTGATACCATGTGTATGATTGATTTGTCAACAAAAAACATTTCTTGAACATTTGCTATCTTCATGAGTACCACTTGTAGGATATCACTTGTAGGTTGATCTAGACATCACTTGTGACTTGAGTTTAGATACCTCTTGAAACAAACAAACTAGATATCCATTTGCATTGTTATCTTGTGCTTGTACTCTTATCACTATCATGAGCTTCTATGGTTGACTTGAACTAAATTGACTTGCATAAGCTTCCAAGTCTGGTTTGAACCAATGACAAGCTTCTTCACACCTCTTACAAGGGTTATCTTGCCAATGTTGTACTTGTCACTTGTTTGCAATCGAAATTAAATCAAGTACTTGGGTTCACTAGCTCATGAACAAACTCATATACTACCACTAGATTCAACTAATCATTCAAGCAATAGTGGTAGGCTATGAATTTTAAAGATTTTCATTTGTCATGCATGATCCTATAAAGCATGTACTATATGCACTAATTGCATACTAGTAAGAGATGAAATGATCATGTACATTACAATAATACCTTTGCTATGTTGGAGTAGAGGATAGTCACATAGATTCCAATTCATTACTCCACTAGCAATGTGAAGTCCAATTTATAGCTTGATGAAGACCAATCATCATAGATAGAGTCCATTCTTCACCCATATGAATTGAGAACCACTTATGATCAAGTGCACTTTCTTGTTGTTGTTTGCTTGCTTCTTCATTTCATCTTTGCTTGCATGAGAGCTTCAATGTGAGAATACCACTTGAAATATTATGACTAGCTCTCTTTTGGGCGTTGCTTGTTTGGCACTGGATAGTTGCTAATCTAGAAATGAATAGCTATAATTAACTTGATGACCAAAGTATAATTGTATAACTGAGTTAATCGCTTTTATGCAAAAAGTTGTGAAGCTACCTCCACTTATAAAGCCTTGCATAATCCTTGGAGTCAATTTATTTCTGGTTTATGATGGCCTAACGGGTAAGTCTAGCTGAGTACCTCCTCGTACTCAGGGTTTTATTCCCATTGTTGCAGATGGTATAATTTATCACGGTTATTACAAGCATTGCTTCTGTCCCACCGTGGATGAGGAGTGAGCCTTGGGTAGTCATCTTTAATAATCCTTCTTATATGCTTTTGTGTATTGTGATCATGAGTTGGCACTGTATTTGAACTAAGTTGGCAAATGCTAGTTTCAAACTTAAATTTGCTTTCGCTATTATCTATCGAACTTGGTTTGTAATAACCTTATTTCGTACTCTGATGAATGAACTATATCTGTGAACTTTATGTAACATGTGACATGTATGTTGAATCATGTATGATCTTGGTTGTATGTGGATCGTTTATCGAGACCCGTCGTGGTACTCGACGGACTACCAGGTTTATATGGGCTCAAGTATGACAGTGCGACCGCTTGCGGGCTGCCATTGTACTTGTGGTCTTATAAATTGGTCGGTTCTACGACAGCCGGCATCAGAGCAAGATTCAACATTAATTGCCACATGTGTAATTAAAACAAAAGTTTTTGTTTTTCAAAACTAGTTTCTAGCAACTAATAGCTATATAAATAGGTATTTGAAACCTAGAGTTGAAATCTAAAGTGTGCTAGTGATCAATTCCTTTATGCCCAGTTAAGGACTCCTAGGTGGCTATTTAAGTACTAACATGGGTGTTTTTACTTTCGTCGTCCATACGGCGTGCTATTGTATGGATGCCATTCACTTGACTGGTAATGCATGGATCAAATGCCTCTACGCTAGGTAAGAAGGTAAGTTTATGAGTGGAATGGCCGCAAGATGTGAGCGTGCGGTCGGGGAGAGCTAGCTTTGATACGGCTGTGTATGCATGCTTGCATGTGTGTATGGTGCGTATTTAATTGTGAGTAAATAATTGTCATCGGGTAGCTTTGATACGGAAGTATGGGTATACATATATGGAAGTATTTAGATTACAACTTAGAGCCTAGATTTACATTTTGCATATATAATTGTGGGGTTGGGCTGAAATGAAATTCTTATGCAGGTACACTAACAGCGAAACATGTAGCCCGACTAGCTACGCTATATATGAGAGAACGTATGTATGCCACCATGTAGCCGTGTATGTCGTTAGAATTTTTTTTCCTAAGTTTGTAAGGACGTACGGAACGTGCATGCATCATGATAAATTATTATTCCATACTTGCATTGTTCCTCCCCTTATAGATCTCTTACTCGGTTATGTAACTCATCCATTATGACTTTGTCTCACGAGAATTGCACATGTTGTTGGTACAGATGGTAGCACCAGCTGAAAGTGAGAGTTTCCTATTGATGTTCGGAACTCCTGCTCTACTTTGGAGAGTCTTGCACTATACGGGGTATTATGAACCGCCCCTCTATTACTGGAATGAAGTATACCTAGAGGGACAACCATGGTATGAAGTACGGCTGACCATACCAGCTCGTACCCAAGCACCCTTCTAGCAGGAATGGAAGGCAGAATCTGAAGGAAGAACTCCTTGGGAAGCTGCCCAAGTAGTAGCCTTCGAGGTACTAAGTCAGATTTGTCAGCAGCATGGGGATGAGCTTACCGGCAGTGTCGCTGGTACTTTTCCTCGGGTGGATCCATCCACAACGGTGTGGGCACAACATAATATCATTGCATTGATCCGAGATCGGGATGAGCGAGCAGACAGTTCTAGTTCTGCTATGAGCGCCATGTTTGCAGTAATGAAGATGTTCTACACTCATCAGGACACCAGGGACTTCTGGCAGGAGTCCTATACTACTTGTATGGATAAGCTCATGAGAACCAAAGCTGCACAGCGTAAGCTAAAGAAGCATGTGCGCAAGCATAAAAAGGCAGCAAGTGAGGCTCGATGGGAAACTAATCAAGCATATGTAGCTTTGGGAAATTTCCACACCCAAATGGAGCAAGTTGATCAACAGAGAGCTACCACCCAAGAGGCAAGAGCGGATGATAAAGCAATGTTAGCAGGACTGCGAGAGCAGCTGGAGGCTGCCCGTGCCGAGGCGTTCACAACTACGCGCCAGTGGATCCTAGCAAACAACCGTGCAGCTATGGCAGAAGCAGAACGAGATAGGACCCATGCCATGAGCATCCAGCAGGACCGTGTTGAGAGGGATTTGCGCCAGCAGCTTGCTTATGCCCAGAATGTGGTGGTCGATCTTCAGCATGAGGTGCATTTTCTGAACAACAAATTGCACCCGATCCTTGATGAGGAAGAAGAAGATTTAGAGATGTTAGTTAAAGATGACGGCTAGGACGAGGAAGAAGTGGAGCCAGAGAATGAGGATGATCCTATCTTTGACCTCGACAACGATCATAATGAAGATTAGAATCGCCTAGTGACTAATTAAAGCGCTAGATGTATCCCTACTATTTATGTGATGGACTTGTAGTTGAAGTTGGTAATTGTGATTTGACTTTCATGTAATATTGGCACTCTGCTTATGGTTTCATGTTTAGTTGAACTTTAATGAAATTCCACTTTCGTTTTACTGGTGATTATGACTGGTATGTTAACGCGCTACGAGCCCGATAAGTGATCAAATTGGTGATGTCATGTTGCGAGAATGAATTATTATGCCTCTGTTTTATTGTATGAATTTAAGATTCTCTCCAGTAATTTTAGTTTGGCATGATTATACAATTCATCTGCAATCTCTTGACATCATACAATAATCACTTATTGTTGCACCCTTGTAGATGACTCGCACTCGTGCTGGAGCAGGCAGCAGCCAAGAGGGCAATGACGATGACTTACCACCACCGCCACCACCGTCTGCTAATGAATTCTTTGCCCAATTCTTGGGAAGTCAGAGAACTATGGAGGAAACCATGCGCCTCATTGCGTAGAACACAACTCGCGCCCGTCAGCAACAATAGGGGCCTGAGCCAAATCAGTACAGCTCTTTCAAGGATTTCCTAGACACCAAGCATTCTATCTTCAAGGTGGCTGAAGAATCGCTCCAGGTAGATGAATGGCTCAACACTATTGAGCAAAAGTTCCATCTACTGAGGGTTACGGAACATCAGAAGGCAGAATATGCATCCCATCAGCTGCAGGGATCGGCCGGGATATGGTGGAACCATTTCCTATCTCCTTACCTACCAATGCATAGGTTACATGGGAGCAATTCAAGTTAGCCTTTAGGGGACATCACATTCCCCTAGGGCTGATGCGCATGAAGGCAGTTGAGTTCATGCGACTCACACAAGAGACCAAGACCCTTACTGAGTACATGCATGCTTTCAACAATCTGTCCCATTATGCCCCAGGTTTTGTCGATACAGAAGAAAAGAAGATAGAAAGCTTCAAGAGAGGTCTTGGCACTAAGCTGATGAAAACTATGGCCAACTCAAGGTGCACCACATACAATGAGTTCATTAGTGATGCCTTGACTCAGGAGAACCACAACAATCTACACGCGACAGCAAAGGGCCGCAAGAGGGCAGCTGAGGCATGCGCCTTAGGGTCTTCTCAGTCCAAAGCTCTAGAGACAGCTAGGCCACGGTTTCGACCGCCAGCGCCCAAGTTCAGACCTCCTCCATGAAAAGCTCAGGCCAACCGACCTCAGAAGGTGTTTTGTAAGGCGTTCACCATTGCCTTACTCAAGGGGAATGGAGGGCAAGGAAGCTCAGCAGGACCCAAGAGTAATCAGCCCTGCTTCAACTATAATCTGTTGGGCCATTGGTCCAAGGAATGCCCCCATCCTAAGACGAACAACAATCAGAACCAGAGCAATCAGAGATAGGCAAATCCTAAAGCACGTCCTGGATACGTGCATTACACCGTTGTTGAAGAGGTCCCCACAGGAGTGGTTGTCACCGTTGGTATGTTTCTTGTTAACAAACATCCTGCCATTGTTTTATTTGATTCGGGAGCTTCTCATTCATTTATGAGCCAAGCATTTGCATCTAGAAATAATCATAAAGTAATTGAGGTAAGCAAGGGTGGTTATAGTATAAGTTCAGCTGAGGCTACTATCTCTACAAATAAGATGGTTAGAGATGTGCTCATCTCTATACAAGAGAGGGAGTACACGATGGATCTGATAGTATTGCCCGAATTATCTATAGATATGATCTTAGGCATGAAATGGATGAGCGATCATGGGGTTCTCATTGACACTAGCACTCGTACAATTATGTTGAGAGAACCAAAGGGAGGTAATGCTTTTCTAGTACCACTTTCCCAAAATTTTGAACTCCAAAACTTGTCGTGTGCTATCCAAGCCACTACCCTTTGTGATATTCCAGTGGTTTGTGAGTTTTCTGATATATTCCTAGATGAGTTACTAGGTTTACCACCTGATAGAGATGTAGAATTTAAGATTGAGTTAGTGCCAGGTATAGCACCTATCTCAAGGAGACCCTATAGGATGCCACCAAATGAGCTAGCTGAACTTAAAAATTCAGTTACAAGAACTATTGGACAAAGGTCTTATTCAATCTAGTTCATCTCCATGGGGATGTCCAGCTTTGTTTGTGAAGAAGAAGGACAAGTCCTTGAGAATGTGTGTGGATTATAGGCCACTTAATGCTGTGACCATAAAAAACAAGTATCCTTAGCCTCGTATCGATATCCTGTTCGATCAGTTGACAAAAGCAAAGGTATTCTCCAAGATTGACTTAAGGTCAGGCTATCATCAGATAAAGATCAGGCCAAAGGATATACCTAAAACCGCTTTGTCCACTAGGTACGGCTTGTACAAGTATTTGGTCATGTCCTTCAGACTGACGAATGCTCCTGCCTACTTCATGTATTTGATGAATTCGGTATTCATGCCTAAGCTCGACAAGTTCGTGGTTGTGTTTATCGATGATATCTTGATTTATTCAGAGAATGAGGCAGATCATGCGGAGCATCTGAGAATTGTTTTGTCCAGATTGAGGGAACATAAGTTGTATGCAAAGTTTAGCAAGTGTGAATTTTGGTTGAGCAAAGTACCTTTCTTGGGTCACATCTTATCAAGCGATGGAATATCTGTAGACCCATCTAAAGTACAAGAGGTCATGCATTGAAAGGCCCCGACTTCGGTTCATGAAGTTCAGAGTTTTCTAGGGTTAGCAGGTTACTTTCGTAGTTTCATTCCGGATTTCTCCAAGATAGCTAAGCCCATGACTAGACTACTTCAGAAAGATGAAAAGTTCAGTTGAACACTAAAGTGTGAAGCAGCTTTTCACACCCTAAGGACCCTGTTAACTACAGCTCCTATTTTGGCACAACCCGACATTGAAAAGCCTTTTGATGTGTTCTACGATGCATCGGGTATAGGTTTAGGGTGTGTGCTCATACAAGAAGGAAGAGTTATTGCATATGCTTCTCAGCAGTTGAGAAAGCATGAAGTCAATTACCCTACTCATGATTTAGAGCTTGCAGCAGTAGTTCATGCGTTAAAGATATGGAGACATTATTTGTTGGGCAACGTATGTCACATATACATGGACCACAAAAGTCTCAAATATATCTTCACTCAACCTGAGCTGAACATGAGATAGCGAAGATGGTTAGAGCTGATCAAGGACTACAATTTGGAAGTGCATTACCATCCAGGAAAAGCCAATGTTGTAGCAGATGCACTTAGTCAGAAATCTCATTGCAACACTTTGGAAGCATTGTTGGAAGATGGATTTAATTTGTTACATCTACTTGTGCTGCACAATATCACTATCAGTTGTTCATTTGAGAGCAAAATCATAGAACTGCAGAAGATAGATGTAGGTATATTTCACATCAAGAAAAAGATGCAAGAACAAGAAACCAATCATTTCAAATTATATGAAAGAGGTGTGCTATGGTTTGAGGATCGACTTGTGGTACCAAAAGACCGTGAGCTCAGAAATCAAATTTTAGATGAAGCTCATTCGTCCAAGTTATCTATCCACCTGGGTTGTAGCAAAATGTATCAAGATTTGAAGACCCATTTTTGGTGGACCAAGATGAAGAAAGAGATCGCCGCCTATGTCGCTAGGTGCGATAATTGCAGTAGAGTAAAGGCTATTCTTTTGAAATCTGCTGGATTACTTCATCATTGCCTATTCCAGGCTGGAAATGGAAAGAAATAAGTATGGACTTTATCACAGGCCTTCCGATGACACAGCAAGGTCTCGATTCAATATGGGTCATTGTTGATCGTCTCACCAAGTCAGCACATTTTATACCGGTGAACACAAGGTATCTAGCTAGGAGGTACGCTGAGTTGTACATTTCTCAGATCGTGAGACTACATGGAGTACCCTAGACCATAATCTCAGATCGGGGACCACAGTTTATAGCTCGTTTCTGTGAATACTTGCATCAAGCCTTGGGGACTAAACAAATCAGAAGCTCAGCATACCATCCACAAACTTTTGGACAGACTGAGCGAGTGAACCAGATCCTAGAAGATTTGCTCAGAGCTTGTGTTATATCTTCCAAGGGTTCATGGGAGAAATGGCTACCTCTAGCTGAGTTCTCCTACAACAATAGTTATCAAGCAAGCATCAAGATGGCTCCTTTTGAAGCCTTGTACGGTAGGAAATGCAGAACTCCTTTGAATTGGGTTGAGCCCGGTGAAAGGAGATACTTTGGCATTGACTTTGTCACTGAAGCTAAAGAGCAGGTGCGCATCATCCAACAACATATGAAAGCAGCTTAGTCAAGACAAAAGAGTTATGCTGATAAAAGAAGAAGACCACTGACTTTTGAAGTGGGAGACTATGTATACTTAAAAGTGTCACCCATAAAAGGAGTACATAGATTTGGAGTGAAAAGAAAGCTTGCACCTAGATATGTAGGTGAAAGCTCTAGTTTGGTTTTGGTGAATTGATGAAACCCTAAGTGCTAACCTAGTTTATCAAGTGATCATGAGATAGGTAGCACACTCCAAGTGGTGAAGTAAATGAAGATCATAGCATGATAATGATGATGGCATGGTGATGATCAAGTGCTTCGACTTAGAAAGAAGAAAGAGAAAAACAAAAAGCTCAAGGCAAAGGTATATTTTGTAGGAGCTATTTTGTTTTGGTGATCAAGACACTTAGAGAGTGTGATCACATTTAGGTTTGATAGCCGTACTATTAAGATGGGTGAAACTCGTATCAGAATGCGGTTATCAAAGTGCCACTAGATGCTCTAACTCATTGCATATGCATTTAGGATCTAGTGGAATGCTAACACCCTTGAAAATGTTTGTGAAAATATGCTAACACATGTGCACAAGGTGATACACTTGGTGGTTGGCACATTTGAGCAAGGGTGAAGAAGATAGAAGTGAAAAGGAGTTAGTGTCGCTGGCTATACAATGACCGGACGCTGGACCTCTGGGGGACCGATGAGTCTGGCCATGTATGGCAGTGAAGACGCCAGCGTCGATGAATGACCGGACGCTGGGTCATGGACAGACCAGACGCTAAGTGTCTGGGTCTGGTCGTGTTGTCGGGCGGCACAGTAAGAAGTCATAGTGTGATCGGACGCTGGCAGGGTCCGGTCAAGCATGACCGGACGCGTCCGGTCAAAGAAATTCATTTCTAGAACCTTACTGGAAACGATCGGACGCTGGAGGCTCAGAGTCCGGTCAGTTGTAGCGGAGCGTCCGATCAACAGATGACCATTGAGATCAAACGACTCCTATTGAAAGCAGTGTGACACATGGCTAACATCATGCGACCGAACACTGGGTCCAGAGTCCGGTCAGTATGACCAGAGCGTCCGGTCACCCCACGCTGTACCCAGTGAAGGGGTACAACGACTCTATTTCGTGGGGGCTTCTATTTAAGCCCCATGGCCGGTTCAAGCTCGCTCTCTTGGCCATTTGCATTGACATAGCAACCTTGTGAGCTTAGCCAAAGCCCTCCCACTCATCTCCATCATTGATTCATCATCTTTGTGAAATTGGGAGAGAATCCAAGTGCATTGCTTGAGTGTTTGCATGTAGAGGCACTTGGTGTTTGTGTTTCACTGCGGGATTCACTTGTTACTCTTGGTGGTTGCTGCCACCTAGACGGCTTGGAGCAGCGTGGATCATCGAGCGGAGGGTGGTGATTGTCTCTGGCTCCGATCGTGGTGATTGTGAGGGGTTCTTGACCTTTTCCCGACAGAGCGCCAAAAGGTACTCTAGTGGATTGCTCGTGGCTTGTGTGATCCTCATCTTATGTTGGTTGTGCGGCACCCTATTGAGGGTTTGGCGTGTGAAGCCAATTAGCGCGTGAACCTCCAAGTGAGTGAATCGCCACAACGAGGACTAGCTTGCCGGCAAGCAAGTGAACCTTAGTAAAAAATCATTGTGTTCATATTTGATTCCAAGGTGATTGGTCTTCATTGTTATCCACACTTGTGATTGATTGGCTCATACATCCACACGGCGGTATAACCTTCTTGATCACTCTCTTTACATTACCGCAAACTAGTTGTCAAGCTCTTTAGTGTAGTTAGTTGTGAGAGTTTGCTTGGTTGATTGGTGTGGCTCTTTAGTTAGTCTTTGAGAGCACACTAACATAGGGTAGTGTCATAGCTATTGTGTGAATAGATACTATCTAAACTAGAATTGTGATAGGTGGTTTGCATTTTGAGTAGGCTAGCGCAACTCTTGCTTCGTCTCATAATTGTCTAACCATTTTGTTAAGTGTTGTTGTAGAAATTTTTATTAGGCTATTCACCCCCCTCTAGCCATTAGGACCTTTCAAGTGGTATCAAAGCCGAGGTCACCGTGATTTGAGGCTTAACAACCTTCGGTGTAAAAATGGCTCAAATCAACAACACCAAGAAGCCACCTCAATTTGATGGCACAAATTATCCTTATTGGAAGTCAAAGATGACCACACATATCAAGTCAATCAATAGAAAGGTGTGGAAGGTGGTAGAAACCAAAATTGAGATTGATGATCCGGAGAATCCCACCGCGGTCGAAGAAGTGCTTCTCCAAAATAATGATATTGCTCTAAGTGCCATTCATGATGCAATTGATGAGAGAATATTTGAGCAAATCAAGAATATTGAAATGGCTCATGAGGCTTGGAAGAAGTTGGAAGAATCTTTTGAAGGCACTCAAGCCGTGATGGGTGCAAAGGCATACATTCTCAAAGAAAAGTTTGCAAGCTTCAAGATGAAGGTGGATGAGAGTGTACCGGAGATGTTCCATAGGCTTCAAGTGCTTGTCAATGATCTCAAAGCACTTAGAGAAGAGGTGAAGGACAAGGACTTCTCCCACAAGTGTTGGGAGATATAATGACCGATGATACATATAGAGATGATGATGAGAAGGAAGAAAAGAGAGAGAAGAAAGATGAGAAGGATGACAAGAAGAAGAGCGTGGCATTCAAGGCCACATCATCCAACGGCAAAGCCAAGCAAGAAACATCAAGTGATGATGATGATGATGATAGTGATGATCACAAGACCACCAAGAAGAAGGTTCTAGCAAGCATTGCTATCAATGAGAAGCCTTCTCTCTTTGACTCTTCATCATGCTTCATGGATGTCGACGAAATATGGTCGACAGTCTACCTAGGGGTATACCCAAGGTAGTAGATTTTCGGCAGACAGATGCGCAAGCCACAAACAAGACGGTGACGCAAGACAAACACAAGGTTTTATCCAGGTTCGGCCGCCAAGAAGGCGTAATACCTACGTCCTGCGTCTGATTTGTATTGCTGTATGTCAATGAGAGATGTTTTTTAGAGGGGTCCCCTGCCCGCCTTATATAGTTCGAGGGGCAGGGTTATAGATCTGGAAACTAATCCTAGCCAGTTACAATTGCCATATGTGGCTGGATAAGGATTCCTATTCTAACCGACCAGGATCTTGATTGATCGCCAGATCCGCCTTAACCGGATCAGGTTAACCGGGCCGCACGTCATCTTTTGGTGGACCGAACCCATCGATCCGGCCCGGCCCAAGCTTAGCCA
Source organism: Miscanthus lutarioriparius (assembly GCA_904845875.1). NCBI lineage: Eukaryota > Viridiplantae > Streptophyta > Magnoliopsida > Poales > Poaceae > Miscanthus > Miscanthus lutarioriparius. Next base: position 27,046,592 of record CAJGYO010000016.1, on the reverse strand, counting down.
TAAGGGTATAGGGGTTAATACCCCCACAGCTAGTCCCCGAGCACCATGTATTATGATGTGACACGCCATTTTAACCTTCTCCGACAAGTAAGGCTTGAGCCCTTGACGTCTCTGACCACCGTTGTCACCGGAGAAGTCGGTTGTCCGAAGAATATATGGTGCTCTTAAGAAAAAAGAAAAAGATTTTCGTCCGGTGCAGTGTGCCCACTTGTATTTCTGAAAAGAAATGTAAGTGCGTCTTGAAACGTAGCGTCCTTGATCATCAGAGGCGTGGGGTTTAAAAAACAAACACATTCACCCACAAGGTGAAGTGTGCCCACTAGTCCCCGAGCCTAGTAGTAGGTGATGTGAGGCACGTGGTGCCAGGGTCTAAAAAGAATTCCCAGTTAAGTTGAGAATCCAATCGTCGTACAGGCGATACGAGATGCACCGGCAGGTGCATCGTACCGATGTAGTCCCCGAGCTTGCTGGAAGGTGAGGTATGAGCCTTGTAGCAAGGTCTAAATAAACGTCTCTCAACTGTATGTGAGTACAAATCACATGTAACTGAGAAGAACGATCTCCGAGCAGTGGTCGGGATAGTCCCCGAGCACATCAGTAGCTGGAGCAGTCCCCAAGCGTGGCAGTGGCCTGAGCGGTGCCCGAGCATGGTAGTGGTCTGGGCAGTCCCCGAGCACGGCAGTGGTCCGGGCAGTCCCCGAGCACGGCAGTGGTCTGGTCCATCATTGAGCTCAAGATATGCAGCCAAAAGAAAAGAACGGCGATTGTATTATTATTTGGTGTATTTATTTATCTCCTTACTCTGTCAAGTCCAATCTGCCACGTCTGGTAAAAAAACAGACATATATAACATATCACTCTGCCTTCGTACTCTTTCTGACAAACAGTCGCTTGGCGCCTGTATGGAGGTGCGTCAGTGTGGGCCCTCTCACATTATCAATGAAGAGGCACGTACACTGGAAACGAAGGAGCGCGTTTGCTAGCGTAGATCTCGAGGTTGTGAAAACAACCGTCTGCGGCGCATGCGCACGCCCCCCAAGAATCTCGGGCGAGCAAAACGACGGAGCCCTTGGTTATTTATAATATAGAGCTGGTAAGTTACTTTTTACCGATCCCCATTGTCATTCACCGCCGCAACCTTCTTCTTCCTCTCACCAAACCCTACTCCTCCGAAAATCACCACCAATCCCTCCTCCACTGCATCCACCCTCTTAACAAGGGCGGATCAATGGCGAAGAGAAACGCCTAGAAGAAAGGCGGAGTCATGGCGAAGGAGTGGTGGAAGTCAAGGAGCAATGAGTAGACCATCGAAGACCTCGTCGCCATGGGAGTGCTCCACAACAAGGCACTCGCGGGATGGCGTGCGCCGGAAGGAGAAAGCTTCCCCGATCCACAACCAGGTGAGATTGTGGTTTTTAAGGATTTCTTCAAGCGGGGTTTTGGGGTTCCAGTGCATCCTTTCCTTCAGGGGCTCTGCTTATATTACGAGATTGGGATTTGCAATCTGCATCCCAACTCGATTCTTCTTGTCTCCACCTTCATCCATCTTTGCGAAGCTTATGGTGGCTTCCAGCCCCATTTCGACCTCTTTCACCATCTGTTCTGTCTGTGGAAGAAAGGGAGCGGAGGCTCGAAGATAGTCGGAGGCGTATACCTCAATCTGCGTGACGGTATGAAGGCCCAGTACCTGCACTGCCCATGGAACACCTCACTGGACGAATGGTACAAGAAATGGTTCTACATCTGCGAAGAGCCGAACACGATCACTCTGTGTGACGTGAGGTTGATTTCGGAGAAGAAGAACAGCTGGTCGGAGAAGCCTGAGCACTTGGAACAGATCACAGAACTGCTCGGGTTGATCCCGTGGGGAAAACTAGATGGTCCAAGCGTGGTCGGGAACTTCATCAGCCGAAGGATCCAGCCCTGCCAAAAGAGGGTACATCCTGGCTTCGAGTACCAGGGTAGCGCAGATCCGATGAGTACCAGAAAAGAGGTGCTCGACAAGGTAGAAATCAAAGCCAGAATTGGGGAGCTATTCAATCTAGCCGACCCCAATTATGTCAGGTTAAACGACATTGAGCACGCCTTCAAGCTGGCCCGACCTCCCCCAAAGGTAAATGATGCCTCCTTGTGCCTGTAGATTTATGTTGCAACAAAAAATTTGACTGTTGTCTCCTTTATGTTTCCCAGAGTAATGGTCATGACCGAGCAGCGATATTCGTGTCTCCGCCCCTGGCGTGGATTGGCCGCAAATTGCTTTGGCTCAATCGCCCAGACCCGATGCCGATCTTGAAGGCGTCGACCGGCGGTACTCGGAGTTGGGGAGGATGTAACGCCAAGGTCGCTAGGCAAGCGGCCGAAGCCAACAAACGTCGCCAGCCATCTTCCCCCTTTCGCACGATGAAACAGAGGATGCGGACATCTTCCGACTCATCCCTCGAAGAGGAGAAGACAAATGGGGTCAACAGAGCGGGGTAGCTCCTCTCTATGCCAAGCGGTGATCGCACCACCGACCAACCGCAACACGTAAAACAAAGCGGAAGTGTCAAGCACCAAACCCCAACGCCAGTACCGGTGGTGGAAAAAGACCGGTGGAACCCGCCGAGCACGTGGAGCAGGCGCGGTCAAAGAGACGTTCCTTCACTATGTTATTCCATGCTTCCAAGCTATAAGTATCTGTAACCTTGATATAATATTATAATTTGTATTGAATACTATTGTCTTCTGAACTTTCTCTGGTATATTAGGTCGGCGTCCACCGAAAATCCCGACCCAGATAGCCGGTTGTGGCACAACCGCCCAATCTTGATCGGCGAAAGAATCTGCTTTCGGCAGACTAATCTGTGGAGCCACACAGAGAAGAAATTCCACAGGAACCGCAGCACACGAGCAGCCCAACGTCAGTCCCCGAGCAGCTGGTCGAGAAGACAGCCGAGCAAAGTACAAATGCTCCGAGCACTAGCCCTGCTGAGGCGGATACCTTGGCGCCAAGGGAACCAGACCGAGCCGAGGAGCAGCAACCGGAGTTGGCACAGAATACGCTTGCCGATGCTACGGCTCGTGGGAAAGCCATAGTGGTCGCGGAGACCACTATCTCCGGCCCAGCGCCGCCCCTTGAACAAGAGGCCAAAGAGGACGAAGTCGAAGAGATCCTAGGCCATCCCAAAGACAAACGACAACATGTATATGTATCGCGCAGGCGGAACGACGAGTGGGTTATGTACGAAGAAATCCCCGAGATCGAAGAGACCCAAAAAGTTGAACGAGCGACAAAGCGTTTGGTGACAGAAGTCCAGGTATGTTTGGCTTGACCACTTGACCCTGTAATGTAGTCAAACTGTCTGACTTAGCTTGCTTATATGCAGGACTTGATGAAGACCGCGAAGTACCGAAAGAAGTGCTTCGACCAGATTGAGGGAATCATGGCGAGCAATAGAGAACTAGCGGCCGAGGTGGAACACTTGCGCCGCCAACTTGAAGCCGCCGACCAGGAGAGGACAGAGCAAAAAACACAGAACCAGAAACTGGTCGGCCAGCTCAATAACAAAGAGCGTCAAAAAACAAGTAAGTTGTCATTTTGTCACATCAAGTGTATGACATGTGTTGTTGTATTGTTGGTAATGACAGCTGTAATGCAGGCTTAGAAGCTGAGGTAACCCGCCTCCAAGAGGAGAATAGCCGCGTGACCGCAGAGTGTGGTCACCTGAAGGAGGACAATGAGAAACTGGCGCGCAGCTAGTCTCAACTCCAGGACCACACCACCAAAATCAAGGAGGAACTAAAGAGTAAGTATTCTAGGCCACCGTTCTCATTCTCATTGCCGCCTTGACTTGTCGTGCCTTTACATTTGATGTCTTGTACAGTGTGCAGTTTTAAAAGCCAATGCCAAGAGGCATCTAGAAGTTGTGATGAAAGAGCGTGACAGCTGGAAAGCACAATGCCTCGAGGCCACCGAGGATCGGGACACATGGAAGAAATGGTTCTAGTTAGTGGCAACTGGCATTTTGCCCATCCTCGACCTTGTCGACCCGGCGCTCACAGAGGAAGAGCCAAGGACCCCCAGCTCGGACTGGTCGAGAGATGCAGACAAGCATGGGGATGGTTCCGGGAGTTCATTAAGGAGGCGGGTGAGTATACGGGCGCCCATGTGCTAAGCATGGTGCGTGCCCACTACCCTCTGATCAATCTCAAGCGCCTGGAGGTTGGATACCCGAAGGAAGTAGACCCAGACAAGGCGGAGGGGCTTCGGGTGGCCCAGCTGGATCTGTCATCAAAGATAATTGGCGACATTAATCTGTGGAGGTGGGACAGCACACAGCACAAGGTATGCCATCGACAAGTCACCGAAACGCCATCTGTTGCTAGCCAACCGACGAAGCTGCATGGTCTTGACCAGACCCGAGCATCGGTGGGGCCATCCCCTTCACTCGGCTAGCACAAGAGTCCCCGAGACTCAAGTAGAATATCGGAGCAATGCGATGGGTGCCGCGCTTTTGACCAACCAATGTAACAGAGCTTAGAGTCAGTAGAAGGAGGACATAGTTGTGTTATTGTAAACTTGGGCCTCTTCGTGCAAGCTTGTAATAACATAAATCAGATATCATTATAAGCTTGGTTGCTTTGTATAAAGTGTATTTAAGCTTGAAACTTATGTTGGTGGAACTAAGTGAGAACATAATAACGCTTACATTTAGTTGTACCATTTTACCCGACAAATCATCCTAAAAAGTTTATGCGGCCCTAGTTTGCCATGTGGTGGGAGTGTGAGGTGCGTGACACTGTGCACACGCGAGACGCGACAAGTCAAACCAAGGGGGACCTGCCGATCACCCGCAACGTAGAGAGCGGATCCCATGCACGTGTTGGGAGGAACCGGACACAGGTCCTGCTCCGAAAACCATAGAAGGAGTGGTGGTCGCCTCTTACTGGCTAAGTTAGAATAACCATATAAGCCGAAGTGACACATTAGAGTGGTCGGAGCAATAATAATAGCTTTATTGAAGTAAATCGAAAATACAAAAGGGGGTACATATCTCAGTAGTTAAGCATAGAATCGTCTAAGCTTGTCGATGTGCCATGAGTTTAGTACGTCCGTACCGTCCAGGTGAGCTAACCTGTAAGACGTTGGTCGTGTGACCTCCTTGATCATGAAGGGCCCCTCCCATGGGGTTGCGAGTTTATGGACACCAGCCTGGTTCATCTTCCACTTCAGGACCAGGTCTCCGACCACAAAAAACCGCTCTTTAACATTCTTGTTGTAGTACCTGCGCAAAACAGCAAGGTATTTGGCCGTACGTACACAAGAATCGAGCCGCTTCTCTTCTGCGCTATTCACTTCTAGCTCCCGTACTTCATTGGCCTTGCCTTCGTCGAAGTTCTCTACCCGTGCTGATCTGAAAGCTATATCTGCAGGGAGGACCGCCTCAGCGCCATAAACCATAAAGTATGGCGAGACGTCGGTGTTACGGCTAGGCTGAGTTCTGAGTCCCCAGACCACGGCTGGTAACTCTTTGAGCCATCTTCCGGGAGCCTTGTCATTTTCTCTATACACCCTCTTCTTCAACACGTCCATGATCATGCCATTTGCCCGCTCGACCTGTCCATTAGCTCTAGGGTGCGCCACCGAGACGTATTTTACTACTATGCTCCTTTCATCGCAGAAGTCCCAAAAAGCGTTCCCGGTGAACTGAGTACCCAGATCGGTTATGATGCTGTTCGGTATGCCAAAACGGTGGATGACCTGGTCGAGGAACGTGATAGCCTTTTCTGAGGACGCCTGTACCAAAGGCATGTATTCTATCCACTTAGAAAATTTGTCGATCAGCATGAAGACGCATGTAAATTTCCCTGGAGCCGGTTTGAAGGGCCCGATCATATCTAGTCCCCAGCATGCAAAGGGCCAGGAGGCTGGTATTGTCTGGATCTCATGTGCTGGTACGTGGATTCTCTTGGCGAAGAACTGACAACCCTCACAGTGGCGGACTAGCCTCTCTGCGTCGGATACTGCTGACGGCCAATAGAACCCTGCTCGGAAAGCCTTGCCGACCAGCGTTCTTGAGGCCGCGTGGTTGCCGCAGGAGCCAGAGTGGATTTGGTCCAGGAGACGTTCGCCATCCTCCTGGGTTATGCACTTCATCAAGATTTCCTCTTTTGCGTTCTTGCGCCATAGCTTGCCATCAACGAGCAGGTACTGCTTACTGCGACGCATCAGGCGCTCGTACTCTGTCCGATCTGTGTAACCGCTGCCATCTGTTAGGTACTTGATGAAAGGTATTCTCTAGTCAGGCTCATGAGTGGTCGAAGGGGGCTCGGCGGTGCTTGACGCCAGAACCGTAGCCACCAATTGCTGGTCTGGAGGCTTGTCTGCCGTGGAATCTTTCTCTTCGATGGCCGGCGTGAGCAGGTCTTGGACGAATATGCCATGTGGGATTTTTGCTCGGGATGATCCTAACTTTGACAGTGCATCCGCTGCTTGATTCTTGTCCCGGACCACATGTATGTACTCGATGCCATAGAACCTGCCTTCCAGCTTTCTGATCAAATTGCAGTATGCTTCCATCTTTTCGCTGGTTGTGTCCCAGTCCTTGTTGAGTTGGTTGATGACCAGAGCAGAGTCTCCATAGACGTAGAGATGTTTAACGCCAAGCTCAACCGTAATGCGCAAACCATGTAGGCATGCTTCGTACTCGGCGGCATTATTAGATGCTGGGAAACAAATCCTGAGGACGTACCGGAGCTGCTCCTTGGATGGTGATATAAAAAGGACTCCTGCTCCCTCACCGTCAATGTTGAGAGAGCCGTCGAAGTACATCGTCCAATATTCGTCAGATCCGAGAGAGGCAGGCGTGCTTAAGTCTGTCCACTCGACGATGAAATCGACAAGTGCCTGAGACTTGATTGTAGTGCAACTTGCAAATTCCAAGGAAAAGGGGCATAGCTCCATTGTTCATTTGACGATGCGCCCATTCGCATCCCTGTTGCTAATGATGTCTTGCAGAGGGTACTCAGTCACGACCACCACACGATATCCGTCGAAGTAGTGTTTCAACTTTTGGGATGTTATCAGTATGGCATAGATCAACTTCTAAATCTGTGGGTACCTGGTCTTGGACTCGTTGAGTACCTCACTAATGAAATAGATTGGCCGCTGTACCTTGTAGACGTGTCCGGGCTCGTCTTGCTCGACCACCATGGTCGTGGAGACCACTCGATTAGTAGCCGCAATGTATAGCAGGAGTGTTTCATCTTCTCTTGGAGCAGTGAGTACCGGAGGTGACGTAAGGTATTGTTTCAGCTGTGTGAAGGCAACATCTGCTTCCACCGACCACTCAAACTTTTCGAATGCTTTGAGTAGTTTAAAGAACGGTAATCCTTTTTCGCCTAATCTTGATATGAAATGGCTGAGAGCAGCGATACATCCGGTAAGCTTCTGAACATCCTTCACCTTTTTGGGCAGCTTCATGTCCAAAACAGCTTTGACTTTTTCCGAGTTAGGGCGTATGCCGTCGCGACTGACGACGTTGCCGAGGAGTATGCCAGAAGGAACACCAAAGATGCACTTCTTTGGGTTTAATTTCCACTGGAATGTGTTAAGGGCTGCAAAAGTGCGTCCCAGATTGTCAACAAGGGTATGAGCTTCCTTGGTTTTGACAACTATATCATCAACGTAAGCCTCAACGAGGTCATCTTTTATCTCGTCTTTGAGGCAAGCTTGTATAGCGTGTTGGTAGGTAGCCCCGGCGTTCTTGAGCCCGAACGACATGGTCGTGTAGCAGTAGGCGCCGAAGGGCGTGATAAAAGATGTCTTGATCTAGTCATCCTTTTTGAGAGCGATCTGGTGATAACCAGAGTAGCAATCGAGAAAAGAAAGGAGCTCGCAACCGGCGGTTGAATCTACGACCTCGTCTATGCGAGGCAACCCGAAGGGGTCTTTAGGGCAGTGTTTGTTGAGATCAGTGTAATCAACGCACATTCTCCATTCATTATTCTTTTTGCTTACAAGAACCGGGTTGGCTAACCACTCCGGATGATACACTTCTTTGATAAATCCGGCTGCCAAAAGCCGTGTAACTTCTACCCTAATCGCCTCCTTTTTGTCGCGAGCGAACCGTCATAGCTTCTGCTTGGTAGGTTTGGCCTTGCCGTTGACATTCAAGGAGTGCTCAATCAAGTTCCGAGGTACACCGGACATGTTAGCAGGTTTCCATGCGAACACATCCACGTTGCTCCTCAAGAACTCGACGAGCACGTCTTCCTATTTGGGATCCGAGTTGGCCCCGATAAGGGCCGTCTTCTTTGGGATCACTGTCGACCAATGGATCACCTTGTGCTCCTTGGACTTGATGCTCTTGCATGGAGCCTCGAGCTCCGGGATCTCCTGGTGGTCGATCGAGGTCTTCTTGGCGTTGAGCACGGTCTTGGCCATGCGAATAGAGAGGTCGTGAGCCTCTGCTATTTTGAAACTGCCATCTTCGCAGTATAAGCTGCATACACGCGTTACCTCGAAGGGTTAGAACTCCTTTCTCGGTAGGCATCTTGAGCACCGGATACACTAATGAGGTATGGCCATGAACTTGGTGAGCGACGGTCGACCAAGAATAGCATGGTAGGTGCCGTCGAAGTCGGCGACCACGAAGTTGACGTGGTCGGTCTGCGGAAGTGATCCGGGGTCCCAAACTGCACTGGTAGCGTGATCTGCCCGAGAGGTGTAGAGCTCATCCGGGAGAACACCCCGGCTAACTACCTCGTATGGCTTGAGGTCCGCTGAGCTATCTTGGTATGGCGGCATCGTTTCTTGAATAGTATATCAATGGAGCTGCCGCCATCGATCGAGACTCTGTCAAAACCGAACTTTGTTGATACAAGGATCGAGGACCGGGAAAATGCCCTGCTCGTATTGCGCCCATTGGTCCTTTCTCTCAAGAAGAGATTTGCGGTGAGACCACGGAGGGCCACCGCGGATCGGTGAGGAGATTGTCGGTGTTGGCCATGTTCAAGCAAGCACGCGTGCAGCGACTTGTGTTCTCGTTTGGTCTCGATGGACACTTTGCCTCCAATGATGGTGTGCACGCGATCGGTTGGCTTGACGTACTTGTGACGGGGTCTGCATCGTCGCCGCCGTTCGTCCTCCTCGTTCTTGCTGCTTTCCCTGCGTCGATTAGGCTTGTCGGACGTATCCGGAGCTTGTTGACGCGTGTAGATAGACTTGAGGACGCGGCAATTCTCCATGGTATGGTTCGACTTAGGATGGAGCTGGCAAGGCCCCTTCAATGCCTTGGCATAGTCGTCTTCATAGTTACGACGTCCGCCACCCTTTTTAACGGTGTTGACCTCGCCGTCGTCTTCCCGAGCACGCTTGCTCCTGTAATCATCACGGCGGTTACGCCGCTGATTACGTTGGTCACGGTGGTCGCGGGAGTCGTTGTGCTGGTTGCGGCGGTCAAAATTGTCGTTCCGACCACGGTTGCCGTGGTAGTCGTCGCGGTGTGGGGGGTGGTCAGAGCACGGAACCCTTGCTGCTTCTTCAATAATTATCTTTTTAGCGTCGTCGGCGTCTGCGTATTTCTTAGCGGTGGCCAGGAGCGCTATGACCGAATTAGGTCTTTTGCGGAGGAGCTTGTCCCTTAGGGCATTGTTGAAGCGGAGGCCAGTGATGAAAGCCTCGATTGCCTTGTTGTCGGAGATTGATGGGACCTTGATGCGCATCTCCGAGAAACGCCGGACGATACTTTCATGCGCGGCTCATCATCTTTTCGATCTCGAATACGTTGCGATCGATCGTATTTGTTGCCTGGTTGTTCACAAGTAGCAATGAAGTTGTCGATGAAGGCTTGCTTGAGCTCCTGCTAAGAGTTGAAATAGTTCGCCGGCAAGCTGACCAGCCATTGGTGACCCGCATGGCCAACAGCTACTGGGAAATAGTTAGACATGACGTGCTCGTCCGCCATGGCTGATCTGCACGCAGTCTCATAAAGCATAACCCATAATTCAGGGTTTTCCTTGCCGTCGTACTTCTAAAGCTTCTCGAGCTTGAAATTCTTGGGCCATATGACTTGGCGAAGGTGTGGAGTAAACTGCTTCAAACCCGGTGGGCCGTGGGCAGTGTCATATTCCATACGGCGATAACTTTCATGGGACGCTCGATCGTCGGCTCTCTGGTTGATGCGAGCGCGCAGATCACGTCCTCCGAGGTAATGGCGGAGATTGTTATTGCCATCGCGGTGATCTCGATCACCATCTGGATTAGCCCTGCGACCGCGGTTATCGCGGCGATTGTCGCGGTTGTCCCGATGGCGGTTGTCGTCCTGGCCACCAACATGGCCACCGTTTCCTTCTTGACGGTTGTCTGATGGGTCGTTGTTGCGCGAGCCACGTTGGTTGGGTGGCTGTGAGCGACTTGGGTGCTAGCGGCTGTGGCTTGACTCGATCGAGACAGATGGAGCCCGAGCTTGGTTTACAATCTCCACGGTCTAGGCCATAGCAGCCGTCAGATAGGCTTGTATTTCATCACGAACTGCTTGGGTTTCCGGGGTGTTGGGTAGTCGTTGTATTGTTGCCATGGCGATGGCTACATTGGCACTTGGAGTTCTGAAGACCTATTTGTCCCCCACCCTGTCGAAAGCATCGTTGAGGTCACGTGGCTGGACCCTTATGCGTCGTGCCTCCTGGTCTGCTTTGGCTTCGATTTGTCGGCGATTAAACCGGTCAATATTGCATGCTTCGTGAGCAGTCCTTTCTTGTTCTGTTTCACCAACTGCTGGCGGTTCGTCATTGCTGACAACATGGATCAGATCCCCTCATCTTGGCAGGAAAGACGGGAATTATAAGAACCCCGGGGCGTGGTCTAGGATATCCAGATCGTACTTGACGCCTTCATCTTTGTGATGCTAAAGCTCGGTGTGGACAGATGCATTAGATGCGGTGCCAGACGAGGAGCTAGGGTCCCCCTCTTGGACTGTGTGAACGGATCCTTCTTGATAATCTTCAATCTGGATCATGTTGATGAAGTCGCGCGGCTTCGGCTGAGGTCGGTGCACAAGACACAGATCCAAGCGGCGTTGCAGGTCATAGGCGTAGCTGGAGGCAGCGTTTTGCAGGCCATAGGGCTGGACCTGGTAGTTCTCCGTCGAGGCTTCGTACTCGGAGAGCCGGAGACCCGTCACAAAGGCTGGCCGGTGACGAGCAGAGCGCCCTTGAGGAGTAGATGTGACCACGAGATCTATACCAAGTCATACAAGACGACTGATCTGAGCTGGTCGGGTAGATCTATTGTGGGGAGCGGTTACCTGCTCATTAGGCTGACTTTGAATTGTACTTACCAGAGCCAGGGTTTCAGCGAGCTTGGTGCCGACCCGATTGATGGAGTCGAGCAGGTCGGTGTTGTCGATCTGCCTCCCTTTATAACGGGGAAGCGGATGACGAGTTGTCGGCGTGGCTGCAGGTGATGCAGGCATGGTCGGAGCCAGATGTACCGTGGTTGGAGCTAGATCCATCGTGGTTGGAGCCGTGTCCACCGTGGTCGGAGCCGTATCCACCGTGGTCGGAGCCGCATCCACCGTGGTCGAAGCCGTATCTACCATGGTCGGAGCCGTAGCCGATGTAGGTGAAGCAGTGGTCGATGCAGACTGAATCCATGCCTCCTCTGGGGTCATGGTGATGAAGTCGTCGGAGCCGGTGGTCCAGGTGATCTGGCCAACGGTGAACGTGAGGCCGTTCGGCGTAGCCATGGAGCCGGAGATGATGACCGTCTTGTTTGCTTGGGAAGCAGTACGCACACCCCCTACCTGGCACGCCACTGTCGACGAAATATGGTCGACAGTCTACCTAGGGGTATACCCAAGGTAGTAGATTATCGGCAGACAGATGCGCAAGCCACAAATAAGACAGTGATGCAAGACAAACACAAGGTTTTATCCAGGTTCGGCCACCAAGAAGGCGTAATACCTACGTCCTGCGTCTGATTTGTATTGCTGTATGTCAATGAGAGATGTTTTTTAGAGGGGTCCCCTGCCCGCCTTATATAGTTCGAGGGGCAGGGTTATAGATCTGGAAACTAATCCTAGCCAGTTACAATTGCCATATATGGCTGGATAAGGATTCCTATTCTAACCGACCAAGATCTTGATTGATCGCCAGATCCGCCTTAACTCCTTGCGCGGGACTCCGATCAGGTTAACCGGGCCACACGTCGTCTTTTGGTGGACCGAACCCATCGATCCGGGCTGGCCCAAGCTTAGCCATAAGGGTATAGGGGTTAATACCCCCACAATGGCTAAGGCCACTAAGGTACAAACTTGTGATGATGAAAGTGATGAAGAACATGATGATGATAATTAAAATGAAAATAAAAATGATAGTGATAGTGATGATGATGAACCTACTAAGGATGAATTAATTGACATGCTAGAAGATGCTAGAGAACACTTTGACATCAAGAGAAGGGAATGCAAAAGCTTACGTAAGGAAATAAAAGCCCTTAAGCAAGCCTTTGATGAGCTCAATGCATCTCATGAGAGGCTAGAGGAAGCAAATGAGAAGCTTGGCAAAGCTCACAAAAAGCTTGAAAAGGCTCATTCCTCTTTGCTTGATGAGCAAAATAAAAAGAAGCATGTTGAAAATGAGAATCACTATCTATGCTCATTCCTCTTTAACTTGTGATATAATTGATGAATCACTATCTATACCTATCATTGTTCCTCCCACTAACCCTTCTTGTAGTACTTCCACTTCCACCTCATCTAGTGGTGATGGTCTCACTTGTGATGCCTCACTAGTGGTTGAGAATGAGAATCTCAAGAAGGAGGTTAACAAGCTCACTCACACTTTGGCTAAGGCCTATGGTGGTGAGGACCGTTTGCTTATGTGCTTGGGTAGCCAAAGAGCTTCTCTCTACAAAGAGGGATTGGGCTATACCCCCAAGAAAGGCAAGGCGGCCTTTGCTTCTCACAAGACTAGTTTTGTGAAGAACAATAGTCGGTTTTGCATTAGTTACAAGCAAGTGGGTCATAAAGAGCATGAATGCACCAACAAGAGCAAAAATGCTAATGTATCCTCCCTTAAGCTTGATTCATGCTATATGCTTACTAAGGGTACAAATGGTGTGAAGGCTAAGTTCATTGGTAAACCATGGATGGGCTCAAAGAAGAAAGGTATTTGGGTACCAAAGAGCTTAGTGACTAACCTTCAAGGACCCAAGCAAGTTTGAGTACCAAAAAAGAATTGATCTTCTTTTATAGGTCAATTACAAAGCCGGAGGAAGGCATTGGGTTCTTGATAGTGGGTGCACTCAACACATGATTGGTGATGCAAGAATGTTCAACTCAATCAACACCAATGGTAATGATGGTTATGATAGTATCACATTTGGTGACAATGGCAAATGCAAGGTCAAAGGGCTTGGTAAGATTGCAATATCCAATAACATGAGCATATCCAATGTGTTGTTAGTAGAGAGCTTGAATTTTAATTTGCTATCCGTGGCTTAATTGTGTGATCTTGGATTCAAATGCATATTTGGGGTAGATGATGTAGAGATCATAAGTGTAGATGGCTCTAATTTGATCTTCAAAGGCTTTAGATATGAGAATCTATACTTGGTTGATTTCAATGCTAGTGAAGCTAGATTATCTACATGCTTGTTCACTAAGTCTAGTATGGATTGGTTATGACATAGAAGGCTTGGTCATGTTGGAATGAAACAATTAAATAGATTGGTTAAACATGACTTGGTTAGAGGCTTGAAAGATGTTGTGTTTGAAAAGAATAAGCTTTATAGCTCTTGTTAAGCCGAAAAACAAGTTGGAAACACCCATCCTAAGAAAAGCATGATGAGCACTAGTAAAGCATTTGAGTTATTGCACATGGATTTGTTTGGGCCAACACAATACACTAGCATTGGTGGTAACAAATATGGCTTTGTGATAGTGGATGATTACACTAGATACACATGGGTATTCTTTTTAATGGACAAAAGTGATGTGTTTACAACATTTAAATCATTTGTCAAGGGCATTCACAATGAGTTTGAAACAACCATCAGGAGAGTTAGAAGTGACAATGGTAGTGAGTTCAAGAATACTAGAATTGATGAGTTGTGTGGTGAATTTAGAATTAGACATCAATTCTCGGCCAAGTACACTCCACAATCAAATGGCCTTGTTGAGAGGAAGAATAGAACACTTATTGATATGGCAAGGTCTATGCTTAGTGAGTACAATGTGAGTCAATCTTTTTGGGCCGAAGCTATCAACACGGCTTGCTATTGTAGCAACCACCACTATTGTCACCGATTGATAGAGAAGACACCATATGAGCTCTTGAATGGTAGAAAGCCTAACATTACATATTTTCGGGTCTTTAGTTGCAAGTGCTATATCTTTAAGAAAGGCACTAGATTGGGCAAGTTTGACAAGAAATTTGATGAAGGATTCCTACTTGGTTATTCCACTACAAGCAAAGCATATAGAGTTTAGAATTTGGATAGTGGTACTCTTGAGGAAGTTCATGATGTTGAATTTGATGAAACCAAGGGTTCACAAGTAGAGAATGAGAACTTGGAAGATGTTAGAGGCATTCAACTTTCAAATGCCATGAAGAACATGGATATTGGTGAATTGAGGCCTAGGCAAGTGAATGATGATGAAGATGATCAAGTGCAAGTGCTCTCCAACTCAAATGTGCAAGATGATACAAATCAAGCTAGTACAAGTGGCTCTCATGACAATGAACAAGATCAAGTGGCTAGTACATCATCTCAACCCAATGATCAAGCAAGTGCAAACAATCAAGTTCTAATCCTCCAACCAACCAATGTTGCAAGAGATCATCCATTGGACACTATCATTGGTGATATTTCAAGAGGTGTACAAACAAGATCAAAATTGGCTTCATTTTGTGAGCATTTCTCTTTTGTGTCATCCATTGAACCAAAGAAGATAGATGAAGCATTGAAGGATGTTGATTGGGTGAATGCTATGCATGAAGAATTGAATAATTTCACAAGAAATCAAGTATGGGAATTAGTAGAGAGACCAAAGGGACATAATGTGATTGGAACCAAATGGGTCTTTAGAAACAAGCAAGATCAAGATGGGATAGTAGTAAGGAATAAAGCAAGATTGGTAGCACAAGGCTATACAAACAGTTGAAGGTCTTGACTTTGGAGAAACATATGCCCCGGTTGCTAGATTGGAAGCAATTAGAATCTTGCTAGCCTATGCTTATGCCCACAACATCAAGCTCTATCAAATGGATGTTAAGAGTGCATTTCTTAATGGTTACATCAATGAAGAAGTATATGTTGAGCAACCTTCCGGTTTTGAAAATGACAAGAAGCCCGACCATGTGTACAAGTTGAAGAAAGCATTGTATGGCTTGAAGCAAGCACCTAGAGCATGGTATGAGAGATTGAGGGACTTCCTACTCTCTAAAGGGTTCACAATGGGCAAGGTTGACACCACTCTTTTCATCAAGAAGATTGAAAAAGATCTATTTGTATTGCAAATCTATATTGATGACATCATATTTGGATCAACCAATCAAGATTTTTATGATGACTTTGGAAAGATGATGGCTAATGAGTTTGAGATGTCCATGATTGGAGAGTTAAGTTACTTCCTTGGTCTTCAAATCAAGCAATTGAAGAATGGTACATTTGTAAGATCAAAAAGTTTGGCATGAGTGATAGCAAAGTCATTAGCACACCAATGGGAACCAATGGCAACTTGGATAGTGATGCAAGTGGAAATATGGTGGATCAAAAATTGTATCAATCTATGATTGGAAGCTTACTCTATGTGACCGCATCAAGGCCGGATGTCATGTTTAGTGTATGCATGTGTGTAAGATTTCAAGCCTCACCAAGAGAGTCATTTGAAGGCTACAAAGAGAATTTTGAGGTACTTGAAGAATACACCAAATGTCGGTTTGTGGTATCCCAAGGGAGCAAAGTTTGAGCTAGTTGGTTACTCCGACTCGGATTATGCAGGATGCAAAGTTGAAAGAAAGAGCACCTCAGGCACATGTCAATTGTTGGGAAGATCACTTGTTTCATGGTCATCAAAGAAGCAAAATAGTGTTGCATTATCAACCGCCGAAGCCGAATACATATCCGCCGGTAGTTGTTGTGCACAAATTCTTTGGATGAAGGCCACCTTGAATGACTTTGGAATCAAGTTCAAGAAAGTGCCATTACTATGTGACAATGAGAGTGCAATCAAGTTAACCAACAATCTGGTTCAACATGCAAGAACAAAGCACATTGATGTCCGCCACCATTTCATAAGAGATCATCAACAAAAAGGGGACATTTGCATTGAGAGTGTAGGCACCGAAGATCAACTTGCCGATATTTTCACCAAGCCATTGGATGAGAAAAGGTTTTGCAAGCTAAGGAATGAGTTGAACATATTGGATTTCTCAAATATGTGTTGATGCACCCCCACTTATATGACATGCCTCTCCTTCGAGCAATCCAAGGTAAAAGTTGATTGGCATGACATACATCCTTGCTAAGGACATGTTTAGTGCATCTAGTCATCTCTCCATTTTATTAGGCTCATTCATGAAAATCAAATGAATTTGATGTTTATATGGTATCACTATTGCTTCTATGCTTGACTTGATCTAGTGATAGCATATGACATGTTTGTGGGCTTGTAAACCTAGTGTTTAACCTAGAAAATGAGCTCTAAGTGTTTAACTCAATATGGTACAAGATAACCCTTATTAGGAGGTGTGAAGAAGCTTGTCCTTGGATCAAACTGAGTTAAATATCTTTGGCAAATAATCTAGTTTGAACCAAATTTGAGAATATGATCCTCACCCCATTGATTGACCTTGATAATCTCAACCCTACAAATGGTATTTACCTTTTTGAACCTTTGTGGTCAATGATGATAAAGGGGGAGAAAAACAAAGATATTAGTACATGGGGAGAAATAGTGTACAAAGATAGTGAAAAGACAACAAAGGGGGAGAGAAATAAAGATATAAGTAATAGGGGGAGAACTTGAAATAAGGAAGAGATATGACAAAGGAAAGGGGAACTTGAAATAAGGAAGAGATATGACAAAGGAAATGGATCAATTAAAATTTTGAGCACACAAGTAGGGGGAGCAAGCTCATGAACTTGTATGATGCATTTGAATGAGCATTTCATATGTTTGTTTGCAAAGCACAAGTTTTTAATTTAAATATCCATGCTTGTGTGAAGAATGATAGTTGTAAACTTGAATGATGAAATGAAAATCTAGCATGCATAGGTATATTCACAAGTGGTATCTGTCGGTGTTTCGGACCGGGGGGTCCTCAACCAACCAGTGAATTTGAACTGCGTGCCCCTAATCCCGGATGGTGATGCAAAGAGACACAAGGTGTATACTGGTTCAGGCAATTGGTGCCCTACGTCTAGTCTGACATATCGGTCTTGTA
Source organism: Miscanthus lutarioriparius (assembly GCA_904845875.1). NCBI lineage: Eukaryota > Viridiplantae > Streptophyta > Magnoliopsida > Poales > Poaceae > Miscanthus > Miscanthus lutarioriparius. The sequence continues at coordinate 27,029,162 of CAJGYO010000016.1, read as the reverse complement.
TTCCTTGCACCGAAGTGCTTATAGTAGGGGGTTACAAGCTGGGCGAGAGAGGAAGCTGGTCCCAGGTCTCTGCGTGAAGTGGTGCGGGTTGTTTGAGACGTTGCTCTCAGGCAGCGGGGGAGCGTGAGTCTATGCGAGTGTTCGTCTGACTTTCTCCGGTTGTGGGCCTGTGTGTGCATGTGAGCGCGTATGCGTGTGTGTCCGCACCTGTCTAGAAATGGCCCTGACCTCTCCTTTTATAGTTGAAGGGAGGACCGGGGTGATACATGCGTTTGCTATGCAGTGGTCTTGCAAGCGGAGGCGGCGTGCCTGAGCCCTATAGCTTGCTACTATGGCGGCATGGTCAACGGAGTGGTCTTGTCCTTGATTCACTGGAGCAACGCGCCGGTCACTCCCGATCTTGTGCGACGTGGGAGCTCCAGTGATAGCCTGGGGCAGGGTATGGCCGACGACGTGCTGGTCGCTGTGCGTTGACGGTGTAAAGAGCGGAGGCTCAGTTGGTGCCGAGGCCGAGCCATCGCGGGGGGCTCGGCGGGCGTGAATCTGAGGCTGCCGAGCCCCAGAAGTGGATTGCCGAGGCTTAGAGGGAGGAGTTGGTCCTATACACTGATTTCGAGGCTATAGTGACCCAGACTAGACTCCCCACGCCGCGCTATTCCTGGAGCAGGTATTAGGTAGCACAGCGTAGTACGGCCGCCAGTCATGGGTACAGTGCTAAGCACAGTGGCAGGTAATCCTTGCTCAGTCCTGTCTCTCATCCCGTCGGTCACTCTATGGTACTACGCCATCATGCGACTGATGTTGCGGGAGTGGTTGGGCGCATTAACTGGACGCGATGCTTTGTCAGGGAAGTCGGTCGAGGTGGAGGCGACGATGCTGTTGCCGAGCCGGCCTCGGGTGAATCGGCGAATCGGTAACCCGTCCGAGGCCTTGCGGGGCGGGGCCTCGGGCGAGAGGGCCTCAATGAGTCAGAGAATCATTGCGGCGCGGGCCTCGGGCGAGTTGGAGAATTGGCCGAGACCCTGTAATCATCCTTTGGCATTGATATAAGAGCGAGGCCTAAGGACTCTTTTTGGTTCTTGCTTAGGGTATCCCTTTTATGGTATCCGACAGTAGCCTCCAAGCCTCGGGGGGAGTGCGAGCACTCTCCCGAGGCTTTGTCAAGATTCTGTCTTGCAGTGGCTCCCGTCGGGATTGTGTTTTGTTCTCGCGGTTCCGGTGGGTGCACGCGAGCGCACCCACCGGGTGTAGCCCCCGAGGCCCTGGAGGAGTGGATTTACTCCTCCAGGGGCTTTGTTCCTGTTGAGCGAGGAGGTTTATCATGTTTGCTGGGCCCATGAGTGCGAGTTTGAGTCACTAGGACTTGGCCTAGTTGCAGGAAAAGCCCCCGAGCCTCTGCACGGGGCGAGAGGGCGGTCATGAGTTCTCTTGGCTTTTTATGTGACCCTCGCGCATCCTTTTAGTTCGGAAGGAGGGGTGGAATATGCCAAGCTACCCTTGGTGGGCGCGAGCAGTGACATCTCCGGTGAGCTGCTATCGGGTAGTCTAAGTGGAGGCCCGTGCCCCATTCGATAGGGGTCGGCTAGCGGTCCTGAGACGCACTCCAAAAGTACTAGAGGGCTTCTCTAGTGAGTCCCAGGGCCGCTCGATCGGCCCTAGGGGCTCGGCGCCTCCCTATGGTGGGATCCCATTTGGAGACCTCCCTACTGGTCTCGGACATGACTTAGGGCTCCCCAATCATTTGCTTGCTTAGGCTTTTGGCCATGTTCGGGCTTGCCCATAGTCATCCCTGACTCTGTTGTCCTGGGGTGGCTGTCGAAACCCTTGGGGCCCAACCTTTTGAAACCCTGGACCGTAACGGGCTTGGTGCCCCTTTTGTCACGTTTTTCCAAACCTTCGAGTGCGAGCTTGGGTGGCTTGTTTTTGTTCTAGGTGTAGGAAGAGCCCCCGAGCCTCCACACAGAGCGAGAGGGCGGTCAGGAGTTCCCCTGGCTTTTTATGCGACCCTCACGCATCCTTTTCGTTCGGAAGGAGGGGTTGTTTGCTGAGCCCATCGAGTGCGAGCCTGGGTCGCTAGGTCTTGGCAGGTTTGTAGGAAGAGTCCCCGAGCCTCCGCACGGAGCGAGAGGGCGATCAGGAGTTCCCCTGGCTTTTTATGCGACCCTCGCGCATCCTTTTCGTTCGGAAGGAGGGGTTGTTTGCCGAGCCCATCGAGTGCGAGCCTGGGTCACTGGGTCTCGGCAAGTTCGCAGGAAGAGCCCCCGAGCCTCCGCACGGAGCGAGAGGGCGATCAGGAGTTCCCCTGGCTTTTTATGCGACCCTCACGCATCCTTTTCGTTCGGAAGGAGGGGTTGTTTGCCGAGCCCATCGAGTGCGAGCCTGGGTTGCTGGGTCTTGGCAAGTTTGCAGGGAGAGCCCCCAAGCCTCCGCACGGAGCGAGAGGGCGATCAGGAGTTCCCCTGGCTTTTTATGTGACCCTCGCGCATCATTTTCGTTTGGAAGGAGGGGTTGTTTGCCGAGCCCATCGAGTGCGAGCCTGGGTCCCTAGATCTCGGCAAGTTTGCAGGGAGAGCCCCTGAGCCTCCACACGGAGCGAGAGGGCGATCAGGAGTTCCCCTGGCTTTTTATGCGACCCTCGCGCATCCTTTTCGTTCAAAAGGAGGGGTGGAATATGCCAAGCTACCCTTGGTGGGCGCGAGCGGTGACACTTCCGGTGAGCTGTTATCGGGTAAGTCCAAGTGGAGGCCCGTGCCCCATTCGATTGGGGTCGGCTAGCGGTCTAGAGACGCACTCCAAAAAGTACCAGAGGGCTTCTCTAGTGGGTCCCAGGGCCGTTCGATCAGCCCCGGGGGCTCGGCGCCTCCCTACGGTGGGATCCCATTCGGAGAACTCGCTGCTGGTCTCGGACACGACTTAGGGCATCCCGAGCGATCGCTTGCTCGGGCCTTGGCCATGTACGGGCTCGCCCATAGTTGTCCCTAACTCTGTTGTCCTAGGGCGGCTGTCGAAACCCTCGGGGGCCCAGCCTTCGAACCCCTAGACCGTAACGGGCTTGGCGCCCAGTTCCTTAGTCTGAAAGGAATCGGCTGGGGGGAATATTCCCCTCCCATCGGCTGACAACGATAGGCGTGCCTTTTGAGGTAGTTTCTCAGGGCTTGCTGTTGCTGTGGTTGGATGCGACGTGGTGTCAGCGGACAGGACATAACCGTTCGTGCGATTAATGAGGAAAATGTGGGCGCGTGGGCGGTAGAATCGGATCTGGATTAACTGTGCCGGATTTGAGGGAAACTTCCCCGGTTTCGTTGCCCGTCCATTTCATCCCCTTCCTACATAAATACGTAACAAGCCTCACCCCTCCCCTCCTTACCTTGCCTGCACTTGTCTTTTCTGCCTCCGAGCCGTTGCTAAGAACAAGGAGCGCCGGGGAGAAGAAGGGAGAAGGGCGAGGGAGAGAGGGAAAGTGAGAGAGAGAGAGAGAGACTTACCGCCGTAGTAGCATTCCCCCCTCCCCGCACAATGGTCGGTGGCCCTGTCATCCTCCCGGCGGATCCTTGGGAGCCGTCCAACGTGTCCATGGAGGTGCTGTAGTCACTCGTCGACGACGGCCTTCTCCGTCCGATCACCGACCCCTATAGGCCGGAGTGGATTGCTCCGTTGGGCGAGCTGAAGCCGAGGCCACACGAAGGGTACGTCATGAGCTTCGTATCTTTCCACGAGCGTGGTCTCGGCGTGCCGGCGGACCGATTCATGTGGGCGCTCCCACATTACTACGGGGTGGAGCTACACAACTTCAACCCCAACTCCATCGCGCAGGCGGCCATCTTCGCCGCCGTCTACGAGGGGTATCTTGGGATTGCCCCCCATTGGGAGCTGTGGCTCCATCTCTTCTGAGCGGGGCATACCACCAAGCCGACGGGCACGGCGGGTATGAGGAAGATGATGAGGGCTGGCGGCTACACTCTCCAGGTGCGCCAAGATCGACAACAACTTTACATCTCGGCCCAGCTCACGTCAACAAATCGCCGCTGGTACACCAGCTGGTTCTACCTCCGCAACGATGATAGCGGACTTCCCCCCTACACTAGGCGGATCGTGGAGGATTGCCCCTTGGTCGTACGCTGACCTTGGGAGTGTTTTTGCTTCCAGCCAGAAGCGTTAGGTGGAGGTACCTACCTTGGCGCCACGTAAGGCACTCAAGGTGAGCACCAGCTCCACCGCTCATCGGGTGGTGGAGGCACAGGCCACCGCGCAGCGTGGTGCGGCGTCGGCCGGGGCCGACCTGAGGGAGCTGGTTGCCCAAGAAGAGGCTCCCCAAGCGGCCATAGAGCAGACGGGAAAGGAGGCATCCAAGACCTCCGAGGCCAAGGTGGCCGAGGCCAGGGCTCCTGAAGTCAAGGCGCCGAACGCCGGGGCTCCCGGGCCATCGAGGCCGAGGTGGTCGAGGCGAGCGCGGCAGACCCGGTGGCCCGGATACGAAGATGGAGGTGGGGCAAGCTTTGGTGCCGCCCCTAGTCCAAGACCTGCCGCCGTGGTAGGAGAATACCCGGGAGGTGGAGGTTCAGGCAACCTCTTCCGACGATACTTCCTGGGGGAAGGAGGCGGCAAACGCCGAGGCGGCCAGCACCGCGAAGCAGCCAGTTCCAGCTTCTGGCGAGGGAAGCTCGGCCCTCGTGCGGGTATGACCCAAGCCCCGAGGGTGGGATCACCCGTGTGTATCGTGGCTGAGCCGGGACGACCCTGAGGGGGAGCCTCTGTTCACCCTCGAGGACGCGGTCGAGGGGGGGCGCTGGGGCTTCGAGCAATATCGCCAGTTGGCGGTGCGGTCGCTGCGAACAGCGCTGCCCGTCATGGACGACGATCTGCCCGGCGTCGCCTAGGTACGCGTTCTCTTTTCTCGTTCGATGTCGTCTTGTTTTGAGTTTCCTCGCAGCATATCACCCTAGTTCTGCCTACCCAGGAGCTCGGGGCCCGGTCCCTTGGGAAGTCGTTGTTCCTCCATCAGGAGAGGGATGTCTAGGACCAGCTCGGGCAGCAGAAGGACCTGCTCGCCAACGCCAACAAGCTTCTGTCGGCGCAGAGCCCAGAGGCGGAGGACCTCCGCCTTCGCTGTGCAGATATAAAGGCCGAGGCGGCCATGGCTCGGGAGCAGGCCACCCCTTTGGTGGCATGGATCAAGGAGCTCAAGGAGGAGCTGACCTGAGTTGCTGGTGAATGGGACACCTTCAAGTCCCGAAATGACGAGGCGACGGTATATGCCATGGCCATCGCTGGGCAGTTAGGGGCGGAGCATGGCGCGCATCTGTTGACGAAGGGTGCCCTAGACGAGGCCCTCAAGGTGGCCAAGGCCTCCCGGGTCGACGCCTTGGCCTAGAAGGAGAAGTACGAGGGTGAGTTTTGTTCCCTTTATTTTACTTGTTTTTCTTGCATTCGGCCCCTAACTCCCCAATGTGGTACAGAGCTGGACAAAGAGGCTTCCAGGGCAGCCGAGGCCTCTCGGGTCGAGGTCCAGCATTGGAAAGAGAGGGCCGAGGCCTCTCAGGTCAAAGTCCAGCGCTGGAAAGAGAAAACCAAGGGTGAGTCCCATAGGGCTTTGCTCCTGTCTGGACTATTTTTCTTTTGCGCTTAACCACATCCTGCTTATTTTGGCGCAGTGTTGGAGAAGGAGGCTTCTCGGGTGGCTGAGGCCTTAGCCACAGTGTAGGCGGCACTTGAGGCCGAGACCGGGGAGCACGACGCGCTGCAGAGCGCAGCTCGTACCATCTGCGAGGCCCTGGAGGTTGAGGGGGTCCAGTCGGGTAGCTCCCTTAGGAGCCGCCTGACTGCGTTGAGTGGCCAAGTGCGCGAGCGACTTCAGCGGGCGTCAAGCGCACCCTAGCCATCGTCTCTTTGCACTACGCCATCAACCTTAAGGCCATCAGCGACGGTTACGTCTTGCCTGAGGATGACGAGGAGGTCGATGAGGAGGTCACGAAGCTGATGGAGGCGGTCGAGGGCCCTGGCACGGCGCTGGCTAGCCTGTTCGAAGAAGAGGTGGTTCCTCCTGCGCCAGCCGCCAATGCACGGGACCCTAAGCTTTGACCTGGGCCAAAGGGGCCATGTAAATGGATTAGGTGATTTTCATACTGTGACGTTTGTGGCCGTCGAGGCCTTTATAAAGTACTCGTGTGTGCTTTTTTAATCGTTTTTTCTTTATATTGTTTTTTCGAGCCTCTGCCCTCTGCCCCGTTTCTAGACAAGTCTTTTGAAGTCTCACGGCTCGGCCGACCTTTTGCCCTCAAGGCGTGCTTTTGGTCCTTAGGTTTTTTACAATCGACCTGTCAGAGTACGCGAGAGAGTTTGGCGTAGAAATTTATTCAAAAAACGTTTAAATAATAGTGCCTAGGACTTAGGAGGGTCCCCCCTTCTAGCCCCCGAGGGAGGCTCGGTTCTGCAGAGGCAGAGCCGAGTCTTGTTCGAGCCCCATGGTGGGCACCTCTGCAGAGGCAGAGCCAAGTCTCCCTTATAATGTTATCGCACCATCGATCCCCCGTCGAGGGGGGGGGGGTTCTCAAAAATTAGAACAACTAAAGAACACTTCTTTAATATATTTCGAGAAACAATGTATACAATGCTTGGAAGTTTAAGGGTAGAAACGACATAGCTGTTCTATGTTCCAAGCGTTGGTGAAGATTTTGTCCTTCTCGTTGGCCAGCTTGTAGGTCCCGGGCTTTAGCACTTGGGCGACGATGTACGGCCCTTCCCATGGCGGGGTCAACTTGTGGTGGCCCTTGTTGCTCTGCCTCAGTCTCAGCACCAGGTCGCCCACCTTTAGGTCTCGGCTTCGAATGCGCCAGGCTTGATAGCGTCGTAGGGCTTGCTGGTACTTGGCCGAATGTAGCAGCGCAACATCTCGGGCTTCCTCCAGTTGGTCGAGGGCGTCCTCGCGGGTGTGCGGCTGCTTTGCTCGTTGTAGGCCTGTAGCCTTGGGGAACCGTACTCCAAGTCGGTGGGGAGGATGGCCTCGGCTCCATAGACCAAGAAGAACAGCGTGAACCCCGTGGCTCGGCTCGGGGTGTTCCTCAGGCTCCAGATGACCGATGGGAGTTCGGCCAGCCATTTCTTGCCGAATTTCTTCAACAGGTTGTATATCCTTGGCTTGAGGCCCTGTAGAATCATGCCGTTGGCACGTTCTACTTGGCCGTTCGTCCTAGGGTGTCCTACGGCCGACCATACCACACGGATGTGGTGGTCGTCGTAGAACGTTAGGAATTTGTGACCGGTGAATTGTGTCCCATTGTCGGTGATGATGGTGTTTGGAACCCCGAACCTGTGGATGATATCAGTGAAGAACAATACCGCTTGCTCGGATTTGATTTGAGTGATCGGACGAGCCTCGATCCACTTGGAGAACTTGTCAATAGCTACCAACAAGTGGGTGTAGCCCCCGGGGGCTTTCTGCAGGGGCCCAACCATGTCCAGTCCCCACACGATGAACGACCACGTGATGGGGATGGTTTGGAGGGCTTGGGGTGGGAGGTGCGTCTGCCGCGCATAGTACTAACATCCCTCATAGGAGCGTACCAACTTGGTGGCGTCGGCAATCGCTGTTGGCCAGTAGAACCCTTGGCGGAAGGTGTTTTCGACGAGCGTCCAAGGCGCAGCATGGTGCCCGTAGGCTCCCGCGTGCAAGTCCCAAAGTAGGGCTTGGCCCTCCTCGGTGGTGATGCATCGTTGGAGGACGCCAGATGGGCTTCATCTATTCAACTCGCCATTACTGAGGATGTAAGTTTTGGCTCGTCGCACAAGCCATTGGGCCTCGGTCCTATCCGCAGGAAGCACTCCTCAAACGAGGCGATCAAGGAGCGGGACCCACCAGTCCGCCCCCTGGTCGGCCTCAGGAGGCCCTGCATTGATTTCCATGGCCTCGGGCTCAGCCGCCGGGGTCTCAGTAACAGAGGGGGCCTCGGGCCCTGGTGGTGGCTCGACCGGTGGGCCCTCTTCTTCCACCGAGACATAGTTCACCGAGGGCTTATGCAGGTCTCTAGCGAATATGTTCGGGGGGACCAGGGCCCGTGCCGATGCCATCTTCACTCTCATTACTCACCCCTGACATTCCGAGCCCGATGTGGAAACACTCTCGAGTGGGATCGTAAGTGCCTTCGTCATCGAGTCGGAGTAGCCAAAGCAGTAGTCGCTTGCGGCCAAGAAGAGGCGCATAGCTTGAGGGTTGCAAAGTCCGGAGAAGTCTGCTCCGGCCCACGCCTCGTCCTCCTCCGAGGAGTTGGTGTGGGTGTGAGCCGAGGTTGTGGTCGAGAAGTCAAGGGCGAAACGTTGGTGGCATCCTGAGGCTTTCGTGTGAGCGGAAGCATAGGCGGCGGCATTTCTCAACCCGAAGGGGTACGGAGACGGTGCCATCACCGGCCCTTGCTCCATCGGAGTTGGCTCCTCAGGCGGTGGTGGTGCGGAACTTGATGACGGGGCATCGCTGCACGTCACCAGTGTCTTTCCCCTGCCCAAGCTTAGGCCAGACAAGTCCCCAAACAGGGACCTTGTACCAACAGTCGAGCATGGGATACCGACGAAGCGCGGCGCGTCGCCCTGAGGTCGTGCGGCGTCGGGGTGGTTCCACTCGCGCCGTGCATGGCGAGCACGACGAGAGCGGCGGCCCGGGCGCCGCCTGCGCCCGGGTTGCTGGTGCACGCGATGCCGTCATCGGCTAAAGGGGCTCTGGGTAGGAGGAGTACTAGGTCGTACTCACGTCCTAGAGACATGAACTCTAGGCTCCCGAACCAGATCACCATGCCGAGACGTAGTGGGCGTATGGGATCTGCCATCCAAAACTTGTTGGGACGGTTAACCTAACACGCAGTATGCCCCTACCTGGCGCGCCAACTGTTGGTGTTTTGGACCAGGGGGTCCTCAACCAACCAGTGAATTTGAACTATGTGCCCCAAATCTCGGATGGTGATGCAAAGAGACACAAGGTGTATACTAGTTCAGGAAATCGGTGCCCTACGTCCACTCTGAGATATCGGTCTTGTATTCCTTGCACCAAAGTGCTTATAGTAGGGGGGTTACAAGCTGGGCGAGAGAGGGAGCTGGTCCCAGGTCTCTGCGTGAAGTGGTGCGGGCTGCTTGAGACGTTGCTCTCAGGCAGCGGGGGAGCGTGAGTCTATGCGAGTGTTCGTATGACTTTCTCCCATTATGGGCCTGTGTGTGTGTGTGAGCGCGTATGCGTGTGTGTCCACGCCTGTCTAGAAACGGCCCTGACCTCTCCTTTTATAGTTGAAGGGAGGTCCGGGGTGATACATGCGTTTGCTATGCAGTGGTCTTGCAAGCGAAGGCGGCATGCCTGAGCCCTGTAGCTTGCTACTATGGCGGCATGGTCAAAGGAGTGGTCTTGTCCTTGATTCACTAGAGCAACGCGCTGGTCACTCCCGATCTTGTGCGACGTGGGAGCTCTAGTGATAGCCTAGGGCAGGGCATGGCCGACGACGTGCTGGTCACTGTGTGTTGATGGTGTAAAGAGCCGAGGCTCAGTTGGTGCCGAGGCTGAGCCATCGCGGGGGGCTCGGCGGGCGTGAATCCGAGGCTGCCGAGCCCCTGAAGTGGATTGCCAAGGCTTGGAGGGAGCAGTTGGTCCTATACACTAATTTCAAGGCTATAGTGACCCGGACTGGACTCCCCACGCCGCGTTGTTCCTAGAGCAGGTATTAGGTAGCACAGCGTAGTACGACCACCAGTCATGGGTACAGTGCTGAGCACAGTGGCAGGTAATCCCTGCTCAGTCCTGTCTCTCATCCCGTCGGTCACTCTACGGTACTGCGCCGTCATGCGGCTGACGTTGCGAGAGTGGTTGGGCGCATTAACTGGACGCGACGCTTTGTCAGGGAAGTCGGTCGAGGCGGAGGCGACGAGGTCGTTGCTGAGCCGGCCTCGGGCAAATCGGAGAATCGGTAACCCGTCCGAGGCCTTGTGGGGCGGGGCCTCGGGCGAGAGGGCCTCAGCAAGAGGGCCTCGGGCGAGAGGGCCTCGGTAAGAGGGCCTCGGCGAGTCGGAGAATCGTTGCGGCGCGGGCCTCGGGTGAGTCGGAGAATCAGCCGAGACACTGTAATTGTCCTTTGGCATTGATATAAGCGAGGCCTAAGGACTCTTTTCGGTTCTTGCTTAGGGTATCCCCTTTTATGGTATCCGACAGTATCATTTCCAAGTATTATCAAGTGATATCTATTCCAAATAGATTTTCAAGTAGTATCTTTTACAAAGTTTTTACAAGTGGTATCTAGCTATCCTTCTGAAGTATTTTTCAAGTGGTATCTAGCTAACCATGGTGCTAAGGATGGTATAATGGTGCACTCCATTTGGTATCATGCTTCAAAGGTCCATCTTTTATACCTTAGCATCATTTGGTAGACATTGTCTCCTATATTTCCTATCTAATCATATGTGCAAGCTACAATCCAAACTCTTAACACATATGTAGGGGGAGCAATTGCTACCATATGGAGTTCATGAAACTTGTCCATATCCTTTTACACATGGTAGATATGCTTAGACAAGCAACATGGATTCAATTGAATTTTAATTCATATCTTTGTATAAGGGTTGTCATCAATTACCAAAAAGGGGGAGATTGAAAGCTCTAGGTGGGTTTTGGTGAATTGATGAAACTCTAAGTGCTAACCTAGTTTATCAAGTGATCATGAGATAGGTAGCACACTCCAAGTGGTGAAGTAAATGAAGATCATAGCATGATAATGATGATGGCATGGTGATGATCAAGTGCTTCGACTTAGAAAGAAGAAAGAGAAAAACAAAAAGCTCAAGGCAAAGGTATATTTTGTAGGAGCTATTTTGTTTTGGTGATCAAGACACTTAGAGAGTGTGATCACATTTAGGTTTGATAGCCATACTATTAAGAGGGGTGAAACTCGTATCGGAATGCGGTTATCAAAGTGCCACTAGATGCTCTAACTTATTGCATATGCATTTAGGATCTAGTGGAATGCTAACACCCTTGAAAATGTTTGTGAAAATATGCTAACACATGTGCACAAGGTGATACACTTGGTGGTTGGCACATTTGAGCAAGGGTGAAGAAGATAGAAGTGAAAAGGAGTTAGTGTCGCTGGCTATACAATGACCGGACGCTGGACCTCTAGGGGACCGATGCGTCCGGCCATGTATGGCAGTGAAGACGCCAGTGTCGGTGAATGACCGGACCCTGGGTCATGGACAGACCGAACGCTAAAGGTCTGGGTCCAGTCGTGTTGTCGGGCGGCACAGTAAGAAGTCATAGTGTGATCGGACGCTGGCAGGGTCCGGTCAAGCATGACCGGACGCGTCTGGTCGAGGAAATTCGTTTCTAGAACCTTACTGGAAATGATCGGACACTAGAGGCTCAGAGTCCGGTCAGTTGTAGTGGAGCGTCCGGTCAACAGATGACCGTTGATATCAGACGACTCCTGTTGAAAGCACTGTGACACAAGGCTAACATCGTGCGACCGAACGCTGGGTCCAGAGTCCGGTCACTATGACCGGAGCATCCGGTCACCCCGCGCTGTACCCAGTGAAGGGGTACAATGGCTCTATTTCATGAGGGCTTCTATTTAAGCCCCATGGCCGGTTCAAGCTCACTCTCTTGGCCATTTGCATTGACATAGCAACCTTGTGAGCTTAGCCAAAGCCCTCCCACTCATCTCCATCATTGATTCATCATCTTTGTGAGATTGGGAGAGAATCCAAGTGCATTGCTTGAGTGTTTGCATCTAGAGGCACTTGGTGTTCGTGTTTCGCTGTGGGATTCGCTTGTTACTCTTAGTGGTTACCGCCACCTAGACGGCTTTGGAGCAGCGTGGATCGTCGAGCGAAGGGTGGTGATTGTCTCCGGCTCCGATCGTGGTGATTGTGAGGGGTTCTTGACTTTTCTCGGTGGAGCGCCAAAAGGTACTCTAGTGGATTGCTCGTGGCTTGTGTGATCCTCATCTTGTGTTGGTTGTGCGGCACCCTATTGAGGGTTTGGCGTGTGAAGCCAATTAGCGCATGAACCTCCAAGTGAGTGAATCGCCACAACGAGGACTAGCTTGTCGGCAAGCAAGTGAACCTCGGTAAAAAAATCATTGTGTTCATCTTTGATTCCTAGGTGATTGGTCTTCATTGTTATCCACACTTGTGATTGATTGGCTCATACATCCACACGGCGGTATAACCTTCTTGATCACTCTCTTTACATTACCGCAAACTAGTTGTCAAGCTCTTTAGTGTAGTTAGTTGTGAGAGTTTGCTTGGTTGGTTGGTGTGGCTCTTTAGTTAGTCTTTGAGAGCACACTAACATAGGGTAGTGTCATAGCTATTGTGTGAATAGATACTATCTAAACTAGAATTGTGATAGGTGGCTTGCATTTTGAGTAGGCTAGCACAACTCTTGCTTTGTCTCATAATTGTCTAACCATTTTGTTAAGTGTTGTTGTAGAAATTTTTATTAGGCTATTCACCCCCCCCTCTAGCCATTAGGACCTTTCAGTAGGGCCATACAAGATTACTAAATGGAAAGGAAATGTCACTTACAAGTTACAACTTCCTCCAGAGATGAGTGCAATATTCAATGTCTTCCATGTTTCTCAGTTGAAGAGATGCCTTCGTATACCTGAGGAAGCCATTGCACCCACCAACATTGAGCTCCAATCGGATCTGACGTATGAAGAGAAACCAATCCGAGTGTTAGAAGAGATGGAAAGAGTAACACGGAGTAAGATCATTAAGTTCTACAAGGTGGTGTGGAATAACCACAGTGAACAAGATGTCACGTGGGAACAGAAGGATTATTTACGTGAGGTTTATCCCGCCTTTTTCCAAGAATGGTAGGTCTTGCAAATCTCGGGACTCGATTTCTATAAGGGGGAGGGGCTATAACACCCTAGGTGTTAGGCTTGCATAATTTCACTTGCATTGCATTAGCATAAGCATCAAGCATTCATATATGAGCTTTTAACATGTGAAACGTGCCTTGTTATTTTATATTTCCATATGTGTATGCTTATGATTATGTGTGAATAAGTGTAAGTGGTTGATGTTGGTCACTAAAACACCTTAGCTACACTTAGGATGACTAATGGAACAATGTTCATGTAGATCACTTTATCTAATTAAGCTCCTAGGTGATGACATGCTTGTTGACCTAGGTAGTATCTATATGTAACCAATGTGTAAATGTGTATGGAACCTTAGGAATACCTTTAACATGTTTAGAATGTCACTAGGAACAACTTTGATATTCATGACTAGGGCTAGTTTGGTCTCTAAGACATAGATATAGAGTAAGTCATCATTTTCAAGTGGTATGTTTGACCTAGGTTGAACTATGTCATAGAATGTTTGCATGGCTATGTAACCTAAAGCAAAGTTGTAGAACTCAAGTACTATAACAACTTTTATTTTTGGGTCACAGGCTAGTTCAGCTCCTAACATGCTTGAATGTGGCTCACAAGAATCAACATTTTACTGATTTTGGAACTTGGAAAATTTTCTAAGTCTTATTGAGCTGATAGTTTTGTTGTGGCTGACTTTGGGATGATTTAACTCCATAACCATTGTGAATTAGGAGATGAGTTCTAAAGCAATTTTGTAGCTGGTATGTAGCTCTATAATTTTTGTTTTGGCATCGTGCACAAATTCGTTTTGGTTTAGGAGATGGGAAGGCTTGAAATCATGTCATCAGGTCTGCCATCGGGCTCTGATGGACGCTGCGTCGCGCCGTGTTGTGGCTAATCGGCGCAGCACCTGGTCGCCGCGTGGCTGCCGTTGGCTAGTGTCGGGCCCTCATCGCAGTGCGCTGGCATGCGATATCAGAGAGGCTGTGCTGCTCATTCCGTACTCATGCGCTCACTCTCTCCCTCTCCACTGCTCTCTCTCGCTCTCGCCGTGGAGAACAAAAAGGTCCTAATGGCTAGAGGGGGGGTGAATAGCCTATTAAGAATTTCTACAACAACACTTAGCAAACCGGTTAGACAATTATAAGGCGAAGCAAGTGTTACGCTAGCCTACTAAAAATGGAAGCCACCTACCACAATTCTAGTTTATATGGTTTCTATACACATAATAGCTATATCACTACACTAAGTTAGTGCGCTCTCAAATGCTAACTAAAGAGCTTGACAACTAGTTTATGGTATTGTAAAGAGAGAGAGCAAGATAGTTATACCGTCGTGTCGATAAGTGAACCAATCAATCACAAGAATGAAAACCAAAGAAGACCAATCACCTCAGAATCAAAAGATGACACAATGATTTTTTACCGAGGTTCACTTGCTTGCCGACAAGCTAGTCCTTGTTGTGGCGATTCACTCATTTGGAGGTTCACGCGCTAATTGGCATCACACGCCAAACCCTCAATAGGGTGCCGCACAACCAACACAAGATGAGGATCACACAAGCCACGAGTAATTCACTAGAGTATCTTTTGGCTCTCCACCGGGGAAAGGTCAAGAACCCCTCACAATCACCACGATCGGACCCGGAGACAATCACCAACCTCCGCTCGATGATCCTCGCTTCTCCAAGCCATCTAGGTGGTGGCAACCACCAATAGTAACAAGCGAATCCCGCAGCGAAACACGAACACTAAGTGCCTCTAGATGCACACACTCAAGCAATGCACAGTAACAAGCGAATCTTGCAACGAAACACGAACGCCAAGTGCCTCTAGATGCACACACTCAAGCAATGCACTTGGATTCACTCCGAATCTCACAAAGATGTTGAATCTATGATGGAGATGAGTGGGAGGGCTTTGGCTAAGCTCACAAGGTTGCTATGTTAATACAAATGGCCAAGAGAGTTAGCATGAACCGGCCATGGGGCTTAAATAGAAGCCCCGCATGAAATAGAGTCGTTGGCTCTTCGGTCCACTGAAAATCGGGGTGACTGGACGCACCGGTCGGTTTGACCGGATGCAGGACCCCAGCGTCCGGTCGCATGATGCACGCCACGTGTCCCCTACTTCAAATGATGATCGCCCTATCTCAACGGTCATCGGTACATTTAAGTTGTGACCGGACACACTGCTCAAAGTGACCGGACGCAGGACCCCAGCGTCCGGTCATTTCTAGTAAGGTTCCACTCGCGACCGGACGCGTCAGTTTGATCACGACCGGACGTAGGACCCCAACGTCCGGTCACTTCTAGTAAGTTTCCAAAGGCGACCGGACGTGTCCGGTCATGCCCGACCGGACTCACCTAGCGTCTAGTCACACACTGTCCCCTCTATGCGCTGCCACATCAGCAGCACCGGACGCACCCAACCAGCGTTCGGTCATGAAGTGACCCAGCGTCCGGTCGAAGACCGATGCCAGCGTCTTCACTGCTTCCACTGACCGGACGCTCTGGTCCAGTAGAGACCAGCGTCCGGTGCACTCTATGAAACTCTGTCTTTTTCGTATAGGGCGCCGGTGGCACCATCGGACTGTCCACACTCTACGGACGGACACTCTACCGGTGAAGTTTCTTACCCTTGCTCAAATGTGCCAACCACCAAGTGTATCATCTTGTGCACATGTGTGTTAGAATATTTTCATAAACATTTTCAAGGGTGTTAGCACTCCACTAGATCCTAAATGCATATGCAATGAGTTAGAGCATCTAATGGCACTTTGATAACCGTATTTCAATATGAGTTTTACCCCTCTTAATAGTATGGCTATTGAACATAAATGTGATCACACTCGTTAAGTGTCTTGATCACCGAAACAAAATGGCTCCTACCACTTATACCTTTGCCTTGAGCCTTTTGTTTTTCTCTTTCTTCTTTTTAAGTCCAAGCACTTGATCATCACCATGGCATCACCATCATCATGGCATAATCTTCATTTGCTTCACCACTTAGAATGTGCTACCTATCTCATGATTACTTGATAAACTAGGTTAGCACTTAGGGTTTCATCAATTTACCAAAACTAAACTAGAGATTTCAAGAACCGAGCGTCGCCGAGCCACAACGCTGCTCCACCATCACCTAGCACCCACTCCACCGTGCCATTGCCACCTCCACCTTGCCAACAGTTGCGTCGTGTTGTCCTCTACCCCCGTGACACGTTAGTAGTGCCAGACGAGCTACGGTGAGGGCGAAATCACCGTTCTCGTCCTCATCGGAAAGGTCGGCTTCCATGGCCGCCTTCACGGCGAGCTCGCCGCTGCTCGGCTTCGTCATGCATTCCCTCACATTCTCCATGTTAGAGCCTGATTAGGGCGTAGTCTAGCTTGTAGTATGACCTCACTATGAATGGTTGCCTCACCGGTGCGGAACACGATGCGCAGTGCCGCCTGCGCTCTCACCGTTGCTTCACCGCACACGCGGGCAGACCTTGTCGACGTGTCCCACCTAGCCTAGGTCGTCTCGTTAGATCCGTGTAGTCACCGCGGAGCTCGTGCGCTTCTCGCTAAGCCTTGCTGTGGCCTGTAATGGCCGGTGCACCTCAGCACAGCGCCGTCGTGCCACCATGGCCAACGACGAGGTAGCTCCTGTGCGTCCGCGCCTCCACCACCTATGTCAATCGACGCGGGATAGTGAGTAGAGCACGACGGTGTGGTCGGTTCCACCGGAGACCTCGCCGTCGGTGAGATAGAGCCGGTCAAACTTGCCGTGCCCTATTTTGGCTCACTGACGGGTGGGGTCCGCTGACCTGTGGGTCCCCTCTGTCAGCGATTGCAGTTAGGGTTTAGTGTTATTTATTTTCCAAATTTTTGAGCTAACTTTGGAAAATCATATCTAGAGCTAGGAATGTCCAATTTTGGTGAACCAAATTTTGTTGGGTTCCTTATGAAGTGTAATATTTTATAAAAATATAAGAATAACTGTTTATGATACTTTTCTAGGTGAATAAAATATAGCTAGATAAGTGCTTTTTGAATATTTACCATTTTGTAAAATGTGTAACTTGAGCTAGGGATGTGATAAAATTGTGATTCCAATTTTGCTAGTCTTGTGTTGACATGCTCTAGCTAGAAAAAATAATAAACTTGTAGTAAACTTGATTGAAATATGATCTTTCTATTTATCTATTAATAAATGGTGTTTTCTAAGAAAAATTATAGGGATAAAAATAAGTAACAAATTGCCATGCAAATTTTAGTACAATATTATGGCACTACTAGGAAGCTCAGAAAAATATATAATCTATTGTTTGACACTTTTATATAGGTTAACTATTTTTACTAAAATAAACCTTGCTAGTTTGTCATTTTTGTAGAGATTTTATACATGTTCAAATGGTATGAATTTTTTATAGTAGTCTATTTAGAGCACTTGGAAGCCACTGTAATTTTATGAGAATTTATTGTGCACATTTAATATATGTTTGTTATTTCACCTAATTATCTAATTAAATTAATAAAGGCATGTAAATAAATAAATTGTGCTTGACCACGATGTTTTCTATGGTACTTGTGATACATATCAACTGTTGATGTTAATAGTAAGGCTTAGAAGCAATTGGTTGTATGCAACTAATTAATTATTGCTTTATAATTCAAATAAATGGCTGCATGTATAGTTTCGGTTGAGTGGATAATTTCATGTTGATAATGGTCTTTTCGGTTGAGTCTAAAAAATAATTTATCGAAGTATTTGCTTAAGTAGTAGAGAAGAGATATGCACCTACTCAGTAAAATAAGATGCACTTTTTATTACTTTCATACCATGCTGTTGAAAGTACTTAGGAGGAAGCATTCATCACGTTATATCATATTACATGTGTCATCGTATATCCATTCGTGATATCTTATGCCATGCTCATGCATATAGGATCGACCGAGGAGATAACGCTGTTGAAATTCAACGAAGAAGAGGAAGGGGATCAGCAGGAGACTCCTCAAGCCATAGTTCCAGGAGAAGAGGAGCAGACTCCCAAAGAGCTCCCTAAGTGCCCAGATCACCGACCCACCTCTTTCCTCAAAGGCAAGCCCCGGAGTATTCTAAGTCTCTCATTGTTTTACAAAATACTACTTGAGTCCTTTATGTTTGATGCATTAGGTTATAAGAGTTGATTGGAAACACTTGATGCATGGAACTACCTTGTCCAGATACATATCCATTTAACCCTGTGTAGGTCCAGGATCAAATATACGCTTAGCCATGCTTAGACCGGTATAAGTCAGGTGATTTCCTGTCACCTGCGAGATATAAGTGGATACCGAAGCACGGTTGGCTATATTTGCTATCGTGGAAAAGAACCATGGAGTAATGTAAATAGAGGCCGGGTAGAGTCTATGTGTGGGTTGACTCATGTGATTCTGTCTGTGCCGATTAAGGACAGTACCGTTGTTGGCGCTTTTAACAAGATTGAACGCATGCCTATCACTTAGCTGGCCGGATAACTCGTTCCGACCGCGAAACTGAGTAGCTTAATTCAGGACGGGCCCTGTTCTATAAAAGTGTGCACTCTAGATGGTAGTAAGGATGTGCGAGGAGCCAACCATGAGCCTAAGGGCAGGGTAGTCCTGATCATCCTGACAGCTGATTGTCTCTGATTGTGCGGCATTGGTTGAACCCGCAAAATGTGTACCTGAGTTGTACCAAAGGTGATCTAAGGTGACCGTTGATCTGGTCTGTCTGGGTTTGTGTTAGGTATAAATTCCCAGCTGGTTGAAATTGATTCAAATCGTCGTCTCTCCCGGATAGTGAGAAACTTGGCTAGTCCCAACATCATAGTAATTGTATTATGGAATATGATGGTTCGGTTAAACATGAATTACTACCCCTGCTATGGTTATTATTGTATGCTATCAAATGATATACCACATGTTTGGCACAGGATAGTTGCTAATCTAAAGATGAATAACTATAATTAACTTGATGACCAAAGTATAATTGTATAACTGAGTTAATCGTTTTTATGCAAAAAGTTGTCAAGCTACCTCCACTCATAAAGCCTTGCATAATCCTTGGAGTCAATTTATTTTTGGTTTATGACGGCATGACATGTAAGTCTAGCCGAGTACCTCCTCATACTCAGTGTTTTATTCCCATTGTTGCAGATGGTATAGTTATCATGGCTATTGCAAGCATTGCTTCTGTCCCGCCGTGGATGAGGAGTGAGCCCTGGGCATGCATCTTTAATAATCCTTCTTATATGCTTTTATGGATTGTGATCATGAGTTAGCACTGTATTTGAACTAAGTTGGCAAATGCTAGTTTTAAACTTAAATTTGCTTCCGCTACTATCTATTGAACTTGGTTTGTAATAACCTTATTTCGTACTCTGATGAATGAACTATATCTGTGAACTTTACGTAACATGTGACATGTATGTTGAATCATGTACGATCTTGGTTGTATGTGGATCGTTTATCGAGACCCGTCGTAGTACTCGACGGACTACCGGGTTTATATGGGCTCAAGTATGACAGTGCGACCGCTTGCGGGCTGCCATTGTACTTGTGCTCTTATAAATGGGTCGGTTCTGCAACACAAAGCACCCTAGTTCCGCTTTATGAATTCAAGATGGTTTTGGGACTTCTTGTATCGCCTAGATGTGGGTCTTTTTTTTTTAAATAAAGGCACCCAAAGAAGTGTCCCGTACCTATATACATCAAGAGAAGAAAATGCTAGTACAAAAGGTGGACAAACGACCTAATAAGAAATAAAAGTATGTGAAACTTTGCAACAGTTATTATAGTGTGGAACTTCCACACAATGTTGTAAAACATCTGCAGAACAACAGAATAACATGAAGTTCACTACGCACGGAGAGATCAAACACAAGTTTAAGATGTCCAATAACAAGTTCATGGAGTATATGCATTTACAAAACATACACAACCAAGTAGATCGAGTGAAAAGGAAATATTGCAATTCAAAATATAAGAGAAATGATTTGTTTAACTCAAGTTCGGGTTCCACTTGAACCCTATGCCTCCATTGAGGTGTCAGTGAGCAACTCACGAAGTTCGTGCTCATGCCAGGTCCCTCACAACCACTTTCCTCTTCTCCATAGTTGATCTTTTTCCTTCTGCGGCAAGATCGCAATCCTCATAGACTTTCCCGTGGCTCACCACAAGCATGGGAGCTCACCGGGTGACATCTAGCTATCTAGGAGCTTCATTTCCAAGAGCAACAAATGTTTCATGAATACTTGATAAAACTCAGATATGTGCTCAAGATTTGGTTTGCTCTCTAACTCGAAATCATCAACCCAACACTTTGATTTGACAACTAAAACTCAATCTCACAAAGAGAGGGTCCGGGAGTGTTCCACGAGCAGTGGCAGAGCTTGAACACTTGAACGGAAGGGGCCAATCAAATGTGATCAACAATAGTAGGACCATATTAACATTTTCTTATCAACTAAATGGTAGAATTAAATATTTACTTGAGAAATCTTGTAGGGCCATGGCCCACTTTGGCCCTAAGGAAGCTCCGGCTCTGTTCACAAGGCTTATGATAGTTCTCTCATCCATCAGAACATGTGCTTATACAAGTTAAAACAACTCACGACGAGCGATGATACGGAATCTGATCCCTGTGCGTTTTGGTTCTGTTGCGGTGCACATTTGATGCTAGGATAGGGGCCTACCTTGGTGGTCACGGGTGACAGAGAATTAGGATTCGATTCCGAGGAAGGATCCTAATCCAAGGAAGGTAGCAGGCACATAAATTACCCAATGCTAACACTAGGAGGCAGTGATAATAAATAACAATACCAGGTACGTTAGTGTCTGATAATTGAAATGAGTACAATCTAAATCTCTTAACGAGAATCTATTGGAAGGTAAGTCAAGTGCCAGCAGCTGCGTTAATTTTGGACCGGGTCGGCCGGTCCGGCTCACGGTGAGAACGACACGTATGCTAGGAAACAAAAAATAAGAGAGCCGCAATTATTTGGTAAGCCGAGGACCTGCGCTCGAAAGCGACCAGCTGCATCCCTTCCGCATCCGCGGCATCCGGCATCCGGCATCCGGCATCCGCCTCCTCCCTCTCGGATTCCCAAACGCCAAAATCCCATTCCCACCCCCCACGCGCCGCACCGTTTGCTTCCTTTCGTCAACTCCACTTCTCTTCTCCGCCGCGTCATCTCCTCTTCGCCGCCGTCGCCGCCGCTTCACTGGCAGCTAGCCATGGATGAGGAGTACGACGTGATCGTGCTAGGCACGGGGCTCAAGGAGTGCATCCTCAGCGGTCTCCTCTCCGTCGACGGCCTCAAGGTGAGCCCGCCGCTCGCCCGCTCGCTTCCCCCACAGCCGCCGCTAGTATGATCCGTAGCTGCCGTGCTCGGATTTCGGGTCCGCGTACAAGTCCGGTGCTCCAAGGTCGCTTGCATCACTTGGAGTGGGCTGGGTCGCTGGAGCACACGAGCTCCTAGATCGGGTGCCCCAGCCCCTTTGATCTGGACGTTGCGCGCTGCGATTAGATGCATGCTTCGCTTTGCTGTGGTATGCTGATCTATAGTGTTCGTCTACCTACGAGCCCCCCATCTCCTTAAAGCCCTTGGTGGATCCATAGGGGCGGACCAGCCATTGATGCAATTGAGTATAGTCTGAGCTTAGCAAGGAGTGGTTCTCTACTGCGAGCAGCCGTGCTTAATCGGGAAGTGGCACTTAATCGTACTGTTTACCAGCAATTCGGTGGAAGAACATGTAATACGAATTAAAGCGAGGACTAAGGAGAGGGAGGAGGGTGGCCATTCTTGCCCAAACTAATTGTACTTCGTTGTGTTGCTTGCCCACACTTGTTGCTTTTCATAAACCAATGTTTTTCAATTTCCATATTATCCTAATAAGTGGGTTTCCCTATTTGTTGCACATACACAGGTGGCAGCATGTCACTTGCAAAACGATGTCGATGATAGAAGTTAGGGTTAGGATTTCTGGGTTTCCCAAGCCACCCTGACCTTTGGCCTCAGCTTCAAGGAGGAAGCTGAACTGTGGTTGGTATTGGTGCTGCTGTGGCAGGGGCAGCATGGGTGTTGGTAACCATAGGTTTGCTGCTGAGCAACTATGGGGCAGCTGGTAGAATGGGTGCTTCCTGCAGCCTGGTTGTTAATGGGTAAGGTGAGGAAGCGGCGGCGGTGGTAACGTACCAGAGTTGTAGGGCATGCCAGGTTGCCTTCAACTGCTGACGGTAGCAGTGGAGCTGGCGACAGTAGCCACCTGCAGCTGGTACCAGCTAGGGGCATGGTAGATGGTGTTGTGGGAGAAGGTCATCTAGAACATGGGGCTGGCAATGGAACACTAGAGGTTAAGGGTTGTTTGTTTTGCTTCCCAACAACACCAAGCCGCAAGTGCGGCCATGCTAGAAGTTTGTCCGCCACACTCTTGGCGGGCTTTTTCAGCCAAATGCACTAACAAACAGCCAAACAAGGTGCAACAGTCAAATGTTTGGTCACGAAACAAATAACAGCCTAATCGAGTGTGGCGCGCTGATCTTGCAGCATGGCAACCTCGGACGCCATGCAAACACGACTAGTCTCTAATAAGCTAGCTACCAAGAGTCCAAACCAAGAAGGATGGAATTAAAAGTCCCTTTCATTAAACAGTGAACCCTTATGACGTAGAGATGCTTTGGCCCTGTTTAGCAGAGCTCCAGCTCCAATAAATCTGTGGACTTTTTGGAGCTAGGTATTCCTAGTTCCATAAATCTGTGAATCTGGAGCTGTGGGTACATTTAAGTTGTTCGGATGAGTTGTTTCTTTCAGTTCTAGACAAATTATAGTCTCGAGGTTCTTGATTTTGGTATACAAACTCCAGATCTGAGGTGAATCTTGGAGCTAGAGTTGTGCCAACAGGCAATGGGGCCTTGTATTAGAGAGCTTTTAAGTGGATGTATAATGAGAATGCTGTATGAGGAGTCAATTTAAGAGTACATAGGATATCCAGAAGTTGCCACAACCCCTCGCAAACACCTCTCTTTTCTCAGTGCATTATGCATGTATGCATGAGTTGAATTATTCTGTGCCACCTGGTCTGTAATTGCTTTTGATCCTTATGCCATTTTTAGAACCTTCCTTAAGGTGTGGTATTTGAAGTCTACATGTAAGTGTAGGAAATTCACTTTTGAGGACGTGGTTTCGATGATATTGTAGGTTTTGCATATGGACAGAAATGACTACTATGGAGGAGATTCCACCTCGCTCAACCTTAATCAGGTAAGCAACTCCTACAACTTCTGTTTAAGTACAGAGGGCTCTAGATTTGTGCATCGATTTCTTGTCATAACAAAGCTTTTGATTGATTTTGCTGGAACTTTTAGACTGACATGCTTTTCACTCTACCTTTTGGAATAGCTCTGGAAGAGGTTTAGAGGGGAAGACAAGCCCCCAGCACATCTAGGTGCAAGCAGAGACTACAATGTGGACATGGTGCCAAAGGTGCAACACCAACAGCCTTTATCCTATGCAAACATGTCTTTCTAGCACCTTTATCAGCACAGCTGATATTTGTGGAAATACCTGCGAGATGATAAATATAACACAAACCCTGTGATCATGCATTATTTTGACTTGGTAGGAATCATTTGTAGTCTTTTAATGTGATTTATGTATTGATTTTTGCTTCAGAAAGTTATGAAAATCCCTTGCAGAACTGTTTGTAAAAAGAAGTCTGCGAAGTACTCCTGCTAGATTTATGACTTATTTGTTAATAGTTTGCCTTTTTTACTATTTATACCACCGTGTACCATAATTATGTTTTTGTTGATTTAGTTGATTCATTGTTAAAAAAAAGACTGTTTCTGTTATATCAGTTTATGATGGCAAATGGGACATTGGTTCGAACCCTCATCCACACTGATGTGACAAAGTACTTGTCATTCAAAGCTGTTGATGGGAGCTATGTTTTCAGCAAAGGGAAGGTAGTCATCAGTCTATGTTCTCGTCCTGTTTTTCATCAACATTACGTTTCCTAAATTTTCTTAGATCTAGTAGGGTAACATGCCTTTTCTCTGTTATTATATTCAATCAGATTTACAAGGTCCCTGCCACTGATATGGAGGCTCTGAAGTCCCCTTTGATGGGCCTATTTGAGAAGCGCAGAGCAAGGAACTTCTTCATTTATGTCCAAGATTACAATGAAGCTGATCCAAGGACACATCAAGGATTGGACCTTACTAGGGTGACAACTAGAGAACTTATAGCGTAAGTACCTCTCTGCTTGTTGCATTATACTCATTCCATTGCTAGTTTACTCTAATAGAAAAACAGAGTTATGACTTACCTGTAGTATTAGGGTGTCTCACCAATATGATTCTTATTGTGAATTTTCAAATCCATTGTAGACATTGCTTGGTGTTGCATCTTACAGTACCTATGAACTAAATTCGTTGTAGTTAGCATCTAAGTTTTTCCTAGTGCACTCTTGCTACATTCAGCCACTCAGGGTTGTGCTCCTACAAGATCCATTGTGAACTTTGCTGCCTTGCAGATTATACATGGATACCAGTTTATTCCATATGTTGTGCAAAGACATTTCTTTTGCATGTTGCTTTTATGTTCTTGTGTAAAATTCAACCTATGCATGTTCCAATCCCCTTAATGTGTTCATGACATGTGGGCCCATGATCCACATGTCAGTGACACATTTTGGGATTGCAATTTTGCAATGGCAAATAACTAACCTCTTTCTGCACAAAGGTAACTCCATGTTCCATGTGTATTTCAGAAAATATGGTTTAAGTGATGATACAGTGGATTTCGTTGGACATGCACTTGCTCTTCATAGAGATGATCGTTATCTTGATGAACCGGCACTTGATACAGTGAAAAGGATGAAAGTAAGTCTTGGCCAAAGCTGCTTCCTAGTTGCTATAGATAAACTTGCGTGCTTCCTAATGGTTTGAATATGATTCCTTTATATAGTGCAGTTATATTTACCTATTGTGTGCTTTTAGCTATATGCAGAGTCTCTTGCACGCTTTCAAGGAGGCTCGCCATATATCTATCCACTATATGGGCTGGGTGAGCTACCACAGGTCAGTCAAAATCGAATCTGTTAATACAATACTTCTTGAGTGGGCATTGTGTTCCCTGTTGATGATACAGTGCTTGTTTTGGGCTACAGGGTTTTGCGCGACTGAGTGCTGTTTATGGTGGTACTTACATGTTAAACAAGCCAGAGTGCAAGGTCTTCTTTTTCACCTCTCTTCACATAATTTGGATGACTAGAAAATTCTCTCCTTTTTACCTGTGTTGCCTCATTTTATAGGTTGAATTCGATATGGAGGGGAAAGTGTGTGGTGTCACATCTGAAGGTGAAACTGCAAAGTGCAAGAAGGTGGTCTGTGATCCTTCGTATTTACAAAACAAGGTGAATACTCTCTATATCCAGATTTTAAAGGGCTTGGTCATTTTGGTGCCAAATACTTATATTTTGCTAGATGACAAGCTAATTTACTGAACTTTTTTTCCCCATCTTGAGAAGGTATTTGTTATTATATGGCCTTCTGGTGTTTTTGCTAAACTTTTTTTCCTCATTTTTTTGCCACACTAATGTTTCTCCACAGGTTAGGAAGATCGGTAGAGTTGTACGTGCAATTGTTATCATGAGCCACCCAATCCCTAATACAAATGAGTCCCACTCGGTTCAAATTATTTTACCTCAGAAACAACTTGGACGCAGATCAGACATGTGAGGCCTTCTCTCATGATGAAATAGTTTTCATTTCACTAATGACTAGATTCACTTAAACACTTCTATGAAGTGGATCACTATGCTTGACACAATTATGATATTTCTGTCCATATCCTCTTTTTAGGTATGTTTTCTGTTGCTCATACACGCACAATGTTGCGCCAAGAGGGAAGTTCATTGCATTTGTGTCTGCAGAAGCAGAGACTGATAATCCCCAGTCTGAGCTACAGCCTGGAATTGATCTACTTGGTTCTGTAGATGAGATATTCTATGATATTTATGACAGATATGAACCAGTGAATGAGCCATCTCTTGATAATTGCTTTGTCTCGATGGTAAGATGTGCAGTATGCTAATAGAATGAACATTTAACTTCACTGTTTAAACATTCTACTAAATCTTTGTGGCTGTTTCACTGTGCAGAGCTATGATGCCACCACACATTTTGAGACAACTGTAACAGATGTTCTGAACATGTATACAATGATCACTGGAAAGGTAACATGGACTTCATCTTTATTTTTATGATTGGAGTGATGTAGCCTGCAGTAGTCTTTGGTTAGTGTACTGTGCTAAAATGTTGGTCAAACTTAAGTCCAATTTTTTTTGAGTTTTAACTTAAGTCCAATTAAACTAAGACTTGTGAATCTGTATCTGTGATATTTTTATCGAGTAGTTACAACTAACTGAGCATTGTTTAATCATGACTTGAAGCACACCTTATTTCGAGCAGATCTAGATACCTAGAGTCGGAACTGTGTGTGTTCCACACTTCCACTGTTTATATTTGCTAACGGAAAATGTCGCCTATGCTCTGATTTCAAGATTTAATGAATCTAGTTCCTCGATCTACTACTTTATGTTGCAAATATGGATCAAACATGTGCATCCTAACTCTGATCTCATTGCAGACTTTGGATCTTAGTGTGGATCTGAGTGCTGCTAGTGCCGCTGAAGAATACTGATTTCAGTCATAATGTCATGTTTATCAAAGATCACATCGTCGGGGACAGCACATGGAAACTTTAATGAATGGCTGGTATGAGTTTATTCCGGTCCAGATTATATCATGCCCCTTCTACTGTTCTGCGAAATGTCTACCAGGTACTTGTTGCTGGCAGAACTATGCACAACATTGACTCAAATTGATGGTCGGTGATGGTTGTATTATTTACTAGTTGATCGAATGGTGTAAAACGCTATACAGTGACCATCGTGGTTGTGTGATGTATCATAACTGTTCAGTAAATTTGGGTTCTTTACTGTCGAGTTCTGCTTGATGCTATTGAGCGCCGCCCGATCTGCTTGTTCTACTGTGTCTACTGGGTACTTGTTGCTGGCAGAACTATGGACAATATTGACTCAAGTTGATGGACGGTGGTGGTTCTATTATTTACTAGTTGATCGAATGGTGTAAAACGTTATACAGTGACCATCATGGTTGTGATGTATCATAACTGTTCAGTAAATTTGGGTTCTTCACTGTCGAGTTCTGCTTGATGCTGCTGAACGAAGTTTGTCACCCATCGAGTTGTTCAAAGATTTTTTAGGGACGAATGCCAAAAATCTTTTTGGTCTGATGTGTCAGAACATGACCTTTGGCTTTTGTGATAGGGGTTGTTCGCCAAATTATGCAATTTTTTTTTTCTGGCAGGTGGAGTCTGGCGACTGAAATTTTTGGCACATGATATGGTGTTGAAAGGTTTGGGTCTTGTTGAATTTCATTTCTATTTTATACACCAGTTTAGTTGAGACTAAAAGTTCTGGTGTTGCTGGTGTTGTTGGTGTCAGTGTCATCGCAATCAAAAGGCCGTTTTGTTGTGTCAAGCAAGCAAGGGGATGAGAGCTGCACCTCCAAAGATAATCACCGTGTTCGCTGATGCTGAAATTTGGCTTATGCTGATGTTTATATTGAAATGTTGTGGGGGAAAACGCTGTTCCATAACTGAAAAGTAGTTCTAAATAAGCTCAAGAGAACAGGGCGAATGATTGATTTTTGTCTTTCCTCCATGGTTAGATTGGGAAAGACCAACGAAGTATCATGAAAGTTATCAGCCACAGCATTTGGACCATAGGTTTTGCGGAGTCACTGTAATGGCTAGATATTATAACGGAGAGGCTAGTGCTTGGACGATCGGACTCAGAACGTCCGGACGTAGCTCCAGCCGTTCGATACGAGGCACAGTAACCATCTGATACGAGCGACATGCCGTGCTTTCCCACAGCGTGTGGCTTCCTCTGCCTTCCAGCGCGGCCGTCCGCCGGCCCCTGGCGCGTCGTGCGCCATCCGCAGGCTCCTGGCTCGCCACGCGCTCCATCCGCTAGCCCTCGGCTCGTCCCGTCCGCAGGCCCTCGGCTCGCCACGCTCCATCCCCTGGCACCCAGGGTGTGCCCCCATCACTCACCGTGTCCCTTTGACTCTACGAACATACCTTTGAAACATGAAACACTTGATACAACACACGTCTGGATCAAATGAAATATTTGAAACATACACTTGCAACATATGTGTGAAACATATAAACATCTAGATAAAACACTTGCAACATGCGTTTGAAACAGATGAAATATTTTTTATACGTATTACAATATATGCAACATCTAGATGTATTTTATCCAGATAAAAAACTTGAAACATCCGTTCGAAACAGTTGAAATACCTAGAACATACACTTGCAACATGCGGTTGCAACGCAATTAATGTCACCTTGCTGCTGCTTGGGCAGATGGATACTCGTCGTTGCGGAGTTCGACACTGGCGTGGTACCAGCACGGGCAGCTCGCCAACAGGGGGGGGGGTGTCACACGAAGCTCCTCCCCTCGCCTGCTTGCCGAAACATCCGTCGTGGAGGCTCGCCGGCTCGGTGACACATGCGTGGAGCTCGACAACGCGCCGATGGCTGGTAGCGTGTGCAAAGCTTGCTGGCACGACTGTTGCAACCTCTCCGTATCGAAGTCATCAACGCGAATGGATAAGAACGAAGGGCGCAACGGGCGAGGAGGAAGGGGAATGCCAAATGCGTTCAGTTTTTTTAATGGAGAAGCCGTGAGAGGAGCAGTGTTGGGTCGGTCCACGGGCCCAGCGTGCATCCTGGCGTAAGGACACCTTGCACAGACCATTATCGATATTATAAATATATCATCTGTCTTTTCTGGCTGCTATGAGTGATGCTACCTGCAAAAACGCTAGTACGTTAAAAGAACAACTAGGCAACCTAGGAAGAACTTGACGTTCTTTTAGTTAATCATTTAGAAGAAAAAAAAGTAGACATCCGAATACTGAATTGACGAGAACTCGAAACTGAATGGTCAGATGTATAACTTCATTTCCCACCCAATTAGATGAGCTACCCTCACATTCTATGCTGGTTACAAGCCACTGTCGTAGAGTACACATGATGTTTTGGCAGGATGAAGTATGTATTGTGGCAGATTTTTTGTGGCAGTAATGAAATGACGTTGAGAGTTTTGGTTCTTGCTGAATTTCTGTGGCAACAGTGGTATGATGTTGGAAGATTCGTCTCTTGTTGAATTAATGAGTTTTGTTTCTACCTCGCCAGTGTTTGGTCTCATCGTAATACAAAGACACGCAGCTCTCATGTGTTCCAGAGGCGTTGTTGCTGTTGCTGCTTGCCTCGTGCGAGAATCGTAGCGCTGTCGTGCTACCCCCAGAGCCAGAGGTCAGAGTGACCCATTCTTATCTTTACCACCGCGTACGAGTCGTACTTTTTTAGCGAATGAATATTATTTTTCTCTCACAACAAATCAGTCAACAGTACTCTTCAGCCAGCTTATCAGCCAAGCAAACAGAACCATTGTCACAATACAAAAGGTAACGCTGCAGCGTTATTGAGTTCAGGATCTTCTAAGGAATTTTGGGCACAGATGAGATGACTGACTACTCGTGAGATCAAAAATTTTAGATATACCATAATACCAGCAGTGTTTTACACTTTTACGGCTGCTGCGAGTGAAGCTATCTGCAAAAATTACAGCTCCTCTGTGCTTTACAGCAGAAAAACCACACATGATAGTATGATACGTACGAGCCATTGCTGTAGAGCAAACGAAACATGT
Source organism: Miscanthus lutarioriparius (assembly GCA_904845875.1). NCBI lineage: Eukaryota > Viridiplantae > Streptophyta > Magnoliopsida > Poales > Poaceae > Miscanthus > Miscanthus lutarioriparius. Next base: position 26,999,492 of record CAJGYO010000016.1, on the reverse strand, counting down.
TATTACTATCGCTCTCTCTGTTTCCAACTGCTGCCTCATGTTTTTGCCATGAAAGATGCATGAGGTGGGAGCACATGCCCTTAACGGCAGATTTAACTTTCCTCTGCTTCATTGTCCTCCCCAGCTACCCGTTGGCTTCACCATTCCAATCCTAGGCCGCATCTTCGCCGTGCATGGATTCGGCGGTCGGGGAGCTGCCGCCCTCCTTGAACCCCGATCTCTTCTTGGCCTTCTCTGCCCACCCCAGGACGCCGTGCTGCACATGCTCGTTGAAGATCTCCATCTTGTAGTAGCTCCCCATCTGATTGATCGAGCACAGCCCATCAATCAGTGTTTGAAGGATACTGTATATAACAAGTGCATCGACCACAAACGGATACCGAGACGAAGAAAACTATCAACGCACGCACCTGGGTTACAATTGCATAAAGAGGCAGTGTGCTGTAGCTGCAGAGAAGTTGAATGACGACCCTGCAGGTACATGCAAGGATGGATGCAGGAGTCAGAATGAAGAACATGAACATGAACATGTACAGCTGCCCTTTGAATTCCTGTGAGCTGTACTGGAGGGAGGCCATGGCGAATTACCCGAGGACGAGCCTGGGCACCAGGAAACCGATGTTGTCCATGAAGCAGGACTCGAATCCATACGTCATCTTCAAAAGGAAAGTTACACAGTGTCGTTGCGTTCAGTCATGGGCATCGGAGGGAGCACACTTCAGAATCAGAAACGGTGTGTCGTAGTAATGCTTAGTAGGAGTAGTTACCAGTATCCAGAAGAAGAAGGCGAGCTCAAACGCGTTCTGAAAGAGGATGAAGTGGATGAGGTGCAGGATGATCCGCGGCCGCCCGAACCAGAAGTGCTGGTCTGATGGCGTCACAACCAGATCGCCCTCGACCGCCGTCTGCTTCTCGGCTACGTGGTAGGCTAACTGAGCTATCACGTGCTCCAGCTTTGTGCCAACGGCTAACAGAAGCTGCAACAAGTAATTAGACGCCCTTCATTAAGCACCTAGTCCCTGAATGCTTATAATTCAGAACTTGCTTCAAAGTCTGCACTTACAACAAGGGGAAGGAAAGCCATCCAAAAGTATGTGTGCCAACCTGCAGATTAACAAAGTGAAGCGTGAGCAGTTTGAGAATCTTGAATAAATACTGAAATATTGCTAAAGGACCTAGCTGCCTGTTAAAAAGGTCAAACTAGTTCCGGGGAAGAATTTACAGTAACAGAAAAAAACTATGTTTTTTTTTTTTGCAAAGGTTGAAATAACGGTTTACCATTGACATTGAGCAACAGAAATATCACCACGAAGATCCACAAGCGCCAGCTAAAAGGCGACAAAAACAGCACGGTTAAGTTTATTATTCATGAAGCAAATTTCCCTCAAAATTTAAAATTGAATTATTACCTTGTACCAACTATTTTCTTAAAATCAGACTCTAAAACCCTCACCATGTATTTGTGGAAATCAAATTTCGGGTTCCCGCGACAATGAGTCTGAAATCCAAAAGGATGCATGTTTACATATAAAGAATATAACAGAACATTATCTTGATATCCAATGGTGCTTACCATGATAAAACCAAGACGCATTGTGGCGTAGTCTGATTTAGCTACTGAACCATAAAACTGCTTACGAAATGAATGCTGAATGAGAAAAAGCAAGAGGAAAGGCTATTAGTTCACAAATAGACTATTATGTGAGGGTTAATTCATCAATACAAAATAACCCAAGAAAAAGCATAATTAAGTAATTTCCACCATAGGTGGCAAAAAGTGTGCATGCCAAATTGAAAACTTAGATAATACTCGCCCCTGTGAAAAAAGAGAGTCATTTTGGACATTGACGTGGCCTCTAAAACATATAATTCTATTGTGATATACTGATATATAACAGAACATAAAAGACACCTTTAAAAAAAATCTCATCATATAATTTTCAAATGTTTAATCTCAGTGTGTCAAAGGATATTGATGCCCAAACATCACATATAGTTTGACGGCTTTTGTAAGAAAAATATACACTATAGTTTAAAACGTCAGTTTTTTTTTCTTTGGAGGGAGTAAATATTATTTTTCAATATACAGACAGTAGAACACATGAATGTACACCTTACCAGCCAACACAACGTCTTAGAATCTGTGCCAATAACCTCATAATGCTCTCTGATAAATGAAACTTGATGCATAGGTAACACCTTCTTAGATCCTGCAGTTTCACATATCTGATTTTATCAATCCTATCAACAAACAGGTCTCTATCTTACGAAGATAACAAACAACTGTTCCTTTTTCTTGTGAAGAAAATAATTAACCAGATCATCATAAACATAGCTTTTGTTTTCACAACGATTAATTACATGTTTCCAGTTTCCGCAGATTAAAAAAAGATGTTCAGACCAATGTGTCTCATTGCACTAAAATATGAGCAACAACAGCAAAGCTGGGTCGTGATACCGTTTCCTGCAGCGTTTTTCTGAATTTCCTCCTCCCACTTTTTCCATTTGTGTATCTGAGTAAAAAAAAGAACAGTATCAGCAGCCGGCAGAAGAAGCAACAAGAGTTCCACAGTTTATTAACTGCAACTCTGCAGGCTTATGTCATAAGTAGCTTAATTAATTCAGAAATGCTATACAACACACATGTGTTTTATCTCTCCCGGCGGCGGCGGCGGCGGATCTATGATTTGTCTTTCCATAGAAAAAAAAAATTGTGATCTGTGGAGGCTAGAGGCCGGAGGTAGAAGAAGTGTGAAGGCTATTGGTTCTTAATCCTATGGTGTAAAAAAAATCATGTGTTGAAACTGCATAAAACACATGGTTTTGTGGTAGACAGACTCTAATTAATTACCTTTGCACCTCCTAAAAGCATAGTTGTAGCACAGAAAAATACATGCGAGACAGCCAGAACAAATATGAAGATGTGCAGCTGATGCAAGGCTTCTTGGGACAGCAGTGGAACTTTCCCCTGTCAAGACAAACGCATACCAAAAAAGAAGGAAACATCAAGACGCCATGTTGTTCGTTTGATTAATTCTATATTATTAGCTGTATTATGAATAAAACATAGACAGCCAATGTCTTGCAAAAACTAAAATATATGAACAGCGAGTGCTATATATCAGAGTCGCAGGATTATTCAGTCAGTTCACCTCCTTTTCGCACAGCCCGGCCTCGGCTCCAGACTCGCTGAGCATCCGTGCCCTACTGATCCCACCGAGGATATCGGCGGCGACAAGACGCGCCGCCATGGTGGCCGCCGAAGGAGCCTCGTCGTGCCCCGGTTTTTGGCACGGCAGCATGTAGTCTGTCCAGCTGGGAGGAATGCATGTCCTCTGGATCGTCCCCTGCAACACCGTGAGCAGCAGGGAGATGAACCCCAGAAGCATCAGCTCTGCAAACAATACACACCAAACACACAGAAGAGCTCAAATCATTGAAGACGCACGTACGTCTCTGAGTAGAAGAGCAAATAAAAAAAACTTTTTTTCTAGTAGTAGTTACCTTCTTTGACCTTGAGGAGCGCCTCGTAGAGCGGCCTCTGATGGTTCTTCTTGAGCGTCTGCATGCATGCCGACCCAAGAACACCAGAGTGAGTGAAGCTCCCAGCTCATCAGCATCACCGTCACAGCTCGTAGCAGCTAGCAAGCAGCTGAAAAGCAAGCAAGAGCTCCAGCTCTGCCTACGGCCTACGTACGTACCTTGCCGAGGTGATGGAGGCCCCGCTCGGCGGCGAGGGAGATGAGCACGAGGATGGTGCAGACCGCCGCCACGATCCACGTCGGTGTGAACTGCAGCGCCGCCGCCTCGTCGGCCTCCGCCATTGTCTGTCCGGCCGTCCACCTGTTCTCGACCCCGCTCTCCTTCTAAGGTAGTGTGTGGTTCAGGGAATCAAATGGGATGCGGTGGGATGGTCCTGAGATAAGGGGTGTTTGGATGAGAGGCGACCAAGGGCGGGTCGGTCCCAAGACGAAATATTCGGCTTAGATCCGGGACGTCCCCGTCCCACGAAATCGAGGGGATGGGATCAGCCCCAAGTGGGATGAGCGCGCTACAGGTGAGGAAGAAGGAGAGAGGAGGCCCGCTTGCTCACGAATGGCGCACGGGAGAGGATGGGAGGAAGAAGGACGGGCGCGCGGGAGAGGATGCGAGGAAGAAGGACGCGCAGGGGAGCTCAGGGAGGAACCCAGCGAAGAAGAAGACGAGGGCGCCGCCTCCACGGGCCTCCCTCGGCAAGCCCAAGCACGCCGAGGAGCTCAAAGATGGAGGAACCCAGCCGCCGTGGCCGTAGCCTCCGCGGGCAAGCTCAGCCGGGAAGCCAGAGCAGGCGGAGAGCGAGGTGCGCCGTGTCCATGTCTGTGCGAGACTCGAGTCCAGGCCTCCTCAAGAGATAAGGAGAGGAAAAAGAAAAAAGCGCAATTGGGTCCCACAGCCGCTAATCCCACTTTTGTTGTCTCCGGTCAAACGCCGGGTTCGCCCCCTCGCTTAACCAAACAGAGAATGCGCCGTCCATCCCACGAATCAGTCGGACCATCCCACCCCACTGCTCTCAACCAAACGCTACCTAAGACTAATTGGTTGCTAGTCCAGGTCTCCAGGAGCGCGCGCTCGACGCTTCGGGGAAGGAGGCGCCACCGGACGCAAGCTCATTGGGAAGCCAGTGGGGCCCACTTGGCGAGCTTTCAGGTGGGCCTGGGAATATGAGACCGTGGACAGCATCACCGTTGAGGAGCCGACTCTCGAGTCCAAAGGTGGTGGGATCGAAGAGATAAGGAGAGGAAAAATCCAAAACTCCAAAAGAAAAATTTGTTTATCTTTTTAAATAAAAAAGATGGGTCACAATTTCATAAATCCACTTTCATCCCCTGGGTCCCACCGTGTCCTAGTTCCTGGGTTGTTCTAATCCCACTTTTTGTTGTTTTCTCTCATTTGGTCAAGCAGTAATTCTCAGCGGGTCGAGTTGTCGTCCCCTGGGATCTACCGATTCGCTAAATGTTTCCAAGATGTTAGAGATGGAGCCGTCGTTCCATCCTTTGGACGACAAATGCCAGAATCCTCAATGTCTTGTTTCATGGGACCATTCCACCCCACTTTGACTCTCAACCAAATGCTACCTAAGACTGATTGGTTGCTAGTCCAGGTCTCCAGGAGCGCGCGCTCGACGCTTCTGTCGTGGTCCCCTTTTCGTTTTATGCCGTCGAGACGCCACCAGACGCACATGGTGCCGTCGCGATAGTGGAAGGCGACAGTGGGGCCCACTGCCCCAGGAGCGAAGAGCTTTCAGGTGGGCCTGGGAATATGAGACCGGTGGACGGCAGCTCACCGTTGGGGAGCCGTTGTCTCGGAGCTTTAAACGGTGGTGGATGCAGCTTCGTAGCATGGCCACATAACTCGAGAAACAAAATTCTATCCAAAACTCCAAATATAATTAAATTTGTTTATCTTTTTACTAATAAAAACAGATGGGTCATGGACCTCTCCATCAACTTTCATAAATCCACTTTCATCCCCTTGAAACATTGATGTCAATGCCAGTGCCGTGTCCTAGTTCCTGGGTTGTTCTATTTCTTCTTTTCCTCAACATTATTTGGGTCCTCTGTTTTTCAACCTCTCATTTGCTCTTTTGATCGGTAATTCTCAGCTATGGTGGTCGAGTTGTGCTTGTTAATGCTGCCCTGGGAAGTCTACCGATTCGCCATATATGCTCTCCATGTTTCTTCTCAAGATGTTAGAGAGATCATTGACCGATTGACGGTAAGCGTCGTTCCTTTCTTTGGACGACAAATGCCAGAAGCCTCAATGTCTTGTTTCATGGGACCAGATGTGTGCCTTTCTAAAGGTGTTGATGGGGCTTAGTGTCCGTAATTTGGAAAATCATAAATGGATGTTGCCAAAAGGGAAGATGAATAGACGAATCTCAAATTTACAACCACGAATGTTGCCTAGAGGGAAGATGAAATAGACGAATCTAAAATTTACAACTTAAAATTCGGAAGCCGTTAGTTAGGAGGTTTCTGATTTCTTGGAAAACCAAAATAAGAGAAAACAAAAACTTGAACATATGTCCCTCCCTAACATAAACTTCACTCCTACGGGGACCGTGGCACACAACCCTGACGGTCAAGTGCCAAGCGACGGCAGCAGGGTTAGGTGGCGCAAGCAGCTCCTCCCTACACAACGAAGCCGAGGTCCATCCACGCCACGGCAGCACTCCTGCACCTAGCGCATGAAGACCATAGTCGAAACCCCAAACTGACTTGTACCCGACCTTCCTCAGAATATAAGGGGAGGGCCGGCTCTCATAGAGAGGGAAGGAGGCCGAGAGGGCAACAGAACATAGCTAAGAGCCCGATCCGACACTAGAGAGAGATCCCATCTTAGAAGCAGAGGAACAACAGAGTGTTTCCCCCGACCACCCGACTAGAGAGAGACCAGTTCCTCACTCGCCGGGAAGAAACCTCATCGCCGACGAGCCATAGGATAGCACCGAGCGATCCTCTACCAAATCCTGTTCTCCTCTGTTGTAACCCCCCGATTCGGGTGCTCCTGAACACAAACAAAACCTCACTGCTGGACGTAGGGCCTCGATAGCCCGAACCAAGATAAACCGCTATGTCTCCCTTATGTTTTTGAGTACCCGAGCCACCGGAGACGACCCACACTTCTGACATCCGACGAACGACCACGATGATTGCCACGTCAACAAACCCGCAACAGCTGGCGCGCCAGGTAGGGGAGTGTGTCGAGTGTGATTACAGCTCTACGGTGGTTGGAGCCACCCGCGTCTCGTAACCGGAGCAGGCAGTGCTGCCCTAGAAGGCGGCGTCCGCTTCTCCGGCGAGGTCATCGTCGCCGCTGGTGGCTTCGTCCCGGGCCAAGTTCTCAACTTTGAGAGCTTGGCCTACATCGCCGATTGCTACAACAAACTCCACCCCCTCATGGAGACCGTGCCCGTAGACAACGAGTCTCTAGCATGTCCCCCACCGGGGCTCCTAGGAGCACACTTCTAAAAGGTCCAAAATAGATAGAGGGGAGGTGAATAGCCTAATAAAAATTCTACAAAACACTAGAGCAAATTGTTAGACAACAATAAGGCGATAAAGAGGTTTTGCTCTAGCTCTACAAAGTGCTATGCAAGCCACCTACCAAATGCGTTTATATGATCTCTATGTCAATCACACGAACAAACTTGCTATGTCACTACTTCTAGCACCAGTGAGCTAGCAAGAAACAAGATACAATAAATTACTTCTAGCTACTAAACTAGTAAGATAAGCTACTACTACACAAGAGATGTGTATCAATGAATGTAATACAAGTGAAGTAGAGGGTGATATACCGAACCGGGCAAGAGATAAACCAATCAAATGAATACCAAGATGACACAATGATTTATCCCGTGGTTCTGTTGCTTGCCGGCAACTGAGTCCACATTATGACGACACACTCACTTGGTGGCTCACATGCTGGCTTCACATGCCTAAACCAACACTTGAGCGCCATAAGAACCAACACAATACGAGGGTACACAAGTCACGAGCAATCCACTAGAGTTGCCTTTCGCGGCTCCTGCAGAGAATAGGCACAACAACCCCTCACAATCGATCGATTCGAGCCGGAAACAATCACCACTTCCACTCAATGATCCTCCAAGCTCCGGGTCGGCTAGGTGACAGAAATCACCAAGACTAACAAGAGCACCACCAGCTCAACTCGCCCCAGTGCCACAAGATGCAAGAACTCGATGCAATGCACTAGAGGCTCTCAATCTCAATCTACAATGTGATCTCAAGTGATGCAATGGAGTGGATTGTGTTCTTTTGTTCAGAATAGGATTTCTCAACAGTTTGAGGTCCAAGAGAGTGGCCATTGCCGGGCAAGGGGGTATTTATAACCCCCACCATGAAATAGAGTCGTTACCCCTTGGAGCTTAAAACTGTGTGGGCACCGGACAGCAACGGTGGCACCGGACAGCAACGGCCGGTGCCCTCCAATGGTTAGTTTCAACGGTTGAAAAATCGACCGTTGTCAGTGTCAGCGGCACTGGACACCATGTCTGGTGCACCGGACAGCCAGTCCGGTGACCCACTGACGCGACGATCACATTTTCCCCCCTCTCTGAAAAATAGGGCGGTGCACCGGACAGCCTATCCGGTGCCCTGTCCGATGACCATTTTCACCAAGTTCCCGAAAACGCTACTCTCTGAAAAAATAGGGCGGTGCACCGGACGGCTTGTCTGGTGCCCTGTCCGGTGTGCACCTTAGATCAAGGTTCCAAGCAGACACGCGCGCGTGCCGTGGCATCTCATGGACCCTGTCGAGACCCACCAGACAGGCAGTCCGGTGCCACCCAGTGGCAGCACCAAGAGCCCGAACACGCCCTTGCAAGCGATGCTAACTCTTAAATATTTTCACAAACATATTTAGAGCCAAGTTAGCATTTCTAAATAGTTTTTTCATGAACATTTTCGTTTGCTCTCCGTTGTGCATTAGGCCTAAATGCAATGCATAGTTATCCAACACCTAGTGGCACTAGATGACCTAATTGTCCGATAAGAGCTCCCCTCTTAATAGTACGGCTATCTATCCTAAATCCAATCACGTACTCTATTGTGTCTTGACTGGCAAAATAAAATCTCTATTTATACCTTTGCCTTGATCTGCATACGGTTTTATTTTTCTTTTTCTTCTTTTACATGTTAGAGCACTTTATCTCATCTTTTGGCCATCTCCATCACTTGAGTGTCATTTAGCTCCATCACTTGGACTTGGACCAACCTATCTCATAATCACACTTAGACATAGAGTTAGTCCAATAGGTTTCATCAATTAGCCAAAACCAAACTAGGGCTTTTAACCTCGAGGTCCTCGCCCGGTAGGTCCAACTCGGTTTGGGTCTGAACCCCACCGTGTCAGAGCATCGCTACATGTTCTACATGCTGGCGAACGTCCACTACCAAATCGCCACCGGCGAGGTGCTACCGCTGCCTGATTGCTTCTAGTACTACCTACCGGACCTCCCGTATGGGATCTAGAACACAGCGGCGTCGTTCCAGCTCGATGGATGGGGTGCCAGATGGAGCCAGACTGTTTGGCACAACAGAGGCAATAGTACAAAGGGAACGGTCAGGAAGAGGAGAAGACATTGATGATTATATTGAGCGAACCAGACACACATCTCCATCTCCAGTGTACTGTTTCTCTTCCTCTTCTAGTTCTCCCTCATGTACCCAAATCTCTTACTTCCAGTATCTTCTAGAGCCTCCTAGTGTCTTCCTCCTAGCACCTACTATACTGCTTGCTGCTTGTTCCCAAATTGATCCTAGTTGATAGTTGTATTAGACTATTGAGGGCTTGTTATTGGAGAAGTGATTAAGGCTGCTAATAATCTCTTAGCAGGATACCGTTGGATCTTCAACAATACTAGATATTAGTTGCAATATATCCATTGCATGTGTGACCTTTATATTTTATAAGACTTCATTTTTTATTAGAAGAAAAACGTACACATGCGAACTGAGCCTTCCTTGTGGTGGAACCTGTCCACCCAGGTTCAGCTGTCAACTTGGCATGAGTGCTCGTATTTTCCTGGATTTATTCCAAGATCTAACGGCGTTGTGCTTTCAGTGGTAGGCAACGTTCCCGCCGACAGTAAGGCGCCTGTGGTGACTTCGTCAATCTCAAGATGTGCCGGCATAGTCTTTTGGAGGTGCTCATAGAGGTTGGGTTTGCGCATATGTGTTCATAGAGGTGAGTGTGCGTGCGTGTTGAGTTGTGTAATTCACAAAAAAGTTGCACACAAACGTACTCGCACAAAAATTTGTACGCCGTCTACTTATGTACACATATATATTAGTATTGTGTAGGCCTACGCTGAAGAGGTGCACTCATATGTGCTATAAATCTCATATCGTGACCATGGGTTGGACACGCGTGCGCCGCTAACTGAAGCGGCGCACACATCACCGGAACCGAGGACGAAGGGGGCAGGGATTGGGGACGAGCAGAACGGCCAGCGGCAAGGTCGTCGTGGGCTCGCGGCCGGTGCGGTCGTCGACGCGGCGGTGGTGGCACCGGTAGTGGTTAGGGTTTCAATATTTGCAACCATCCATGGCCGACGGCCTTAGAAGGAGGTGCCTGGGGCGGCGACCGGCCAGGTAGTGGTGGCGGGTTGAGGGGGGCTTATCGATGTTTTACCACCGATAGCCTGCCACGGGGGTACCCGGGACAGTTTGTTCGGGCTTCGGCGTATGCCGAACTCGACGGTAAACGCAAGAGACAGTCGATTTATCCTGGTTCGGACCCTCGACCGTGATCGAGTAATAGCCATACGTCCAGTCGGCGTTAACCTTTGCGTTGGATTGATTGTAAGTGTTGTCTCTAGGAACCTTGCCCTCCTTTATATAGTCAGGAGGCTAGAGTCCTAGTCGGTTTATAATAAGAGTTCCTAGTAGGATTACAGAATAATACTACTACTAAGATTATATGGAAAGAATCCTAGTTAGACTAGATCTTCTCCCTTCCTTGCAGGGTATCCCGTGGGTCCCGCACCGACAAGCCCCCGAGCACTTCATGGTTGAGTTCTGGAAGCCTCGTCTTGTCCCTTCAGGTCTTGCCGAGTAGGATCAAGCGTCGTCCGAGTGCTTTCTTGAGCGAAACCGTGTAGCGCTTCGTGAGATCTTTGGGTGGTGTGTACTTTTTTTTGAAGAAAAAGTACTCCCATCTGGGTGTAGCCCCCGAGCCTCTTGCTATTTGGATCAAGGAGCTGGAGGGTCTTGTCTTGAAATTGCTCTGATTCTTCGTCGAAAGGCTCCCGAGCATATACCCGAGTTTTTTATCAAAAAGAACTCGGATATAGCTCGGTCCGGGTTCTTTTTATCGTGAGGCCTTGAAGTGGTCTGTCTTGAAGAAGTCTTCTTGGTGACGTGTGCTTTTTCGAAGAAAAAAGTGCACTCACTGAGTTTAGCCCCCGAGCCTCTTGCTATTTGGAACAAGGAGCTGGAGGGTCTTGAATCTTATGTTGTTTGAAAAAATCCTATCTTGAAGAAGTCTTCTGAGTGATGTGCACTTTTTTGAAGAAAAAGTGCACTCACTGAGTGTAGCCTTCAAAAAAGTGCACTCACTGAGTGTAGCCCCCGAGCCTCTTGCTGTTTGGAACAAAGAGTTGGAGGGTCTTGAATCTGAGTTGTTCAAAGAACTGAAAACCTCTCCTGTTGCAGCCCCCGAGCATATATCTGGGTTCTTTTATTAAAAAAGAACTCGGATACAGGATCTTGGCATATTCTCTGGTAGTCTGCTGTTGTCAGATGTAGTTGTATGGTGGTGGTTGAGTGTAAATGATGTTTGTTCACGAGTTGTACAGTGTTGGTATATTATTCCGAATATGCTCGTTCTTGAGTACTGTTCCTTCACACCTGAATCCTCTTTCATTGAATTCTGTCTTTTCACCGTGTCCTTTGTTAGGTTTGTTTCGTTGGTGCTCCCGGTCCATGTGCACCGCTTCTTTGGTCTATAAATACCTTCCTGGTGTGCTATTTTGATTCATCGAGCATTTTGTTGCATGGTCCAAAATTTCTGTAGTCATGAATATGATAGTCTGTGAAGTAGAGCAGCCTCCGGGCGTATTTTATAGTTCTTGTATATCTTATCGTAGCTGGAGGGAGTCTTGTGATAGGAATTAGAGGTAGACTAATCTCACAGTGGCATTGTACCAGAAAGTACGTGGTGGTAGTTGGAGGAAGTCTTGTGATGTGGGATACGTTCCTTCATCCGGCAGTTCTGGATTGATCCTCCTCGTCTGCCCTGCGACTGTCCGGTGCAGATCAACACCTGATCCTGCATCACGTCGGGTTCTGTCGATGTTTTACTACCGATAGCTTGCCACGGGGGTACCTGGGGCAGTTTGTTCGGGCTTCGGCGTATGCCGAACTCGACGGTAAACGCAAGAGACAGTCGATTTATCCTGGTTCGGACCCTCGAGCATGATCGAGTAATAGCCATACGTCCAGTCGGCGTTAACCTTTGCGTTGGATTGATTGTAAGTGTTGTCTCTAGGAACCCTACCCTCCTTTATATAGTCAGGAGGCCAGAGTCATAGTCGGTTTACAATGAGAATTCCTAATAGGATTACAGAATAATACTACTACTAAGATTACATGGAAAGAATCCTAGTTAGACTAGGTCTTCTCCCTTCCTTGCGGGGTATCCCGTGGGTCCCGCACCGACAGGGCTGTGAGCGAGGCGACGGTGGCGCCGCCGAGCGGGTGGAGGGAGACAACCGAATGGGCAGTGCCGGTGGCGGGGGCGAGGAGTTGCTCATGAACTCCTGGATTGGGATTAAGGACAGGTGGGTTCGTTTGGCGGCTGTTGTAGGTGGGCGGTGAGGTCACCGGCGACCTAGGGAGCGGGCGGAGGAGGAAGATGGGTACGGAGAGAGAGAGAGAGAGAGAGAGAGAGAGAGAGAGAGAACGCGTACACCGCTATCCCTACTGGCGTGTTCGCGTCAAGAATGAGTGTCGGTCAGGACGTATATAAGACCATCACATTTCACAACTGTGATAGCTAAGATATATCTGATGGTCAATATATTGCTAGTCAGAGAGATTGAATATAAAAGTAGTGGATGGCAATGCATAAAAGGCAATATTCTCCTTATCCTTTGGATTTATTATAGACCGGTTGACACAACCGCGACAGGATTCGTTGATGCAACATCAACAAGATTTTTTAGCAACGCTACATATTATGTTTATGAGACGAAGAAATACCAGGGTCAGGCCTAAGATGTGCAAATTGTCTATTCAAATTTCTAAGGGTATTTTTTATTTGTAGCCTAAATCCTTATATGTGCTTCAAGATATTAAGGCAAACTAAGACACTTATTCGCGGCTGCTGCGACAGTAAATGATGACATATGAACCTGTTACATCACTACAACACGGGCACCCTGCAGTCCCATCTTCTGATTATTCTATGTTTCCAACGACCTCAGCATCCTCCCCAGCCTTCGCCATTTCAATCTTAACAGAAGGTTCCGCGGAAGCGGCATTGTTCGTCGATTCCTTCTTGCTAGCAGCACCAAATCCCTTCAACCCCCTCCCCGACGCCCTCTTACTTGTCTTCGCCCACACCAGGACGCCCTTCTGCACATGTTCGTTGAAGATCTCCTTCTTGTAGCAGCTCCCCATCTTTTGTGCAAAAGGGAACAAAGCGTTTAATCATCGGAATAGGAGTTTTGAGGATAACAGTTTGTATAAACAATCCATATCTGAAGTCTGAACGCTGTCGCACCTGAGTAACAATTGCATACAGAGGCAAGGTGACGTAGCTACAGATAAGCTGAATAAGAACCCTGCAAGTACAAGGCGTGGATGCAAGTGTCAAGAGAACATACTGAGACTTGCATTTTCCCTATCGCATGAATGGGCAATAAGGTGGAGGATTCTGAAATGATTAAATACCCCATGACAAGCCTCGGCACGATAAAACCAACAGATTCCATGATGCATGCGTCGAATCCGTAAGTTGTCTAGAAACATTAAGGAGGGTCAACAATGCTGTTTGCGATGAGTTATCACATCTCTGTGCGCTTTACAAATGGTGCTTAAAAATATACTTACCAGTATCCAGAAGAAAAATGCAATCTCAAATGAGTTCTGAAAGAGGATGAAGTGGATCAGGTAAAGGATAATTCTAGGCTTGCCGAACCAGAAGTGCCTATCTGATGGTTTTACGATCACATCGCCATCGATAGCTGTGTGCTTCTTAGCTACATCATGGACTAACTCAGCTATGATGTGCTCCAGCTTAGTGCCAACAGCTAACAGAAGCTGAAACAAGTAAAGAGCTATCCAGTAAGCACGTAACACTAACTAGGCACGCGGTGGTCAAGGATCAATAGACAACAGTTAATCATATTGTTTAGAGTATGTGCAAGGACCAGCCTATAATTAAAGCAAATAATTCACTTCATCAGGACGTTGAGAAAATCAATACACGGTGAAAGGGTACCAGGTTTGGTTCCCCTGTAAAGGCCAAGCAAAAATGGTGAACATCAGGCAACTATAACATATTTCTCCAATGCAAGAGTTTATGGGTCCTTTTTAGCGATCTTCATAATTTAGACATTAGAGAAAAAACTAGATTGCCACTTAAAACAACAAAGTATAAGCACTTTTTTCTGAACACGCAGAAGACCTGCATATGTCATTGTGTTAAGAAAGGAGAAAAATACGAGATACGAAGCAGTAGTGTGCGGAGAAAAGAAACATATAAGCACTTACAAAAAGGGGAAGGAAAGAAATCCAAAAGTATACGTGCCAACCTGCAGATTAATGGAAAGGAGTGATAAGTTGTTTTTACAAGCTTAAATACATACTGAAATATTACAACAATACCTAGCTGTCAGTTGAACAGGACAAATTAACTCGTCCTGCACAAAGACAGGGCAGGAAAATAGAAATAATAATAATGGTCTTTGTGTTAACATAGGATAGCTAAGTTTTACCGTCAACATTCAGCAATAGAAATATCACCACGAAAATCCACAAGTACCAGCTAAAAAAGGAATAGAAACAACATGGTTATGTTTATTCAGGAAACAAGATTTGCATCAAACTTTAAAAAGAATATATAGACATGTGTACCATTCTTTGGATTACCTGATGCCTACTACTTTCCTAAAATCAGCCTCTAAAGCCCTTACCATGTATCCATAGAAATCAAATTTTGGGTTGGAAGGGCAGTGAGTCTGTAATGAGGGGAAAAAACCCATGTTTACAGGCCAGGAAAGAACAGAGTATTAGCTTATCATTTGGGCAGATGCTTACCATGATAAAACCAAGACGCATTGTAGTGTAATCTGATTTAGATACTGATCTATAAAACTGCTTAACAAAAGAATGCTGAAAAAGAAAGGAAAGTGAAGGCTAATAAGTTCACCAATAGTGTCTTTTGTAAGAAGTTCACCAATAGTAATAGAAAGCAATTGCCACAAGATAAAAAAACATGTATGCAAACAGTGACTAATAAATGAAGTTACGCGACATAAGATAGAAGATAAAAGAAGACATGAAATGCACTACTTACCAGCCAACTCGATATTATAGTTCGTTTCTTGATAAATTCGTCATGTACATTGGTTACCTTGTTAGGCCCTGAAATTTCAGTCCATTTTATATTTTAACAAAAATATAAGTGACTCTTCTTTTGCAAGTAAAAATAAGCATATCATAAAGAACATCTTTTTAAATGAACCAAGTAGAAGACCTGCTGGTTATATTAAAAAGAAGTTCAATCCAGACTGGATATAATAAAACAAAAGAAGCACAATAGAGCAACATGACTCCATTGGCAACTAAAAATAACAACTGCACCAAATGGTTGGATCGAGACATCAACACAGCCCAAACAACATAGACTAGTGAGGCTATTTATATCCTCATGGAAGTACCAAGAGGCCAAGAGGTTAGGGAGACACCAACTCCAAAATGTATTGTAGTAACTAGCACCGTAAAGCAGTACCGCATATACTAAATTTTGGTACCTCCCATGTTATAGTTTTGGTACCTTTTCAAGGACCATAAAAGACCACGGAAACGAAGAAGCTCCTTAAATCGATTTGCAGTCGCACAAGAAGACTAAAGACTAGTTCAAACGCAAGTGTGGCACCGCAATAAAATATGAGTAACAAGCTAGATCCTGATACCATTTTCAGTAGCATCTTTCTGAATTTCATCCTCCCACTGTTTCCATTGGTGTATCTGAGTAATTAAATACAGTAAGAAACAGACAGCAAAAGTAGAAAGAGTTCTGCTGCTAAACTGCAAGGCATACCAAAAGCTGCATACCTGTACACTTCCTAAAAGCATAGTTGTGCAGCTGAAAATAACATGTGTGATTGCCATAACAAATATAAAAATGTGCAGCTGATGTGTGGCTTCAAGGGACAGAAGTGGAACTTTTCCCTGTAAAAAACAAACCGTACAACTTAGATATACCATTAATTTTTTTTTTCTCGAACAGCGCAGGAGAACTGCGCGTCATTTCATTAAGGTAGAGAAAGAATTACAAAGGTCCAAGTGACCCAACACACACACCCTACTCCCCAGAACTAGGTTACTGACTCGCCACACAAAAAGGAAAAAAGGACGACCAAACTTCTCCAAGCATTAAGCTCCAGAAGGCAACAACCTGAAAACCAGCTCCTGGAGTTTGGAGGCCCCAGCCGAGCACCAAAGCCCACCCTACGAGCTAATAGCCCTAAGGACTTCCTGAACACTTGGCCTCTTATTATCAAAGACACAAGAATTGCGATGCTTCCAAATCTCCCAAGCCACCAAAATTATCAAGGAGTTGAGGCCTTTACGCAAATCCTTAGGGACAGCCGCAGTTGTTCTCTTCCACCACCCTGAGAAATGAATCACAGTAGGCTGTGGTGCCAACTGTAGCATTCCCAACTGATGCAAAACCAGGGCCCAAACTTGCTGGGCAAAAACACAGCCCACTAACAAATGGTTTATTATTTCATCCTCTTGATCACATAATGGGCAAGCCTCAGGATGGGGCAGATTCCTCCTTGCAAGTCTATCGGCTGTCCAGACCCGGTTGTGAAATACCAACCAGATGAAGAACTTGCAGCGCGGAGGAGCCCAAGTTTTCCAGATCCTTCTCCAAAACCCAAACTTGATAGTTCCCTCAAAGAAGGCTGCATAAGCTGATTTACTAGTGTAGGAACCATCCTGAGTTAATTTCCATCTATATTGATCTGGAATCTCTGGATGCAAAATAAATCCATCCACAATGTCCCAAATACAAAGGTACTCAAGCATGACCACAACTGTACGTGCTCCTTTAATATCCTGAACCCAACTATTATGATGCAAGGCTTGTGCCACCGTCCTTCTCTTGGCTGTTCGATTTGGGACTGCCTTGAACAGGTTAGGAGCTATTTCAGCCATGGTATGCCCCCCCCCTCAGCCATCTATCTTTCCAGAACAATATCTCCTCTCCATTTCCTACTATGGCATCGACTGCAACATTGAAGAGAGCCTCGGCTTTATGAGGAACAGAGATAGGAAGGCCGGCCCAAGGCCTTTCAGCATCTGTCTTTTGCGCCCACAGCCACCGAATCTTCAGTGCACATCCCAGAAGTTCAAGATTATGAATCCCAAGACCTCCATACTCAAGTGGTCTTTGCACCTTTTCCCAACCTCCTAGGCAATTGCCACCATTGGCCTGCTGGTGACCCTTCCAAAGGAAGCCTCGTCGTTTTTTTGTCAATAGCCTTAATCACACATTTTGGAAGGTCCAGGGCAGTTAAAAGGTATATTGGGACAGCAGTCAGCACAACCTTCACCATGACTAGCCGCCTAGCTCTGTTCATAAGAGAAGCCTTCCATCCAGGGAGATAATCTGCCACTTTATCCACTAAAGGTAACAGCACCTCTTATGACGAATCCTTCTAGCATCTTAATTGTAAACAACCCCTTTTTAGCGTAACAACATTCCTACATTTACTAGTTATCCACTAAAGGTAACAACCCCTTTTTAGCGTAGTCCTGGATTGAAAACATCATTCCTACAACTTAATTGTAGGCTTTGTAGCTACCTTTCTTTTTAGGTAGAGGGATAACTCATACCTTCTTTTCTCTCTCTTAATTAACTAGTAAATGATGCTAGAAGGATTCGTCAAACGAGGTGTTTCTTTTTACTTATGTTTTAATTTTAATGGTATTAGGGTTTAGAGAAAGGCATCATGCCAACTCTCCTTTTTCTGTCTATGGTGCCAATTATGACCAAGTCTTATGTCCCTGTCTCTCCACCTGAATTGTAGTATTCCAACTTAGACCTTGTTTGGATCCACTCAACAAAAGTTTAGCTAGCTAAAATTTCAAAACTAAACTTTAGCCAGCTAAAAGTTCTCCTAGCTAAATTTTAGCTAGGGTGTTTAGATCCACCAGCTAATAGACTCAGCTAAACTTTAACTGGGTTTAGCTAGGTTGAAACAGCTAAACTGAGCTAAACTTTAGCTGGTCATTTAGCTACGCCGTTTGGATCCCTAGCAGCTAAATTTAGCTGGCTAAAGTTTAGCTGGTGGATCCAAATGGTCTCTTAGAAGTTAGCCCAAAGCCCTAAACATAGAAAATTTAGAAATTGACAGCAGAACATGGCATCATCACATTCTCAGGCTGAAAAAAACATTGATCGTGTTTGGTTGGTCTAGCCAACACGTGGCTGTCATGACCGCCAACTCGAGTGGCTAAGTTAGGCTCTTAGCTTTTATGTTTGGCTTTCGTTTCGGGCCTTTGGCTAACTCGGTCAGCCCAGGTGGCCTTGTAATGGTTTGCGCCGGAAATATAAGGCGCCGGACCTGTATGTGAATCGTTACGGAATAACAGAATCTTGAACTCGTCTTTCCGTCTAACAAATTAGTTGGTGGATGCGAATCAAAATCATATCTTACTAAATTTCATCTAACTGACCACCATGGCTCAAACAGAAAAAATGTAATGGACAATAAGGTTTATTCCAAAATTCTAATTCCGGAGTCTGATCACCTTATTATGGCAGTGCTCAGACCCAACGCCTGCACTCAGCAGCCGCCTACCGATCCTGCCAAGGGTAGTCCCGACATCAATGAAATGCTTCTTGGTGGCATGTCGCCTACCGGCGTGCTCATCTGGCTTCTTGCATGGCAGCATGTCGAATGTCCATCCTTCAGGGATGCATGTCTTCTGGATGCTCCCTTGGAACACCGTCAACAGCAGGGAGATGAACCCCAGAAGCATCAACTCTGCATCACATCACACAAAGACAAAGAGCTAAGGTTTGTGCGGTAAACATCATATCTTTATCTTATCCTAGCCGTATAGTACTTTTGTAACATCGATGGGTGAGGGCGTCCGTTCGCTTGCGTCTTGGGACGGAACGATCCGTTCTGGCACTCACAGTTGTAACACAAAATTCCTACATTCTCTCCTTAATGAAATACGGGCCTCGATCCGCTCGTGAAAAAAAAATCTTTATCTTATCTGGAATCATAGAGAAGGAAAGGAAGACTTCCAAGAGCCTTTCTATATTCTTCCTTTTTGCTAGAAATTAATATTTTGGTGAAAAAAATACCCTCCGATGTCTTTTTATTTAGATTTCCAAATATTGTCATTATCTTTTCCAGATTTCTTGTTAGTCAAATATGGAGAGCATGATTGGCTCTCTATAGTGGCATAAGATATAGAAAAGCTATTGAAGGGTGAAATGATAGAGAAAACAAGTTTTATTCAAATGGCTCTCCAAAAGATGATTTAGAGAGTGGATTTAAAAAACACTCTCGGAGATGCTCTAAGATTTTGCACCGGGGTCATCGCATACCTGGAAAAAGTTGCGTCTTTTTGCTGTTATATAAATCACAAAAGTTTTTCCATAGATGCATTTTTAAATAGCGCAATCACCTGGTTTCTTTCGGGTCCTCTTCTCCAAAGAAAAAACAGTCCCTGATATTCTTAGTAATCAAACCATAATGCGGAAGACTCCTTATATGGGAGTTTCATCCCCATGAAACTTATTTTATCCCGCAAAATTTTTATCCTCTCTTTTCATCTATGCTATGCCATTATTAATTATCCCGAAGTGAAAAACAAGGAGGAGAAATGGAGGCACCTTCTTTGATCTTGAGCAGCGCCTCGTAGAGCGGGCGCCTCTGCTTCTTCTTCTTGAGCTTCTGCAGGACGTGACAGGCCGGTCGGTCACCCAGATTAACGCCATGGCCGTCAGCACTGCTCTCCTATCGAACAGAACGGCTGAGTGAATCCAGGAAAGCAGAGCATAATACACACCTTGCCGAGGTAGTGGAGGCCTCGCTCGGCCAAGAGCGAGATGAGCACAATGAGCGAGCAGACCGCCGCGACGATCCACGTCGGTGTGATCTCCAGCGCCGTCGCCTCGGTCTCCTCCTCGTGCGCCATTCAGCCCCCGTCCGGCCTCCACTACTCCTACAGAAAGCGTCGAAATAAAGGAAACGTGAACCGTCTCGCCTCTCCCGGAAGGAAACGCGGGGCAGACTCGCTTAATATTTGGCCTGTGCTGCAGCTGCTGTACCTGTGTGTGTGTGTGTGTGTGTGTGTGTGTGTCCCAAGTTTCCAACTGCTGCTATTCAGCAGCTTGAATAGCTGTTACTTAGTAGCTTGGATGTGTGCAGCTGTTACGACATATTATTCGAGGTTACGTTCGAACTGATGATCGCAGCTTGGATGTGTCCCAAGTTTCCATTTCCACCTTCATATTCGAGGTTCGAGCTCATCGCAGCGTCCGGGCAGCTTGAGGCGAGCCGATCTTCTAGAGAAATATATCCAGACGACCCGGCCGCATAGATGATTGGATAATATGAGTAATTACTGGAGTTGTTGATTAGACGATCGTTTCGGGTTCTACGTTGCGGCATGCACGTAAGCTACTGGACATATATGGATTACTAGAATATCTACACTGTAAGTGGTTTAGTTTTTTTTCCCCTTTGAAAGCCTGTAAGTGGTTTATAGTTCATAGGTGGACGTTCGAGAATCCAAGAATGAGAGCGTGTATATATGTTTTGAACTAAAAATGCATGCAAAGTATGATAAGATAGAGATAGTTACTAGAATACATGCATGAGCTATCATGAAACCAATTTACATTATATTAAATTAATTATGATCACTACACTAGAACACGGGTTATACTAGAGCCAGTGACTACTTATCATTGCCGGGTGGTAAGTCTAGAATCCAGAAAATTGATGAGAAGCTAATCACTCAGCAGTGATGGCACCTATCACTACCAGGTCAAACCACTCACTACCCGGCAGTGTTATATCACTGATCGTAGAAGCTACGATCAACAATGATAACTAAAATATCACTACCGGCCCATGCTATGACCCGGCAGTGATATGTCACTGCCGGGTCAAGCCACTACCCAAAAGTGATATTTTGCATATCACTCTTGGTTTTTGTTGTAGCCCATCAGTATTCTTTTCGATCGTTGGATCCACCTAACTATCGTAATTTTGATTCTCCACCGTTGATCCCACCTACCACCGTTACTTCGGGTATAAAAGCAGCATCCGGACGTCTCCACGACAACCCCCAACTGGCCAATTTATAGTATGCAAGAGAGATGCAGCTCATATTGTTTCGCCACTTATAGTATCCATATATATGAGCTCTCTGTGGAAGAAAGCTCTTCACATACACATTTCATTATGAGTAGTCAAGATGATGCACATGAAAGGTACTAGAATAATGTTTATGAAGATAGAGCTATGTTGAATCTTAGGGACCCTGGGAGCTATTCTCGGGCACCCTCGTTGTAGCATGGGCTGCCCAGTTTGTTGTTGGGCAGCTCCTCGAAGTTGACATCCTCTTCAAGCTGTTCTTAGACCCGCCACTAGAGGCATAGATTCATCATAGCTTGCAGCCATCGTGGCTCCTCCACCCCCTCCTGCATCCTCTTCCACCTTCGAGATCCCACTTGCATAGCTAGAACAATGTTTGTGAGGTGGTTATGTTACATATGTTTGTAGACTTTGATGCTAACATTTATATAGTCGGAAAAAGATCTTTGTTATTGTTTATGTAATTTTATTCTAAAATCTTTGTTATTGTATATCAGTATCATATACAAATATTTTTAATAATTTCTATGGTCTTTTGTTACCATTTTTACCGGCTGACTAGTATTTTGGAACATTTTCACATACCTTTACTCTTTTTTTTTATGAGAATCAATAAGAATTAAAATAAATTATCTGCTAACACGGATAGGTGTATTATCCAACAGAGGACACCTCCATCATGATTGTGTCTAACTATTGGGACTATCATAGCTAGGGCTGAATATCGAGCCAGCTCGGCTCGGCTCGTTAAGCTAGAGGGGCAGCTCAGCTCAGCTTATTAGCGAGCTCGAGCTAGCTCATTTAGCTCGCAAGCTACGAAAAAAATAGGACACACATGTTTATAATATTCATACCACAATAATTTCAGAAACTGACGTCCACCATTATGCAACTATACATGATTAATACATATCCGGTTCATCAAAAGTATCAACCATGCAACATAGCTATTCCATCCATGATTCATGCAGTTCTAGCATACTTACTAGTTGCTTGTCACCACAAACTTAGAAAAGTCTACAAATTCAATGTCAGCATCATCATCTTCTTCCTAGAAAATAATCCATAAATCAACATTTAAGTACCACAATAATTATAAAATTAAAATTCATATAAAACAGCTGAAAATAAGGATTACATATCGATGGAATAGGTGTATACTTTTAGGTCAGTATCATCATCTTCTGGATTCATGGTCGTGGCTGATAGGCCTCAGCTCGTTTGAGTTCGTGAGCAGCTCGCGAGCTGGCTCGTTAAAACAGCGAGCTAGACTTCTAACTCAGCTTGTGAAAAAGTTAAAACGAGCCGAGCCGAGTTGGACACGAGTCGAGCAAGTTGGCGAGCCACGAGTATTTTGTCCAGCCCTAATCATAGCTGGATCAGAGACAAGCTGACAGTGTTGTATTGTCCATCCGAACAATGATTAGGATTGTGTATACATTGCAAGTGTTGAGAGTGCAAACCAACGGTGATACAAAGATTTTCTCTCCGATGTTCGGTTACTTGCCGGCAACCTACGTCGATATTGACGTAGATCCTTATCACCATTCACTAAGAAGCCGGTAGATCATCGAGGACCTCACCAAACCTCGATCGATTTCGCTGAAGTTACTCCTTTGCAACACGTGCAAAAGATCCAGGAAGACTAGTAAATGTTTCTACGGTGAAATTTAGAAAGCGATAACAGGAAGACTAGTACATCAAATCAATGTAAGCCTGTACGGTGAGAGAACACGGGCGGAGCACGCAAGGACCGTCAGATAGATGCTATTGCCGGCTTGCTGCATACCTAGACCTAGGCACCGCCGCAGTCTCTTGTGCAGTTTTGCGCTTGTGGGAACAGTACCTTTTCTTTTTTGGAAAAATTGGGAACAGCAGTTATCAATCCCGCCGTAGAATGACAGACGCATCTGTTTGGAAATTGGAATGGCGCAGCAGCAGCCAGCACTCCAGCAGTATATCATAAAATTAGTCACGCATAAACCTAAGACAAGAATATCGAAGAACACAAAAGGACATCATATCTAAGCCTGAATGTCTTGAACGCAACACCGCTTGACACACATCCGGCCAATGTACGGTGCCAATAATGCCGGGTGTGATGAGGTAAGTGGTGGCGCCAGTTTGCCTTACGATCGTCAGTTCATCATTGGGACGGTGAGAGCAACGGCCAGCGAAAGGCTTTGGAAGAGACTGGACCCAGGTCACTCACCAGCGGAGCATGAGGCAGACTGGAGTCAGCTTTCTCCCAGCAAGCGAAAAACTTTGGGTCATGGTCGACGCGAGGACCAAGGTCGATGATTGCCTCTTAGCGAGTAAAGCTTGTCTTTGGATGTTTGTTAATTATTAGGCCAGGTGTCATTGTGTAATCAAAACTATGCAGACTCGGACGCGCTTGCCACGGCGACGCATCGTTGTGTAAGCTATTTTCTTTCAATTTTCTTTTTTTTCAAAGCATAGAGAAACTATATTAAAACTTAGAGCAACTTCAAGAATCTTTCTTAAACTCGCTCTCTAAGTTTTCATTTAGACAGTCATTTAATAAAAATCATTCTCTAAATCTTTTCATCTGTCAACAACTTCTCTATACCTTGTACACAATCTAAAAAGACAGCCTCAATCCTCATTTTTAGCTAACAAGAAATTTATAATATAATATGACTATGTTAGGAGATTCAATTAAAAAAGTTGTTGGACAATATAAAAATCTATATTCCTATCAATTATGAAGGATATAAAGAGGTTTTTAGAGCTGCTTTTAGCTCAGTACACCCTAAAATTACACATGAAAAAATCTCAAACAAAAAGGATACTATGTTTTATCCAGATTCTTCGTTCGTCATTTTTCCTAGAAGGTTTTTCTTGATGCATAATAGTCTTATGGAACACCATTTTCCCTAGTGGCTTTACTCGATGCATAATAGAGTTTTATGGAACACTGAAACCAAAGTGTAGTCCTTATATTGAAACCAACGATCAACCTTAATACATTAGGCATGCCGCAACATCTAACGTTTCGGAACCAGTCCGAAACACATCTAAAGCGATGAAACAACACACCATCAAATATGACATAGGCCGCAGATTCATCACCTCTATCCTTTGATTGGCCATGTATGTCTTGATTTCCTCTTCGCGACCGACAATAAGATTGATGATCTGGAGTTATTGGCCAAGAGTATCCCTCCCCTTACAGATAATGGCCATAAATTGGCCTTCAGCTGATGAAATCGATGTCTGCAACGGGAACATACTCGTGGCAATCATCAAAGTGATCACAGATAACAAGATTTCGACAAAAAAATCATCTGAAATCCCCTTATCGATATCCCCTTATCCATTCAGACATGCTAGTATATATAGGACTCTGGTTCCTACTGGACCAACAACAGACACGCTAACGGGCCTAAACTCACCCACTCCTAATCCTATTGAGAGAATTCCTTATTTGACACTGGAAAATGAGCCGTTCCTTTCTTGGCTCTAAAATTTTCTTTGTTCCTTATTTGACACTCACTTGAACTTTCATCCCTAATATGACACCGCAGTCAAATCCATTGGTGTTAAATGGCTGTTAAAAAGACATTTTTGCTCCTGGGTCAAAAACATGTTGACAAAAAAAAAGAGCAGCCAGTGGCCAGATACGCTGCATGCATGCGCCAGCACCCAGGGGCAAAAATGTATTTTTAACAGCCACTTAACACCGTTAGCTGATGGATTTGACTGCGAAAAAACGAAGAAAATTTCAGGACCAAGAAAGGAACGGTTTTTTTTTTCCAGTATCAAATAAGGAATTCTCTCAATCCTATTAGGAGGCCCAGGGTCCAGGTCATGACATGCACAGACCACAACTGCCATTATATGGCTTCAAGATATTACGACAAACTAGAACACTACTTCACGGCTGCTGCAACAACCATCTACAAAAAAATGATGGCATATGAACATATTACATCATTACAACACGAGCACCCTACTGTCCCATCACCCTGTCTTTCCAACGACCTCAACATCCTCCCCAGCCTTCCCCATTTCAATCTTAACAGAAGGTCCTGCCGAATCGGCATTGATCGTCGATTCGTCCTTGCTAGCAGTAGCAGCTGCAGCTCCCTTCAGTCCCTTCCTCATCTTGACCTTCTGAGCCCAGCCCAGGACGCCCTGCTGCACATGCTCGTTGAAGATCTCCTTCTTGTAGCAGCTCCCCATCTTTATGCACAAGGGAACAAAACGTTTAATCGTCGAAATAGGAGTTTGGAGGATAACAGTCTGTATAAACAAACCACATGCGAAAGCTGACGCACCTGGGTTACAATTGCATACAGAGGTAGGGTGCTGTAGCTACATAGAAGCTGAATAACAACCCTGCAAGTACAAAGCGTGGATGCAAGTGTCAAGAGAACATATTGAGGTTTGCCTTTTCCTCATGGCATAAATGGACAATAAACTGGAGGCATTTGAAATGATTAAAATACCCGATGACAAGCCTCGGCACAATAAAACGAACTTGTCCCATGATGCATGAGTCGAATCCATAAGTGCTCTAGAAAAGATAAGGAGGGTCAATAATGTTGTTCGTGTTCAGTTATCACATCTCGGTGCAATTTACGAATGACACATCAAACTGCTTACCAGTATCCAGAAGAAAAATGCAATCTCAAATGCATTCTGAAAGAGGATGAAGTGGATCAGGTAAAGGATAATCCTAGGCTTGCCGAACCAGAAGTGTTCATCAGATGGTTTTACAATCACATCACCCTCGATTGCTGTGTGCTTCTCAGCTACATCATGGGCTAACTGAGCTATGACATGCTCAAGCTTAGTGCCAATAGTTAACAGAAGCTGCAAGAAGTAAAGAGCTGTCCAGTAAGCACCTAATACTGAATAGGTATGCAGTGGTCAAGGATCATCAACAGTTAATTGTATTGTTCAGATTATGTGCAAAGCCCAGCCTATAATTAAAGCAAATGATTCATTTCATTATAACTTTGAGAAAATCAGTACACGGTAAAAGGGTACCAGGTTTAGTTCCCCTGTAAAGGCCAAGCTAAAATGGTCAAAAGTGAACATCAAGCAAGCAAGTATTGACATATGTCTCCAATGCAAGAGTTCATGGGTCCTTTTTAGCGATCTTCATAATTTAGACATTAGAGAAAACTAGATTGGCACTTTAAAACAACAAAACTTAAGCACTTACAAAAAGGGGAAGGAAAGCAATCCAAAAGTATGTGTGCCAGCCTGCAGGTTAATGGAACAAGTGGTAAGTTGTTCTCAGAAGCTTAAATACATACTGAAATATTACAACAGTACCTAGCTGCCTGTTGAACAGGACAAATTAACTCGTCATGCACAAAGACAGCGCAGGAAAATAGAAATAATGAAGGTCTTTTCTGTTAACAAAGGGTAGCTAAGTTTTACCGTTAACATTCAGCAATAGAAATATCACCACAAAGACCCACAAGTACCAGCTACAAGGGAATAGAAACAACACGGTTAAGTTTATTCACGAAAGAAGATTTGCATCAAACTTAATAAAAGAATATATAAACATGTGCGCCATTCTATGGATTACCTTATGCCTACTACTTTCTTAAAATCAGCCTCTAAAACCCTTACCATGTATCTATGGAAATCAAATTTTGGATTTCCAGGGCAGTGAGTCTGCAATGAGGGAAAAAAACCTTGTTTACAGGCCAGGAAAGAACTCAACATTAGCTTATCATTTGGGCTGATCCTTACCATGATAAAACCAAGACGCATTGTGGTGTAATCTGATTTAGATAATGATCTATAAAACTGCTTACCAAAAGAATGCTGAAAAAGAAAGGAAAGTGAATACAGTCTTTTGTAAAAAGTTCACCAATGGTAACAGAAAGCAATTACCATAAGATAAAAAATGTGTATGCAAACTTGACTAATAAACGAAGTTTCGCCACATACAAAAAGATAGAAGATAAAAGAATACATGAAACACATTACTTACCAGCCAACTCAATATTATAGAATCTTTGCCAATACCCTTAAAACGTTTCTTGATAAATTCATGATGACGTACATGGGTTACCTTCTTAGGCCCTGAAATTTCAGTCCATTTTATATACTAACAAAAAATAAGTGTTTCTTCTTTTACGAGCAAAAATAAACATATCATAAAGAACACCCTTTTTATGATCCTTATTATAGAAGTACCAAAATGTACCACTAATTACAACTAGGGAAGCACCGACACCAAAATTTAGTCACTAGCACCAGAAATCAGTACCACATATACTAAATTTTGGTACCTCCCATGTTATAGTTTTGGTACCTTTTCAAGGAGCATAAAAGATCTCAAAAACAAAGAAGCTCCTTAAATCGATTTGCAGTCACACAAGAAGACTAAAAGACTACTTCAGATGCAAGTCTGGCACTGCAATAAAGTATGAGTAACAAGCTAGATCCTGATACCATTTCCAGGAGCATCTTTTTGAATTCCATTCTCCCACTGTTTCCATTGGTGTATCTGAGTAATAAAATACAGTAAGAAACAGACAGCAAAAGTAGTTGCTGCTAAACTGCAAGGCATGCCAAAAGCTGCATACCTGTGCACCTCCTAAAAGCATAGTTGTGACGCTGAAAATAACATGTGTGATTGCCAGAACAAATATGAAAATGTGCAGCTGATGTATGGCTTCAAGGGACAGAAGTGGAACTTTTCCCTGTAAGAAACAAACAGTACAACTTAGATACACCATTAAAATTAAAACATTAGTAAGAAGAAACACCTCGATTGATGAATCCTTCTAGCACCATTTACTAGTTAAGAGAGAGAAAAGAAAGGTATGAAGTTATCATCTATGCTAAAAAAGAAAGGTAGCAACAACTAAGTTGTAGGAAGGTTGTTTTCAATCTAGGACTACGCTAAAAAGGAGTAACATCTTAAGCAACCACGTGATGATAAAACACTTGAATGTTTTAACCAATCATGTGCTCATCTGATCTCCTCTAAAAAACATAGTACTGTAATCATCAATTTGAATTGTCTAAATAAATTCCTCATCTAACACAAATTAAAAGATTTATACTAGAGAAAGGCATCATGCCAACCCTCATTTTCTGTCAATGGTGCCAACTACTACCAAGTCGCATGTACCAGTCTCTCCACCTGAATTACAGTATTCCAACTTGGAAGCCAGCCCAAAGCGACAAACATAGAAAATTAGAAATTGACAGCAGAACATGGCTTCATCACGTTCTAAAACTGAAAAAACATTAATCATGTTTAGTTGGTCTATCCAACATGTGTCATTCCAGCTATGGAGGTCAAACAAATTATTTGGTGGATGCAAGTCAACATCATATCTTACTAATTTTCATCTAACCGACCATCACGGCTCAAACAAACAACAACAACAAAGCATTTAAGTCCCAAACAAGTTGGGGTAGGTTAGAGTTGAAACCCAGCAGAAACAATCAAGGTTCAGGCACGTGAATAGCTGTTTTCCAAGCACTCCTATCTAAGGCTAAGTCTTTGGGTATATTCCATCCTTTCAAGTCTCATTTTATTGCCTCTATCCAAGTCAACTTCGGTCTTCCTCTGCCTATCTCTTCACGTTACTATCCTGGCTTAGGATTCCACTACGCACCGGTGCTTCTAGAGGTCTCCGTTGGACATATCCAAACCATTTTAACCGGTGTTGGACAAGCTTTTCTTCAATTGGTGCTACCCCTAATCTATCACGTATATCATCGTTCCGAACTCGATCCCTTCTTATATGACCGCAAATCCAACGCAACGTACGCATTTCCGCGACACTTATCTGGAACATGTCGTCTTTTCATAAGCCAACATTCTACACCATACAACATAGCAGGTCTAATCGCTGCCCTATAAAACTTGCATTTTAGCTTCTGTGGTACCCTTTTGTCGCATAGGACACCAGATGCTCGACGCCACTTCATCAAACAAAGACAAAAATATTTGCAATGGACGCCAAAATTCCAATTCCAAGAGTCTGATCACCTTCTTCTGGCAGTGCTCAGCCCCAGCAGCGCCTTCACTCAGCAGGCGCCTGCCGATCCTGCCAAGGGTCCCGACAGCAACGAAATGCTCCGTGGTGGCGGCCTTACCAGCCTTTTCATCTGGCTTCTCGCATGGCAGCATGTGGAATGTCCAGTGTTCAGGGATGCATGTCCTCTGGATAATCCCCTGGAACACCGTCAGCAGCAGGGAGATGAACCCCAGAAGCATCAGCTCTGCATCACACAAAGACAAAGAGCTAAAGTTTGTGGGGTAAACATCTTTATCTTATCCGGAATCATAGAGGAAAGGAAAGGAAGACGAAGATTTTGCAACAGGCCCATTGGTTTAGGCATCGCAGACCTTGAGAAAGTTGCATCTTTTTGCCGTTAAATCACAAAAGTTTTTTCTGAGATGATTTTTAGTGTGCAATAGAGAACCAACCATCACAATCAAACATTCTTTGAACCAATCACCCGGTTTCAAGGAAACCCATGAAAGAAAAAAAACACAAATTTTTGAATCAAAAGTTTTCTTAATAAAAAAATAACGATTTCTTTGTCATCCTCTTCTCCAGAGGACAACCAATCACCTGTGTTTGTTATAAAAAAACAATCACCTGTGTTCTTAGTAACAATCAAACCATTTGTGCATGCAATACTCCTACGATAAGCGTCGGAGCGAAACAAGATGGAGAAGAAATGCACCTTCTTTGACCTTGAGCAGCGCCTCGAAGAGCGGCTTCTGGTTCTTCTTCTTGAGCGTCTGCAGGAAACGACCCAGGCCGGTCTCCCAGATCAGCGCCATGGACGACGACGGCGTATCGAACAGAATGGCCGAGTGAATCCAGGAAAATAGAGCAGCGGTCGCGTCGCATGCATACACACCTTGCCGAGGTAGTGGAGGCATCGCTCGGCGACGAGCGAGAGGAGCACGATGAGCGAGCAGACCGCCGCGACGATCCACGTCGGTGTGAACTCCAGCGCCGCCGCCTCGCCCTCGGCCGCCATCGCCCGTCAGCCCCGCTCCGGCCTCCCTTCCCCCCCCGCAGAAAGCGTCGAAATAAAGGGCTCGCGTGTCCCACGTGAACCGTCTCGCCGCTCCCTTGAGAACTGAGGAACTGCTCGAGTCCAGGCTAAGAGTGAGAGCTGAGAATTTCACTTTCCTACGTACTGGAAGCGCTCTGACCGACCACCGTGTTTGTTTTGGCCTTTTTTTCGGACACCGTGTATTTGTTTTGGCCGCTCGCGGCTAGGGACTTAGCTGGCATTCAAATTTGTTCCAAAATAATAATAATAATAATAATTTTTTAATATATATTTCTTATCTTTTGATATTTTTCTTTTCAACACATGTACATCTTTATTTCTGTCTATTTCTTATTTTTATTTTTTATGGACTAAACATTTTTACTATTTCTTAATTCGTGTGTCTAAACATAAATAGCCTGCTCACTGTAGCTTCTTAGGCTATAGCTGTCCAAGTAGCGAAAACATCAAAATGAGTAGTGTGTTTGTCATACAGTTTATAAATTGTTTAAATTAACAATAGTATCTATTTTTTAATAGTTTTTTTCTAGCCGCGTTTTTCACGTAGCCTCTGTTTTTACTACAAAACAAAATAGAGATGCTGAGTCAGACTAATTTATTTTAATTAAATTTTTTCTCTTGTACGGTTTCTCGTGAAAACGCTTCTAGGAAGGAGTAACTCTTTATGCGTTCTCCCCTAAAAAAACTCTTTACGCGTTCTTTTTCTGCGCAGGCCTAAAATTTGTGGAAACTGATGTTTTTTTTTTGAATTTGTGGAAACTGACGTTGACTAGACGTGCCTTGGGAGCAAGGGAACAGACCGTGGTCACAGACGTGCCTTGGGAGCAAGGGAACAGACCCCTTTTTTTTTGAATTTGTGGAAACTGACGTTGACTAGACGTTCTTTTTCTGCGCAGGCCTTAATCTTGTGGAAACTGATGGTTTTTTTTTTTTTGAATTTGTGGAAACTGACGTTGACTAGAAGCGAGTTCAATTCCTATGAATGGCACTCACATCTTCTGTTGCCTCTTACACATGGAGCCATAAAGGAAATATGACGTATCCGTCGTCAAAGGAGCCATGGATGGACCCGATGATCTCACGAAGAACACGATGTGATCTAAATGTAGTTATAGGTTTGTTCGTGTATGCGTGGTGTGAGTATGGTGTGCGTGTGTAAGGTTGGTGTGAGTCTGTACATGAGCAAATACTATAGCGATACCTAGACCAGAGCCGTAAAAAAAAAGAATAAAAGAGATTTTCTCCAATAGGGAAACTTATATACATCATGCATGTCCGTGGTAGCCTAGCTTGATCCTGCCTCACAGCCTCAGGCACAGGAGCTGTACGTGGGCTAAGCTGGGATGGTGGATTGATGTGAGCGTCGCCGTGAGACAGTTTAAATATGACACGCGTCGCCGTTTCTATATCAACGACTACGCATGTATATGCATCTGCATAAGGTTATAATAATCCATGGACTAATTGGGTACATCGACCTATGTTGACCAAATTCGTGTGCTCCGCAAACAGGCAAAACTGTCCCAGAACAGCGTATACCAGGCACACCGGACTTCAGAGTACGGCTACATAACACACAGAGAAATCATCACTACAAATGTTTGACAAAACAAAAACAAAAAAAGCATTTTCTTTTTTTGCTGTTGGCTTCTTTTGCGACTAGCAGATTATACCGGCATTTTTAAAGAGAAATGTACATACACTTGTGCCAATCCTAAAAACAACAGCATGCTCACGGTTAAGTTCAAAAGCTTTGGAACATTTCTGTAACTTTTTTACTGCAGGTGCTTTAGAACTTCCACCCCAAAATTGTTTCTCAACCCTCCATCGTAAAATGTGAAGTGCTTTAGTTTGTCACACTTCCCAAACTTTCACCAGATTTATAAGAGAAAAAAAACGCCGGTAACTTCTACAACATCAAATGGGTGTAAGAATCAAATAGCTTCACGAGGGGGTGAATAAAAAACCTGGCATAAAACTTTTAAGCATGTCTTTATTTGAATCACGCGAGCAAAGAGTCCTTATATATTAGAATTATAAGAAAGAAGCCTAGCAAGTGAACCACACTATGACAAAACTAAACATATCACAAGCTTCATACAATATCTCAAACACACAACAAGATACACAACCAAAAATTGCATATGAAAGAAAAGAGTGGACAAGAGATGCAACTTGTGAAGATAGGTGTAACTTGATGCCTTCTCGGTCTCACGGCTTCGTGTTAAATAGACTGGAAACAGCCCCAAGCGTGGCGTTACAGACTTGCGTTACAAGCAATGTATAAACAACAGATTACAATCTTGATCTACTTCCTATACAAGAAACTAGATACTGTAACAATCCAATAAGCCTACCTCAACAACCTATACATGATAATACAACACAACTAACACGAAGCCTGAACCTCATCTGTTAACACCCCCGTCAACCACAACTTAGCTGTGAGATTGAGATTGTTCCTGAACTCCCGCATCTTTTGTATTGGAAGCGCTATGGTGAAGCCATCAACAACTTGATCTCCAGAACTGATGAACCGAATACGAAGTTGTTTAGCAGCAACTTGTTCTCTACCAAAATGAAAATCAATTTCAATATGCTTAGTCTTGGCATGAAAGACTGGGTTAGCTAACAGATAAGTGGTGCCTATATTGTCACACCAAAGACAGGCTGCCATGGGATGAGAAACTCCTAACTCATCCAACAATTTTTGCACCCACATAACTTCTGTTGTAGCATTTGCCATGGACTTATACTCCGCTTCTGTACCAGACCTAGAGACAGTTGCTTGCTTCCTTGCACTCCAAGAGATCAAATTAGCGCCTAGATAAACAACAAAACCTCTAGTAGACCGTCTGTCATCAGGGCATCCTGCCCAATCAGCATCAGAAAAGGCTCTAACCACCACAGTTTTGGACTTACCAATCCACAATCCTATACCAAATGTGCCTTTCAAGTATCTCAAGATACGCTTGACGGCCTCCCAATGTGTTGTGGTAGGAGAATGAAGGAATTGACAGACTTCATTGACGGAGAAGGAGATATCAGGACAAGTCAATGTTAGATATTGTAGAGCTCCCACTATACTCCTATATTTAGTGGAATCCTCAGGACCCAGTGCCTGTCCACTTGTAACTAATAACTTCTCTAACACTGATAGAGGTGTACTAACATGATTGCATGAACTCATAAAAATGGTTAAGTATGGCAGGCGACATTGCCTGTTGTATGCAAGTGCTAGTAAGATGCGTGTTCAAAGAATAAAAGAGATTTTCTCCAATAGGAAAACTATATATACATACATCATGCATGTCCCTAACTAAAAGATTTAATGGTTATTAATATTTAGAGTTTTCAATGTCTGACCTAATCTTATCATAAACGACGTTTTTTGACAGAAGAGAGTATTTAATTTACCAGCTAGTATTCTATTATACTCTGAGCATGTGGGCCGGCTATAAAGTTTATTGGGTCATATATATTATATATTTTATAACAATGAATGCTATGCTAAAAAATATCGAATAAGGTTCTCACGTGGATTGAAGTCACCAACTTGGCAAGGTCACTCATAATTACTGCTAATTATTTTTCTTGTGGGATGAGAATTTTTTTAGATTATGGAACAAACCATTCCAGCCTTCACATTCACAAGTGAATGCTTAGAGCTTAACAGTACAAGAAGAGAACTTAGCCCAGTTCTCCGCTAGCCGGATAGTCCAGACTCACAATAACCTAGCTAAGACCTTACATCAGAAGGCAACAAAATAAATCAAATAGTCCACTGATCCCAAACTATCAAAAAGTCCACTGATCCCAGACCAAATCTAAACTCCCAACTTCAAGCAGAGCGAACAAAGGACTCTACAGTCCTATCCTTTTCTGATTCTTCCACACACCACGCCTTCTAAACGCTTGCAACCTTCTTTCATATTTCTTCCCTCTTCCTCTTTAGACAACATGGACCATTGCCTGGTCCAAAAAGTTCCCCTAAAAATTACCTGCAAGTATGAATTAATAACTAAATTTTCGAACACCACATCATTTCTATTCAACCATAAGACCCAACATGTGGCCTTTATCCCCACTATTATTTGATTTCTTAGCCCTGGAGCAAATCTCCTTATCCAAGATCCAAACATGTGAGAAATGCTTTTTTGGTGGTTGAATGTTAAAGGTGATGAACAACGCATTCCAAACAAATCTAGCCACTGGGCAATCGAAGAAAAGGTGTTGAATATTTTCTTCTAAGCCACAAAAACTACACTTAGAATCTCTTTTTCACCTTCTCTTAATTAAATTGTCTTTTGTTAAAATTACCCATCCCTTTAAGTACCAAAGGAAAATTTTAATTTTCAGAGGCAATTTTGTTTCCAGAACACTTCTTTCCCTGAAATCTTCTCCCTTTTCATTATTTCTCTATACAACGACTGTGTTGTGAAAACTCTATTTTTTCTTATTTGCCAAATGAAGATATCCTTGTCGTTGTTTAGATTTACTGGTAGTACTAAAGAGACTAGCTTGAGCCACTCTTTTAGTCTCTCCCCCACTATTCCCCGCCTAAACGAAATATTCAGCGGAGTCGAGCTTAGTACACTAGCTACCGATACCCCTCTTCTCCTTACTATCTTGTACGGGTCTGGGAACTTCCGCATTAGCGGTTGTTGATCAATCCACACATCCTCCCAAAATCTTGTTTGGTGACCACCGTTTACCTTGAACTTTCTATGCTAGAGCAGCAAATCTTTCACCTCCATCAATCCGGACCAGAAATGGGAATCTCCTGGTCGTTTTTCTATTTGAGACAAGCATTTGTCCTTGACATACTTTTTTTAAGTACATCTTGCCATAAATCGTCTTCATTAAAAAGCTTGAACAACCATTTACTAAGTAAACACTTATTCTGAATTTCCAAATCTAAGATCTCTCGGTCCCCCATGCATCTTGGCTTACAAAGGATACTCCATTTTGCCAGTCTGTACTTCTTTTTGTATTCATCACACTGCCAGAAAAACCTGGATCGATAATAATCCAGTCTTTTCTTGACCCCTTTAGGGATGTCAAAAAAGGACATCATGAACATCGGTAGGCTTGACAAGACCGAGTTGATCAACACTAGTCTGCCCCTGAGGAAAGAAGCTTCCCTTTCCAACTACTAAGTATTTTTTTGGAAGCGCTCTTCTATTGAACTTCAGTGTTTGTTTGAAAGCTTTCGGTAGTGCATTGGGATTCCTAAGTATCTGAAGGGGAAGCTTCCCTCTACACATCCGAAAAGCTCCCTATACTCCATACCATGGTTTTTAGTCGCACCGAGACAAAATAATTCACTTTTATGAAAATTAATTTTCAAGCCTGATAATTTTTCAAAAGCTACCAGCACAAGTTTTAGATTTCTAGCCTCCTCTAAGTCATCCTCCATGAACAGTATCATGTCGTCTGCGTAGTGCAGAATGGATAGACCATCATCAACTAGATTAGGTACCAAGCCTCTAAATTGTCCACAATTCTTTGCTCTAGAAACAAGGATGGCCAACATATCTGCTACCAAATTAAGAAGGATAGGTGAGAGGGAATCACCTGTCTAAGTCTTTTTCTGGTCTAAAAGTTATGGCATATTTCCTCATTCACTTTAACCCCCACACTTCCTCGACTTACTACCTCTTCAATCCATTTACACCACACTAGTGAGAAGCCCTTCATCCTGAGAGTCTGATGCACAAAGGCCCAATTGACTTTGTCATAAGCCTTTTCGAAATCCAATTTTAGTATTACCCAATTCTTCTTCTTCCTGTGCAGCTCAAGAATTGTTTCATGCAGTATCACTACTCCTAGAATATTTCTTCATGACATAAAAGTTGTTTGCGATTGTCTCACTACTTTGTCAGCCACTGCAGTCTGTTAGCCAAGACCTTAGTAAAGATCTTAAAGCTTATATTGAGCATATAAATAGGCCTATACTGCTGGATTTGTTTGACTTCTTTTTGTTTCGGGGTTAGAGTGATTGTACCGAAATTAAGGTAGAAGAGAGGCAAATTACCATTATGAAACTCCCAAACATGGCCATTAAGTCGTCTTTAATGAGAGACCAAAACACTTTGTAGAACTCTACCGGGAATCCATCAGGGCCTGGTGCCTTATTATGTTTCATTTGGAAGATGACTTCTCTTACTTCTTTCTCCATAAACGTGTCTATTAGCAGCTTATTTTCTTCCTCATTAATCTGAGGTATATTATTTATTTGTGATTCATCAAGAGAGAAGTTATTTCTCTGTGGTGACCCAAACAAATCCTTATAATATTTCCTTATGAAAACCTTTAAGTTTTCCTGCCCCTCACTTCCCCTTCTTGTTCTAGCTGAAAATAAAATCCTTGTTTTTCTTCTTTTTTTCATTGGCCACCGTGTGTAAATATTTAGTATTATTATCCCCTTCTAGCAGGTCCTTGGTTTTTGCGCTTTGGAACCATTTGATTTCTTATTGTGGGATGAGATAGGTAGGTTGTTGACAGAGATATTAGGATACATGACGTATAGTACTAAATACCATTAGTCTGAACATGTAATATATTTTTATAATAAATCTATTTGAATATACAAATATTGATACTATTTTTTATATTTTATAGTTAAATCTAAAAAGATTTGATTCTTCGAGAATGGAGATGTGTGGTTATTTTGAGACTGAGGAAGGCAGTAGATTTTCCTGCCGACGGAAAATTGGTTAATACTCCGGCGCGCGGCGCTGTCTGTCTGCCTAGCAGTGCCAGTGACATGCGGATACGGCCGGTGACCGAGCAGCATAAAGCCGAGACGTCTCGGCAGTCGGCACGACGGGAGACGACCACGCAAAGGAACGGGGCGCGCGCTGTCATCGTAGGTTTGGTGGCATGCGCACGTCACCCGCCCGCTAGTAGGAGTATGTGTGTGGGGCCGGCTGAACATGTGGGTGCGTGCCGTGCTGGTGGGGCAGCCGGCAGTGGAACCGGTGGACGGCAAGGGATAGGAGGTACTAGGAGGCAGCGCAGCGCTCTTGTCTTGTCTCGGTGTCGGGCGGGCGGGGGGTCATGATTTTCAAAACAAGTGGACGGCGACGGCGACGGCGCTGCTCACGTCTGTCTCAACTCTCAACTCTCGTCTTCCCAGCGGCCACATGTGGAGCGATCACTGATCGCTACTTTTAAAAGTCCGGCACGCGTGAGACCGCAGCTTTCACGGCAAAAATGGCGCCAGCCGCCAGGTGTGTGCCCGAGCGCGCCCGTCATCGCGAGACTCGGCTCCAGGAGGTGTTACATGGTGGGCTAGTCACGAGTGCCCTCCCTGACTATTTTCAAAATGAAAACAAAAAAGAACTTGCAGGCTTCAGCTTTCCTCGGCGAGGGCAAAATGGAAGCCTAGAAAGTCGATCTTCACGTGGCTACAGCCGTGTGTACACCCAACAAAGGCAGCTTGTCAATTTCCGTGGCTATTAATTAAATAGCTATTAGCTAATTAATTATTAGCAGAGAGATGTTTAAATCCATTTGTTAATAGGCTCAAGCCTATTAGCATATATTAGCAGCCGTCACAAATTTACCAATAAAAGTATTAGTTAGCAACCCTTTAGCTAATACATACTCTCTCCGTCCACAAAAGAATACAATTATAGGATTCGTGCCGGTCAAATTAGTTCAAATTTGACTAAGTTTATAGAAAATATTATTAGCATTTATGTCTTTAAATAAATTTATTATAAAAATATATTCTACAGCTAATCTAATGGTATTTATTTGTATCATAAATGGTAGTATTTTTTTTATATAACTTTAGTCAAAGTTCAAACTATTTGACTTCACGAAATACAAGAATTGCAATCTTTTATGGGTGGAGGGAGTAGTTAATCTATCAAAATCTCTTAATATTAGCCGCTAACTAATTTTAGTTGGTTCAACTAGTGGAACTTGAAGCTAATTTTCCAAAGGCAGTTGTTTATCATATTTTTAGTTCTCTGCTTTATGCTTCTTTACAACAACAACATAGCCTTTCAGTCTCAAACAAGTTAGGATAGATTAGAGTTGAAACCCACCAAAAGCCCTAAGTCACGGTTCAGGCACTTCAATAGCTGCTTTCCAAGTACTTCTATTCAAATATAGATCTCTAGGTATATCCCAAACTTTGAAAAAATCTTTTTATTGCCTCCCCCATGTCAATTTCGGTCTTTCTCTACCTCTTCTCATATTATTAGCTTGGCTTAGGACTCCACAATGCACGGGTGCCTCTGGAGGTCTCCTTTGGACATGGCCAAACCACCTCAACCGATGTTGGACAAGCTTTTCTTCAATTGGTGCTACCTCTAGGCGATCACGTATATCATCGTTCCAAACTCGGTCCATTCACCGTAAATCCATCGCAACATACGTATTTCTGCAACACTCAGTTGTTGAACATGTCTTATCTTTGTAGGCCAACATTATGCTCCATACAACATAGCCGGTCTAATCGTCGTTTTATAGAACTTGCCTTTTAGCTTTTGTGGTACCCTCTTGTCACAGAGAATATCAGAAGTTTATCGCCACTTGATCCACCCTGCTTTGATTCTATGGCTAACGTCCTCATCAATATCTCCATCCCTCTATAGCATCGATCCCAGATACCGAAAGGTATCCTTCTTAGGCACTACTTGACCTTTCAAACTCACATCTCCCTCCTCCTGTACAACTCCGCCAAAGTCGCATCTCATGTATTCGGTTTTAGTTCTGCTCAATCTAAAACCTTTAGACTCAAGGGTCTGCCGCCATAACTCTA
Organism: Miscanthus lutarioriparius; assembly: GCA_904845875.1. Taxonomy (NCBI): domain Eukaryota; kingdom Viridiplantae; phylum Streptophyta; class Magnoliopsida; order Poales; family Poaceae; genus Miscanthus; species Miscanthus lutarioriparius. The sequence continues at coordinate 26,960,520 of CAJGYO010000016.1, read as the reverse complement.
GTTTCCTATTTACTTCCGCCTGGCTTTCGTCCACTAACACTACATCATTAGCGAACAACATACACCAAGGGATATCCTCTTGTATATTCCTAGTAACCTCATCCGTTACCAAGGCAAAGAGATACGGGCTTAAAGCTGACCCTTGATGAAGTCCAATTTTAATCGGGAAATAATCTGTGTTACTATCGTTTGTTTGAACACTAGTCACAACATTGTTGTATATGTCCTTGATGAGGGTCACGTACTTTGATGGGACTTTATGTTTGTCCAAAGACCACCCCATAACATTTCTTGGTATCTTGTCATAAGCCTTCTCTAAGTCAATGAAAACCAAGTGGAGGTCCTTCTTCTGCTCTCTAAACCGCTCCATAACCTGTCTTATTAAGAAGATTGCTTCTGTGGTTGACCTTCTGGGCATGAAACCAAATTGGTTTGTTGATATCTGCGTCGTTCCTCGTAGGCGCTGCTCGATGACTCTCTCCCATAACTTCATAGTGTGGCTCATCAACTTAATTCCTCGATAATTAGTACAACTTTGGATATCTCCCTTGTTCTTATAGATTGGTACCAATATGCTTCTTTTTCACTTCTCAGGCATCTTGTTCGATCGAAAGATATTGTTGAACATCTTGGTTAGCCATACTATAGCTATATCCTCGAGACATCTCCACACTTTGATAGGGATACCATCAGGGCCCATCGCTTTGCCCTCTTTCATCCTTTTCAAGGCTTCTCTGACCTCCGATTCTTGAATCCTCCGCACAAAGCGCCTGCTAGTGTCATCAAATGAGTCATCCAGCTGAACGGTGGTGTTCTCGTTCTCACCATTGAACAATTTATCAAAATACTCTTGCCATCTATGTCTGATCTCATCCTCCTTCACCAAGAGCTGCTCCCTCTCATCCTTTATGCACTTGACTTGGTTGAAGTCCCTTGTCTTCCTATCGCGAGCCCTAGCCATCCTATAAATGTCCTTCTCTCCTTCTTTCGTACTCAAACATCGGTAAAGGTCCTCATAGGACCACCCCTTTGCTCACTCACCGCTTGTTTTGCAGTCTTCTTTGCCACCTTGTACTTCTCTATGTTGTCTGCACACCTGTCATGATACAAACGCTTATAGCACTCCTTTTCCTTAATAGCCTTTTGCACATCTTCATTCCACCACCAAGTGTCTTTCGAGTCGCATCCGCTCTCTTTGGTCACTCCAAGCACCTCTGAAGCAATCTTCCTAACGCATGTTGCCATCTTCTCCCACATGTTTGCATCGCCTTCATCATTTCAAGGGCCCTCTTCAATGACCTTTTCCTTAAAGACCTTTGATGCCTCCCCTTATAATTTCCACCACTTCGTTCTAGCAACCCTAGCTTGTTTGTTCCCACGAGCTTGCACCAGAAAGTGGAAGTCAGCCACCACCAGCTTGTGTTGAGCGACCACACATTCTCCAGGTATCATCTTATAGTCCACGCATGTTCGTTTATCCCTCCTTCTTGTAAGGACAAAGTCGATTTGACTAGAGTACTGGCCGCTACTAAAGGTTACTAAATAGGACTGTCTCTTATGGAAGAAAGTGTTAGCTATCATCAGATCAAAAGCTTTATGCTTCTTTAATGAGTAAAAATAGATGGACGTTTAATAGTTGTTTCACGGGAGATAGTGAGAGGATTATGTTCTATAGTTGTTTTAACCAGATAACCTATAACTTTCCACAACACATAGTTCACAACATTTTCCTAAAGCGCACAATAGCTTTTTCATACCTGATAGCTAAACCAAATAGACCCTTAATCTCAGTTAATGGATATATAATAGGCAATAGTAAATGACGCTTGTCTACGGTATGTCAGCTCCAATGCTCCATGCTGGATGAGAGCCTCAACCTCAACGTCGGCGTCTAGCATCCAAAATCACCATAGTTAGTGGTTTCACTGAGTGTAATAAGAGCTTGAAGAAGCAACTATTGCTTCCACTGACAAAAGCTCAAAGACACCACTATAACACCCATTGTGGCAGAATTTGGTGAGACCTCATCACGCGTTCTCTAGAGATGTGAGGGAGAACAAGTACAACATCTATCAAAAGAGAACGTGGCTTTTTCTAACAGAGTGTAGGCCTATGCCACAACATTAGGAAACGAATGCCCTCGCATCTTCCTGGCTTCTATGGCCAGTAGATTTTAGTTGAAGCACATGACAATATCTGCCTGTGTTGGGCCTGCTCTTAACACGAGACATATTAACACTTAAGTCAATTTGGTTCCTATACTGGCCTTGCCTCCCCACACTTACCAAGTTAGCCTTGCCATGTTAGGGTGGGAGAGCCAAATTAACTAGCCTAGGATAGCAAGGTGGAAAAGATCAGCGATGGGCAATGCTGTTTAAATGTGAACTAATATGTGTTTGAATTTGTGGATTTGATTACTATTATTTGTATAAAGTAAAAATGTTATTAAATTTATGTCGAGTGAAATAGATAGAATGCACATAGTAGATAAATAGAGAAAATAGGAATTATGGGGCTCTAATTTAGGGGTGGTTACCCAAAGTTACGAGAGCAACTCCAGCAAGGCATCCAAATCAGGGTTCCTACTTTTGATCCGGGTGTTTCCCTTACTTTTAGGGCCTTAATTTTTTGCTTCCACCCCAACAATAACACCTAAATTTGAGCCCAAAAAATATTCCGGTAGAGAATGACAGAGAGGACCCACTCATCATTGTCTCTGTCTTCTTCTCTTCCTTCTTCCTCTGTACAGGCAGGGACTGATGGATGGCCTGGCCGCAACCAAAGTACCGAGCAGAGGCCGCTACTGGCACTACCGGAGGGGAGGAAGGAGACCTATGCCGCAGTCGTTGCCACTACTGGTGGGGAGAAAGGAGACGCCGGGAAGGTCTGGATCCACAGTCGCTGCACCAGGAGGAGCTCCGGTAGGGGCCGCGCGGGGTGGAGGCTGCACGTGAAGGAGCTCTAGGACGATGAGGCGGGGCAGGATCTCATGGAGGAGCTCAGACAGGAGGAGCAGCAACGGTCCTAGGGTCGTGGTGGCCGAGCTCGTAGGCGAAGGGTGGCGCTCGCTGGTCGGTCGGAGGGAGGGAGGAACCAGATCTTGTGACCTCGACGATCGGATCTCGATGACCAGAGGAGTGAGGAGGAGGAGGAGCGGCCCTAGGGCCATGGCGGCCGAGCTCGCCAGCGATGGTTGGTGCTCGCCAGCCGGCCGGAGAAAGGGAGTGAGGAGACAAATCTCGCCTGCGCGGGGAATATTTAACTTTTTACCATTCTCTAATAGCATTCTAAGGATTATACGGTTTTAGCAGAAGAGAGAGAAAATTAATACACATTTGTTACTTTTGCTTATGTAGCACACCAGCACGACATTCCACCTTGGATCCGAGTGAGCAGCCTTAGGTAAAATGACCATCCCTGCCTCTAGCTTCTCTATTCTCCCCCCTCTCCCTCCCATCACTGACACGCGGGCCCCACAAGTTAGATTCTCCTTCAACCTTCAACCATCACCACATAGCCTGGGAAGGGGATGAGCTCGACCACGCCGCGGTGCGCTGTGCTGCCGACCACGGCGACACACAGTGCTCGCCGCGTGCTTGTCTTCTTCACCACGCCATAGACACGGAGAGCCCCGCGCCCTCGATGGCGTGGTGCGCCTCGAAGTCGAGCCTCGTTGGCGTTGTCCCCGTAGTACGTGGTGCCGGCTCTCGGGTCGACCGCGAGCCCATCGAGGATCCAGCGGGGGCCGTCGAGATGCTACGCTCCAACTGGATGCTCAACACCGCCCCCATTGCCAGCCGTGCACCGCCGACCTATGCGGCCTCGACGTCCTCGCGCATGGGCTCCAGGTCCTAGAACGTCATGCGTTTCCTGCTCCTCTCTAAGCCATCGTCGCCCATCGCGCTGCCTGAGTGTGGCAGAACCGCCTAATCTAATGCCTCCCAGGAGTACTTGTCTTCCATTAGACACTAATTACTCAAGGGAGAACACCAAATTACGTAGTTTCGTCGAGCACACCCTAGGAGAGAACCCAAAATCCACATTTTTCCATCAGGATCACAAATGAGAGAATAAAGCTTACATCATTCTTAACCATTTCTTACATCACTTTTAATATAACATCAGAGTATAATATTTATTATTATAACAACAGAATGTAATCATATTATTAGAGTTATGAACAATTTAATTGAATAGCGGATTATAAACATATAAACAGAGTTACAGCGGAATTAAACATGTGATCAAAGTTACAACGGAAATAAATATCTATTTATGACATCATGAAGCATTAGTATATAAGCTATGACAATAGATTATAGAACTTCCATTTATAAAAATATTTGGTGAGAGTTATAAATAAAACTATGATCGCAGCGTAAATGAATCCTCTCAGAGCCCACCAGGAGGAATCTACACACAAAGGTCAGCTCTAGCATCCACCTGTCACCTACAATAGAAGGAATAAAACCCTGAGTACTCAATTGTACTTAGCAAGAATTACCCGACAGGAAGAAAGAAAAGACTCCAAGGATATGCAAGGCTATCTGGCTTGTGGGTTTATTACATCTGCAGGAGCATTACTAAATGTGCGTCCTTATATTCGATTTTATTAGCAGTCATCATTAGTTCATTAACTAATCATTCTATGTAAGCACCTATGCCACTTTCAAGCAGGTGGTAAGCAATCAGATTTCCTTTTACCATCTTTTATCTTCCAGCTCTTACTACGATGCTAAAGTTTAGACAAGCCATACCGAGATTACACGGTGATTCGTGAATCAATGCCCCCAGCTGGGTACCTCGAAAATACACACCCCGCTTGTACCCGAGACACAAACAGGACCAACCCACTACCCTCCTGTCATGGGGTCCAGTCCCATCCAAACAGGGACTCCAAGCCCCCGTCCCTAAGTCCCGGACTTAGTGCGGTGCAAGGACCTCCACCCAAAAACCACCCTGACAGTCGGTCTAGAAAGGACCGAACCCATGACAAGAGAGTAATAAGTCTTTCCTGCGCCCAAACCCAAGTATGTGCTCGGGATAATAAATCTATGACTTGCCTAGCGTCCAATGCAATGGCCGATCGTTAACCGACACAGACAGGGAAAAACAGTGATAATCAAGCTATGCCCCGTTGGCCGTAGGACACAACCTCTTACCCCCAACAATACCCAAACTATATCCCTACCCAGTCATCATTTATCATTTCCACCATTTATATTTTTTAAGTAATAATAATACAATAATAAATTTTCTATCTCTCGCGAGTGACAGGCAATCACTCGACTTCTATCGGAGTCCTATAGCATAGCACTCTACAAGATCCTGTCATACTAGTAAGACTCATAGGATAAAGAGATATATATATGCAAGTGGGTTTCAATCAACTCCTTAAAACTTAATGCACAAATATAATTTAAAGTGCAGAGAAGTAGGGGTTATGCACCGGAGCTTGCCTAGGTAAAATTTAATCGAGAAGTTAGCTTTTCATCATGGCGACATAATCTCCAAAAGTACCATTTCTCCAGCAACTTCCGATGACTCCGCAATCCATCGACGTCCCTATTATAATATGCAATGCGATGCAATACAAAGACGTAATTAATCAACTACAACCTTGACTCGTAAAATACGATTGACGCCTTTCAAGTTAACGGGCTAGTTCTAACGACTAACATACTAATCTACGTATCAACATCATCGAGAAAGGTGCCATTTCCCCAACAAGTGTTTTAGTTATACAGTTTCGAGGTGTTTTTTTTCTATTCTATCGATTTAATCTTTATTTAAAATAGGGCATTATTATCTATCTAGCAAACTAATTATTCAGGAGCTACAAAAATTACAGTGAGCATCTAATATTATTAATAATTTACTGCAAAATTTTCAGAGTCAACACTATCATCATTTTACCATAAAAATTCCTACAAGTTTACATTTTCATAATATCAAGCATTTGAAATAATTAGAACAACCCTAAAACGTACAAAACTTATATGAACAAAATACATTATCAGGTAGATCAAGATTTTAGGAGACTAACAAAATTGGTTTTCACAATTTTTGATAACTATACTATTTTATATTGATTTTACAAGTTAAACTACAAACCTATATTAGAAAAACATTTAGATAACGGAAAGGGCGGGAACCCCTTTCGCGACAAGAAATTGCCTGTAATAAGCAACAAGCAGCCTCAGAGCAGAGTTACAGACACGCCCAAGGCACCAGCCTAGCTCAGGGGCGGCACAAGGTCGCCGACAGGTAGCAGCGTGAGCGACCCGGCCCGACGGCCACATAGACCGGCCCAATGAATCTGACGAGCCCATAGGCGCAACGCACATTTTGCAGAAAGAACCCCGCGCTTTTCTCTATTCAACCCGAGATCCATAAGCACTATTCATTTGAGTCACGTATTTTACACCTAGAACCATGTATTAGTTTCTATTCACCTTTCTCACTTTCTCGTCTTCTTCTACGAACAGAGGCGCAGAGGAGCACCGGACGACGGTCAATCTCGGCCGGGAAGGACACGGCGACGGTGGAAAGCCCGCCGGCGAGATGCATGGAGCCCACATGATCTCGGGCTGGCAGCAGAAGACCCGAGCCCGCCCCCAAGCAAGCCTGCTGCCAGCAGTCGTGGTGGTGGCACGGCATGCGGTGCGGCATGCGCCAAACGCCAAAGGGCGGCGGTAACGGCTGCGGCGCAGCGAGACCGGGAAGGAGCGCTGGCGCGAGACCACGGCTGGGCTTGATGGCCCGGCACGGAGGTGGAGCGGCGTGGGTCCACGCAGCTCCGGCGCGCAGCGCGCACGACGACTAGCACGAGGACCAGGTTGGGGCGAAAGAGGCGCTTGAGAGTGACGGCGCCGTGGAGCAGTAGGCCTAGCACGAGGGGCTCACGCTCGTAGGGAGACCGACGGCGGCGGGCGCAGCCATGGCGCGATTGGAGGCGGCGTGGTGATGTGGCACGGGCCGACGTGGGAAGGGAAAAGGAGGGGCGGCGGTCCAGCATGGACCGGGGGGGGGGGCACAACGGGCCACGTGCAGCCGCGGCAGGGAAGGAGGAGGGGGCGCCGGTTGTCGCGGTCGACGTGCTGCTGCGACGCCGTGGCAGGCACCGTCTCGGCCATGGTGGCATTAGTCAGGAAGGAGGCAGAAAGGGGGAAGTGGACAGAGGCAAGGAAGAGCAGGAGCTGTGATGCCTCCAACACGGAACCAAGGGAGCTTTGCGCGCATGGGAGGGGCAGCGGGAACATGGCCGCGCCAGTGTGCAGGGCGCGCACAGCAGCGTGAAAAGCAGCATCGGAAAAAGGGACTCTGTTGGCTGCCTGCCTGCGCGTGAAACGACGCGGCGTGGATGTGAACAGCGATACGTCGTCAGCAACTCCAAAAGATCTAAATCCTATCGACTTCCATCACTAAACATGTCATGGAACAAAATATTACGGCGTTTTGTAATTATTTTGCGCAAAACAAATCGCCACAAACAACGCTTTAAAATATAATTTCCGATTTTTGAGCTATCAAACCTACCATGGAACAACATCCACACGCCACATCACCAGTTGCATTTTGAACTACTAACTTGCACTTCCAACTCTTATTTAAGTTCTAATTACAAGTTATATTTTATTTTGTTTATAAAAATTATTTTCATGCTCAATCCAACCGAACAAACTATTCGCCATTTACTTGCTAGAATCGTTATCGGACATTCCTAAATATCTTTACGCACTGAGCAATTTAACTTGGGGTTGATTTGAGTCCACAAAATTGAGTCACACACGATTCCCTTATCACTTCAAATATGTTTTAAATCAAAAATCCGAGAAACTCGTTTCAAAAAATTTTCTTAGGCCTAAATCTCAGTGCTAAACGAGCTCGTAACACCAGAGGTGTTACACTGAGGACGCCGAAGCCCAAGACCAGCATGGTGGTCACACACCGGGGCGGCTCCATGATCTCTGTCCAGGATCTAAGCTGTCCGGATCTAGCGCGCCACTCTCATCCTTCCCGGCTGGCGCGGCGCGACCGGCTCCGGAGTGCGGCGGCTCCATGGCTGTGTGCCGATGCCACATGAGGATGACCGGCCGTGCTCGCTGCAAAGAATTACTCGATGGTCTTGCCGTCGGACTTATGGCCGAGCTCGCGCTCATCCTTCCGGAACGCCTTCGAGCACGTGCGCCCCAGGGCGGCCTCGCTACTTAGCGCAAGCGGCAGCCACGTGCGCCGTGAAGCTGGCGGATGTGACCATCTCGACGAGGGGTACGTCGACGAGGGCGTCCCGGTCCCCAGGGCCTGCGGCGGCAGGGCAGTAGCCGGGGTGCTCTGCCGTGGGCTTCCGGAGCAGGCCGACCTGCAAATAACGTCGAAGACGGCGGGGCGACGAGCAGAAGCACGAACGCCGCTGCGCTGCGGAAGATCATGGCTCTGAGGAGCCCCTCACCGGCCTCGTACGAGTGTACCGAACGCCGGCCTGAATAGTACGCACGCCATGCTCTGCTCTTAGCCATGACATCATATACGCTCTTTTTCCCTTTGAAAATTAAAGAAGAAATGTCTTGAAAATACAAGTATACGTATATTAGCCAATAGGTATCATGAGCCGTCCATTCTTTAGTCTGTGGCCTAGGCGAAAGTAAGAGGGGAAGGGCAGCATGGTCTTTTCGCATTGGCTGATGACTCAGCGCCATCGTGGCTTGCGAGCGTGGCATGCCACGGGAGCAAAAATGGTATTTTTGTAGCTTATTTCTCTCTCTGCTTGTAAAATCATATCGCCGATGGTAAGAGTGCTATCTGAGGAGTCGCCATCCGTTATAATGGTAAAAGTTAAATATCCCCCTGTGCGGTACCATGCGGGCGCAGCGAGGAAACGGGCGGATGGGGGCTAGGGCGTTGGGCCAACAGGAATGGGGTCTGAAGAGAGGATTTGGGTGCCCACCCCAATTTCAGGGCTGGAGTAAGAGCCCTGCTGGAGCATGTTTTTAGTCTGAGCCCCCATATTTAGCTATGGGGGTTCAAATAGGAGGTCTACTGAAGTTGCTCTGACATGTTTTAGTTGCTCTGACATGTTTTAGGAGCTATTGCTGGAGATGCTCTAAGACCCTACCAGTCTACCACCTCAGACTATAAGAGAAGCCCTTATATTTTATGCAAGGGCTCTAATCTAGAGGCTACTGCTGGCGATGCTTCTACAATTCAAGAATGATGTTATATACAACAAGTTACACATGCACGCATGGAAAAAGAAAAACAGAAGTGCTCGCACATGCAAATCCTTGCCCACCCAGTACAGCGGCGGACTTCTTTGTCACAACTGCTCTCCTATTTCTGCAGGTTACATAATGCCAGATTCACTTTCAGGCAGTGAGTCATTAGATACTCAGGATTAGATATTCAGGATATTTTGATATCAGCATTATATACCCATATTTTCTAGGAATCTGGAGGGGCCGAGGCCCCTACAGCTTAAATTAAATTAACGAGACAAAAGCAAAGTTCAAAAGAAGTATTCAAGAGACAAATAAGAAACGAAAAAAACAGTTCTGTTCGCTTATGCATCTCAATACACTTGCATAAATCAGTCTCCTGAGCTCATATCGAGGTCTCAGCCTCGCAGGCATGAGGCATGATTTGATCACTGATCAATAAAACTGATTAACAAAAGGATACTGATTGAGAAAAATGACAATTACTTCGCCAAAGGCTATTAATTGAACATAGATCAATGGCCAAATATTTCTCCTATGTACTACTAGTATATCTGCAATTCTATCTTTCCTAAGAATTAGGGCCTGTTTGACACAGGTTGAATCTGTTGGCCCTCGATCTCCCTGCACAAGTGAGTGATTAGCTCACCAACACCCTCACACACTCACGCATGGCTAAGTAGAACAACCCTGAGAACACAGCACACACACAGCTCACAACTTCAAAACTGAAACTCTGAATGTGTTGCAAACTGAACTACTTTGCTCTATTGCAATGCCTTAGTATATATAAAGTTTATTACCTCTATAAGGTACACTAGAGTATGGCTGACCTTAGCCCAACTACTCTCTACATGGCTGATGTATGCCACTACAATATTGGCCTATTGCCATACTTCTAATAGTACATAAGGTACAACAAGAGCTGGCCATAGTGCCAACCCTCTGCTTGAGCAAAAGACCAATCAAGGGCAGCAGATTATCTTACAGAATCCAGAAAAGAGCTCTGCCAAATAGTAGTATTTGAAAGAGAAGTGATTCTATGTTGATGATTCTCTGTAATGAACTAGAAGGCTAGGAGCAAAAAAACAAAGGATAGCTTCTTTTGATTCACTTGTACAAAATCACTTTTCACCCATTGTTTATCCTAGAGAATCAAGAGTAGAGGATCTCTATCAAATAGGCCCCAAGACCGTGTTTGGATGTTGTAGTATTAAAAAAACGGGCCCTGTTTGGATACAAAGTATTTTTTGGAGTTTTAGAAAAATACCATGGTTTAGTGAAATAGTTTGGTTTTAGAGTGCCATGAAGTGTTTGAGTGCAACAAACTTTATGGTTTTGAATACCATGGTATTACTGAAACTGTAGTCTTTTTAGAGTTTTAAAAACTCCACTCTAGACCTATTTTTTCTAAACCACGGTTTTGCACATCAATGGTTCTAAAACTGCAATTTCTTGATACTATGGCTTCTTAATACTACAACATCCAAATAGATGCTTAGTATAGAAACTATAGTTTTTTTAAAAAAAACTGAGAAACTTTAGTTTTAGAACCCACTGATGTGCAAAACCATGGTTTAGAAAAAAAGAGGCCTAGCGTAGAGTTGTAAAAACTCCAAAAAAACTATAGTTTTAGCAATACCATGGTATTCAAAACTATAAAGTTTGTTGCATCCAAACACTTCATGTCACTCTAAAACCAAAGTATTTCACAAAACCATGGTATTTTTCTAAAACTCCAAAAATACTTTGCATCCAAACAGACCCTTTTAATCTGTTTTGCAAGATAATGATAATCTCTTACACCGTTGCAATATTGTACAAACAGAAGTGGAGTAGCAACAACATAAGCATTGGAATGCATGACAATGTATGCTGCATGACAGAAACTATAGCAAGGAATTAAATAACATCACCATACAGCCTGAGAAGCACATGGCAAGCCATGCTAGCCAATCAAGTATATGGAATCTCAGCTAGACTGCCAAACATTATGTGATAAATTCAAATCAATAAATACCTGTCATTTTAGACCCAGCAATCCCATCTTATAGAAACACAAGTACCAAACAGATCATAAAAACTACAAATGCTAAAGGATGATAAAAACTGAGGCTCTGATGAATACTCAAAATGGTGTAATGTACATAGAAATACTGCAAACACAAAGCATGCCATCAGTTGTTTGCTTTATCACATCCAGCAACTACTATGAAAACATTGAAGATATTAGTGCCATAGCCACAAAAGTCCACTAGTTTGTCAATGTTGCTGGTCCTAAAAATGGGGCGGATCCAGAAAAAAAAAACAGTAGGAGGAGCTCCTTCGCTTTATCTTCTACCTCTAGCGCCCCCAAGATTCTATGGCCGCAAATCTGTAAGAAAAACTATATACTCCCAGCAGCAGCAGGGGGGCCACGAGCCTCACCGACCCACGTGCTGGATCCTCCCCTTGCTAGGTAGTGAATCTGAACAAGACAGGAACATGGCTTCTTTGTTTGGTGTTTCGGAAGACAGAGAAAAGAAAGACTGTTCATTTGGAAAGCTAACATTTTTTACATAGGCTGTGGAAGTCCTATGAAGTATTTGGAAACTAAAATAAGATTTGAGCGCTAAAGATTATTTCAGGTTTGTGTTTTTGACAAGTTAGTTCTTCATACAATCAATCAATATAAACAGTAGACATCCCAAAGACTGAAAATTCTTTTGTTTTTGTATGTCTTTGCTTTTCCATATGGACCTACCAGAGAAGTATGCCACCAAAGCAAGTTAAGAGGTTCCACCATACCTGAGACTAATACAACTGAAAATCAGCAGATCAGCTACCAGAATTCACTACAAGAGCAGTTACCATCCTCAAAATGGTGGAAACGACTAGCATCTCTCACTATGATCTTCCTCTGTGCAATCTCACTGATAAACTTCACTACTGTGTGACAGTCCCCGCAGACACGAAGATTCTTTACAACCCGAATCACTGATCCCGGAGGGGACTTGAGTATTCCAAAAGCTACAGCCAGCCTCTCAAGAACAGATGCTGCTCCTTTTCGTGCTCTTCCAAGTCATGCATCACAGAGCTAGTATCAGGGACATAACCCCTCTTGCGCATCTCTGAGACCAGTTCCTCAAGAAAACCAGTAATTTCTTCTCCAACATCAAGGGGAACCTCCCCAGCATGAAAAATACGAGATTCCTTCCCAGCTTCAATCCAGCTATACCCTGGCTCCTTTCTTATCTCCATCTCAGCCATGATTTTTCTTACCTTGGCCACTGAATCCCACTTGCAGTTAACTGCATAGACATTAGATAACAAGATATACGTTGAAGGATCTTTTGGCGTCAGCTCTAGTAAATTATCAGCGACCCTGAGACACATCTGAGTATCGTTGTGCTTCTTACAGGCACTTCATAGGGCGCCCCAACTAGCTTCATCAGGCTCATATGGCATTGTAGTGATGAGTTCTTCAGCTTCTGATAAATAGCCCGGGCGACTAACAAGGTCCAGGTAGCAGGTATAGTGTTGCAGTCCAGGCTTGATGCCATATTCCCGCTTCATTGAATCAATAGCTGCCGCCCTTTCTAAATAAGACCAGCATGACTGCAAGCATAGATCAACCCAACAAATGTCACCTCATTGGGTTTCATCCCTGCAAGAAGCATCCTGTCGTAAAGAGCCAATACCTCCTCAGCTCGACCGTGCTGTGCCTCTCCAACAAGAATTGTCGTCCACGAGATGACGTCACGGACTGTAATCCCCTCAAACACTTCCCTAGCAGAGTGTATGTCGCTGCATTTAGAGTACATGTCAACCAGTGCGTTCCCAACAATCATACTGGACAGGAAGCCAAGCCTTATTGCAAAACCGTGCAGCTGTCTGCCCAGCACAAGCGCAGCCAGGTCTGCGGCGCCACCGACAACAGTCGCCAGCACGAAAGCGTCATCAATCCTGACACCATCCCGCCTCATCTCAACAAACAGCCCGACAGCGCCAGTATTGTTTCCGGCCTTGACAAACCCAGAGATGAGCGCAGTCCACGTGAAGAGACCGCGTGCAGGCATGCTCCGGAAGAGATCAATCGCCTCGCCGGTGCAGCCGTTGGACGCGTACCCGGAAACCAGCGCAGTCCACACGACACTGTTCTTGACACCGATACTTTCGAACACCTTCCGGGCATCCTGAGGGACGCCACAGTTGCAGTACATGTCGACAAGCGACGACTTGACGATGTCGTCGGCGCTGTACGGGGAGGCGACAAAGTGGGCGTGGAGCTGCCTGCCGAGGCGGAGGCTGCGCAGCCTGGAGGCCGCGATGGCGAGGGAGGCAAGGACGAAGTGGTCCGGGCGGAGCGCGTCCTCCGAGAGCATGCGGCGGAGGAGCGGGAGCGCGAGCGCGGGTGTGGGGGAGCGGGAGACCGCGGCGAGGAGCGCTGAGTAGAGGTGGAGGTCCCGGCGCGGCGCATCGTCGAAAACGCGGCGGGCGTCGGGGAAGAGGCACGACCTTGCGTAGGCGGACACAAGGAGCGCCGGCGCGGAGGGGAGGTCCGCGAGCCCCTCCTTTAGGAGACGCGCGTGAACGCGGCGTACGGCCCGCGGCGAGCCCGCCGTGGCGCGAATTGCGGCTGCGGCGGCGGGAGGGAGCATGCATATGCATAGGAAGGAGGGCAGTTCGAAGTTCGAACGGCCGCCGCGCTCCTTGTCTCTGAATCTGATGCTCCAACGGCATTGTGCCTTTCCCTTTAATCTCGGCGGCATCTGAGCCGTTCATCGGGTAGGGAAGGCCGAGATTTCGCCGGTTTGCACACCACACGGCAACACCAAGCCTGATGAAGAGACAGCGACACTTCCAGACAGGTCAGTTACAGTTCCCTACTTCCCTTCCCCGCCGCCGCCGGCGGCGTTCGACGTTTCAGGTCCGGCGCCCGGCGACATGCCAAGAAACGCGCCTAATAGCCGCTCCGTCATCTCTCTCCTTCACTGTTCGGTGTTCACGATTGCTTTTAACAGCCACCAAAAGAGTGGCAGTCCCAACTCCCAAGTCTTAGTCCCTGTTTGACACGGCTTCCGTCGGTTCTGGCTCCGCCTGACAAAAGCTGCGCTGATCACTGTAGCGATGAGCTGGTTTTCTCTCTCCAACTTTTTGTCTCACTGTAGCAGGGGTACTGTAGCATGCGGGAGATGAAGTCGGAGAAGCCAGGAAAACGAGCTTCTCCGGCTCCGATGAACAGTGCGAGTGTTAGTGAGAGAGGAAAGCCGCTTCTATAAATAGTGTGCTATAGTGTCGAAAGCCCGAGCCAGCGGAAGCCGTGCAAATGGGCCCTTACTCACCATATACATGCAGTGCAGATACTCTGTCCGCTTGGTCATGCTACGGTTACAGTCTTATTAGAGAGGTAGTTTTAGTGATAGACACAGCGTTACGTTGCTACATCATGCGTTGCATGCATCTCTGTGGGTAAAAATCTGGTGTTGGCTCAGTAAGTTGGTGCACGGTGTCTGCAATTTTGCTCCGTTCGATCGACACAAGCTTGTTTACTGACTTCAGCTTGGTCGAGGATATATGTGGATTTTGAATGCCAGCTGGTTATGTGAGCATAGTGCGCTCTGTTCTGGAGTCTCTTGGATTCCTGCTAATCTTCACCAGTTCAGTTAACACAATACTCCTATGTGCAAGCCTGCACTGCAAGGTCCTGTCTGAGCCTCTTTTTGGTTCAGAACACTGGAGACGTCAGAGTTCGAGGCATGCCCTGCCCCGGCCCTGCACCGATGCACGCGCAATGCCACAGGGACAAAAGAGCAGATGCCACACTCTGCATTTTCAGTTACATGACTGCATAGCTGATTAGCTGTGCATACAGTTTATCAGTCATGTTTCTGAAATACAGGCGCCAAGAAACACTTCTAGTTCTAGCTTCAGTATCGTAGTATAAGCTGTGCATCTGTATGTCGCTAGAGTACAACTGATTGCGAGATGCATGATTGTGGCATGCATATACAGTCTTACAGAAGTACGATACTGCATCTATCTCCAACAAATCTTTCGCAAGAAACTCAAATTTGAGATCAATGGTCAAAGAAGAGTATGAAATGAAACGCGTCCTCGCTGCACAGATACATTGGTTCGTGCATTCTTTAGACTGAAACCTTCATATATGTGACTATGTCTGAAGTCTGAACTAGCACATAGGAGAAAAACACCAGCATGCGGGCTTCCAGTTCCAGTTCAAGCGTCAATGGCACAGTGTCGACAATGTTCTACAAGCTTTTGGTTTTTTTTTTCCTCGGGGGTTTCAGAAAAGCCGGTACCTATACTACTTTGCTGTCGGTATAGCAGGCAAGTAGGCCCGTGCTAATTTCCCTGTCCATCACATCATGAACAAGATAACACAAGAGATTCCTTTCAAAAAATTTGTTTTAGTCGTTTCAGATAACACAGGAGGTTCCTTTCAAAATAATTTGCTTTAGTCGTTTCAGATAACAAAAGAGATACCACTATTCATCCCACAGTATGCATGTCAAAATATTTTCAGAGTGAGTTCATGCGCTCTGTAAGTATCCACTTATCCAGCTGGTTCTCTGTCTATCATCAGACTGAGCCGACGACAGTAAGGTAGTCCAATACTGACGGCGACCAATTGTTTGTGGTAATGTGTGATTCTGCTAAATTGGTGTCGTCTGTGCATGCATTGAAAAACTGGACCTCCTGATCTCACGCATCTGATGGCGGTCAATGATGGATCTTTGCAGTGTGGTGTGCATGTGTGTTTGAGATCATGGTTTTAGTGGGGCTAGAGATGAAACGAGAATTGTGGAAATTTGGAGGTTGGGGTGCTGCATGCTTGCTCATCATCACACAAAAGCATGATCCAAATGGAATGCATGCTAGCTTTGCTAGAAGCTGGACCAGCTAGCTAGCTATGCTGATATAGCTCATGAGTCATGATGTAAGAGTCAATGCTAGCTTTTAATCAGTTAGTGAAGGTGTATAACGATTGGATGCCCGAAATGTAGAGGTCGGATCTTTTGCATGGCAAGTAGCATAGCACAGGAAGGATAGATCATGCATTTAACTATACAATATGTATGGTAACTAAGCTAATGTACATATACTTCAGAGGACTACAAATTATCTGATCCTTGTTATAGTTTATAGCTTTTGACCAGTTTATAAAAATTATATTAATATCTATAATAACACATAAATGCACTAATAATACATAATTCATAGTGGATCTGATAAAAACTAATTTGACACCGCAGGTGTTAGTGTATTTCCTATAAACTCGCCCAACATTACAGAAAATGTTTGGTTTTAAATAAAACAAAGACCTACATTTTTGGAACAAAACACTAGAATTTTTTAATCTAAAGCTAGTATGAAGAAATTTGCAAAGTGCCAGTGTTTCACTGACATATAAACCTAAATAAAATTTACACAAAATGAATGAAAACCACCGAATGATATATATGTAGTCTCACTTTCTCAAATTAATTATGTACAGCTACTTAAAGTTTTGTGCTTCGACAATTTAGTCGCAAATATAAATCGATCTATTAGGTTACTGACAAGATCTTTGATATGACCATTGGACTAAAATATATATAAATGTATATATAATGAAAATATTGTTTTTCGGGATTACATTAGAACTAATCGTGTGCTGTGTCAGTCTATTTGAAATTGTCAAAGTTAAAATTTGACTTTGGACATATTAGAGCTAAATATACTTGCATTTGTGATAAGTGATGTATATGATTTTATGTTTACCTTTTTGAACTGTTTGGAAATACTTTAATGACTTTAAAATCTTACAATAATGTTCTTGAGTCACTAATTGATCATATGCCATGTGGACAAAGTTTACAGACACGCGGCACTGTTGTTTGACGATTTTCTAATAATATGGTGACTAATTAACTGACTATATATATAGTGAAGAAGCGAACGTGTTGGTAAAAATTAATAAAAATAATTGTATATCCTATATGTTTCAGCCTTTTATATCTTTAGGTGATTGTCTATGATTTCCTGTGCCTGTGACCTGATGAGTGCATGCTCTTCTAGTTTCCAGCTATCATGGACATGAAATTTAGCATGCAAAAGTGAGAAAGCAATTCTACCAGTTAGATCAAAATGACTGGTTCATAAGTGGTGCAAGATTCATGGCGTGGCTTCTCAAGCTTATTATTAGTATTTTACTGTATTTGTTTCTTACCTCAAATAATTAGCGCATACCTGCATATAGGTAGATGTGTCGGAGGGGTGATCCAGATGGCTCAGTTAATGTGGTGAAGGCAATTGAATCTATTATCATGTTGAATTTAACAAAAATATGTATGTTTTATTGTCAATAAACATTGCTAGAGTTGTTAGTACTAACCTATATATTATTTTCCTGCAACTTAAAAAGGAAGCTCAGCACTGTTTTGTTTAATGATGTTTGTATTTTTTTTCTAACACAGAAGATCATGTTTAATTAGTTTTAAGAAAGAGCATACGGGAAAATTAGTTTTTATGGACCATTATTGTAAAGAAACGTTTTGTTAGACCATTTTAACTGCTAGCTAGCTTATAGTGTAAAAATTTCACACTAACACTGATTATATAAGGGCATGCGTGTGTTTGGTTCATCTGCCCATTTTGCTAACTAGCAGCCTTGTTAGCTAGTGCAGTAGTGGGCATCTATATGTCCTTCTACCGGCTACATAAAAAATACTTAAAAAAAACTTTGCAACACCCTAGTCTGAAACAAAGAAGGCTGTGTGTGATTCAGATTTGTGACCGTGAGTTGCATTATTCATCTTTTTTGCTCTGGTAACGTGATGCAATAATTACCAGCTGGGAACACCGCTGCTTCTACAGCCAGCTATTTAATATTTATAGCTGTCGAGCTGACGTCCTTGAGTAGACTATATGTACATCATAAATATTTCTGTATATAAATGCAACGAGAATTATAGACTCCAGAGAACACACCAAAATATGATGCATCCAACATGGATGACCCATCTTTGTTGAATTGATCGATAAAACAAATTGAGTAGGCTTGATCATCTGCCAAATAGATCGTCTTTTCCATCAATCAGACTGAATATATATATATAGTACAACTGAAAGAGCTAGCATACCAAATTGCTTACCCCCGAATATGCATCTTCTCAGCTGCTTGTCTTGTTTGCCCTTTTCTCTTCAGCAATTGAGCATCAGCAGAAAAGAAATAACACACAATATGTGCTCTGTGACTGTTACTCTGTTAGCACCAAGTAAAGAAGAGCAATGACCAAACACTGTTGCAAAGGTAAAGAACAAAAGCTGTTGCAATAATCACATGAATCATTCCATGGATGCGCAAAGACTAGATCTGAAAGAATACACAATTCCTGTGGGCACATGCAAAGCTTTTTTATCTAACCACCCATGCAAGTCTTCCTCCCAATCATGCAGAAACAAACAAACCCTGCTGCAACGATCTGCGTCCAATCATGCTCACATTATTTCATGTGTCTTACCTTGCAGTTTAACTGCAAAATGAAACCTACCAAAACCTTTTGGGAAATTAAGAAAAATACACCAATTCTAATAACTACTAGTTTTTAAAGGCACGCATGGAATCAGGAGGAATTAAACTTGCATGCTACTGATTTTTAGTGATCCCATTATGCTTACAGACCACTTATCTTCAGTTCTGAATATAATCCTGATCATTTAAGCTAGTATTCTTGATCATATATACTAATCGACATGCATGCGTTGTATATATGTTAGCCTACACTGATGGCAGGTTTTCAGAACATAATAACAGTGAGTTTGGTCTCACTTAAAACCAGAAGGATTATAATCCCGGTCTGTCGTGTCAGGTATCGGGTTCCAGTCCCAACTAAGCTTGTCAGCGACTGATGAAGACGATGGCGGCGCCACGATCGGCAGCGCACCATGCGGCGTCATTTGTAGCATCGGCGGTGGCGGCGTCGTCAGTAATGGGAGGAGGTGGCCGCCGGTCGCGGCCGAGAGGCTGGCGTAGGCCTGCTGGGTAGGAGTGGGACCAACAAGCGTGCTCAGCTCGTCGACGGACCTTGAGCTGACGGCCATAGCTGCGGCGCCGGCGGCCATGTTCAAGAGCGAGTAGGTGGAGGGAAGGGCAGTCGCCGCGCCGGCCTGTGCCGATTGCGGCGCAGCTTCCGCTGTTGACATCGTTGTCACCGGCGCATACGTGCATGGCATTGGGTGAGGCAGAAGCTGCGGTGGCGGCGCGCTGTGCACGGTAACCACTTGATGATCCATTATGGGCGCCGGCGGTGACGCAGAAGAGCATTCTCCTTGGAGCAGATGGAAGCTGCGGAGCTGCTGCGTCGGTGACAGTGGCGTCGATGACGGCGAAGATCCGTGACGAACGGTCGTCGTCGGCACACCAGTACGGGAGGAGGTCCGCCGCGCTGAGGAAGCTTGGGTGCTGGAGGATGACTGCCCGTGGCCGTCTTCAATGCCAGAGCGCTTGTAGACGCGGCAGAGAGAGATCTCGGACTGTATCATGCACCGCCAGAAAAATAAATGGTCAGTCAATATCCATGTGCATTTCTTCTTGGAAGGAAAAGGGAAGGAAATGTACTCCAGGAAACTGAAGAAATCGGCGCGTACCAAGCATTCAATTAAGGAGACGAATTCATATATAGACAGCAAAGATAGAGTCAGAGATTAAGAGAAGAATTAAGATCAGCTAGTCGTGGAAACGGAGAACTTGAAGATTAATTGGTTTGGTGTAGGTAGGAGCGATCAAGTGCTCAATAAATTAAAGTTCAGATCTGAGTGATTTAGCAAAAGGGAAGCCGAATAGCCGATCACTTTAGCTTGATGACTGAGACCGGGCTGAGGCTGCAAAGATCTTGCAGAATCTGGAGGACATGGTATCTAGCTAGGAGGGGAATTCTAGAGTGTAGCTTTTGTACATATCCGGTGCTGCGCAAATGTGTGCCAAAAAGCGAACCCTAGCTCGTATAGATCTGAAAAGAAAAGGAATAGGAATCCGCATCTTGCATATTCATACAAATCATGCGACCAAAGTAAAAGCACCGAACGAAAAAGCAGGTCAAATGATTAGTATTAACCACACACACCAAATAAACAGCTCGACGAGCTAGCTGGATGCCTGGACCTCGATCAATTTCCAAAAAAAAAAAGATTTTTTTTTCTGGAATTTGGAAGCGACGACGACGAAGCAAGCAAGAACTCCGCACGCAAATTAAAATTGAGCTCCCTGCTAGAACGGAAGCCCTAATCTTTGGGGATCATCAGTATATTCATTCACCTTGGGAATCAAAGGGCCGGCGTCGGTGGGTGGCGGCGGGAGGCGGTACTCGTTCATGATCCAGCTGCTGCGGACGCCCTTGGGCGCCTTGCCGGAGTAGAACACGAGCGTCTTCTTCAGCCCGATGGGGCGGTTGTTCTCGCCTCGGATCATCCGGTCAGCGCCCGTCGCCTTCCAGTACCCCGACGCCGTCACCCGGTTCGGCCGGTCTCCGTTCCGGTACTTACGGTCCCTCGGCACGTAGAAGAACCACTCCTTCCCGCCCATCACCGCCATTGCTGCGCCGTGGTCCGTCAAGCGAGCGAGCAATCAAGATCGAGCACCGCGCGCGCAAGCGATTACATACAACGAATTAATTAGCCAAGATCGATCGAGATTCAGTTCAATTCAAGCAGAGAACGAAGCTTGCAGATGATGCATGAGTTATTATTAGTCGATGATGATTACCTGGGAGCTCCCATGGGTCGAAGCGGTAGAGGTCGAGGAAGGCGATGAGCTCGACGTTGAAGCGTTTTCCCTCGACCTTGCGCCGGAGGTAGAACTCGATCAGCTCCTCCTCCGTGGGGTGGAACCGGAACCCCGGCATCACCACGTCGTTGTCGTGCGCGTCCCCGGCCTCGCCGCCGCCACCCACCGCCGCCTCTCCTCCTGCCGCAATAACGCTGCCGACGGCGACGTGCCCGTCCTCGAGGTCTCTGCTCATGGCATAGCGCGCGCCGGAAGCGACGGCGAACCAGCGGGGGCTAGGGCAACGCCAAGGGGAGCACTGCGCCGAGGAGGAGAGGCGTAGAATTTGGGGGCGCGAGGCGAGTGGGAGGAGAGGATAAGAGGGTGGTGCTCGCACGACTGATGAAATGAAATGATGCATGATATATACTGGAGTGGAGGTTTTTGGTTACTGATCAGTCCTTTTTGCTGGTATCCAGTATCCACAGTAGCCAGTACCCACTTGACGATGGCTACCGCCTTTCTACCTCTGTGTTCTGTGGTGAGGGCTACTGGAACTCTTGCACACATTTTGCTATATATGTGGCTGCTATGACAAATGTTAATGTGCAAATTAAATACACATGAATCATTCATTGTATTTGCTGCAGATAGTGTCGTCGGTGAACATCTATGAAGTCCATTTCTTTGTTGGACCAAGAAAGATCGATGCTTTGCGCGAAGGTAGCACTTGAAAGTTGAAACCCATGGTTGGACTCATGGAAATCTTCCACTGGCCAACCGGTAGCACCTTGAGCTCTGAAGCCCGGCCGAATCTCGAGCTTCTATAGAGCTACATATGACGAAGAAGCAACCTCTAAGAGGTACTTTTATGATTAGTTCACCTTGTTAATTAAGCCATACAAAATTCAAATCTTAAATTGAGGCTCCTATTTTTTTCTCAAAGTTAATTTCTTCAAGAATCAGGCTTTAGAGTCAAGGTGCCAAGCCAAAAGTTGGCCAATGTTTCATTAATTTACATTTGTTGTGTTAGTAAAACCAAAAGCTAAACATGGAAATTTGTAGAATTAGAGTCGTCATATGATGCATCCATCACACTACTGAAACAACAGGTCAAATAAATCTCTGTAACTTTTTCCTATTGTCAATACATTGTTAACCCTTTAGTTTTTCTACCCAAACTTTAATTAAAGCTAATATTATTTTGCAATGGCAAGGGGTATATATGTTGGAATGGATGAGTGAAATCCACTAGGATTCTTTGTAAAAATCTGAAAAATTTGAGTATAGCCCATCCCCATGTCCAACAAGGTTTGATGGTGCAGTGGAAAACTGCTTGATTACCAGCTAGCTAATTGGAAACCAATGCCACAGTGACCTTTTAGCTAGGAAGAAGTGGCCAACAAGAGTAGGACCTAAAGCAGCTATGGCATATACAGAGGGAGCGGCTGTGTTGGTAGTGTATAAATTGTACAGGACCTTTGCATACATCATGGTCCCTCCAGCAGGCTCCAAGTAGAAGGAAAGGGACTGAGTGGTGGAATTAAAGAGGGATAGAGACTGGGCAAGATGAGTCCTGCTTTGGGCGGCTGCCTCTTCCAGGCCTCTGACGTGGATGTCTACTTCTACCATCCTTCTCGCTTCCTTAACAATTTCTTTTTCATTCACACTACCAAAATACTTTGTACATATCTTCTGGCAACATACAGGTCCCCCGTTGGGATAAAATATAATTGCATTGGATTTTATTTCCCTTGTTCTCTCTTTGTTAATCGTTCTGGAATCCGTGTAACCGTGTTGGTACAGTTTGCTCACTGTCAGAAGAGTCAGATCTAGAAGATTGCAGGATGAACTGACAGAAGAATAAGGTCAAATTCCATGAGGAATGGAGAAGGCTCTGACAATTTCTGAATTGATACGCACCCATGCACGCATGGGGCCGGGCAGCTCATATATATGCAGTGGTCCATGCATGGAGACAAAGGCAAGGCAGTGTCCCTCGTTTTTAGCAATATACCACGGCATTGTGTTGATGGACCTGCTCATAGGGGAAACTGTGGGCAGTGGCAGCAACGAGGCACAGACATGGGCGTGTTGGCAGGGAATAAAGGAGGGCTAGAACTACCTCAGGAAGTAGAATTTTGCATGCTTTTGCAGACAGAGCGAGTATATAATAGATTGTATTGCTAGCATGCATGCCTTAGGCATGGCGCTTTTTATAAATTGGGAAATGAGATCATCCCGTACAAAAAAAGGTAAATCCAAACCCTCTGTTTCATAGGTTACGTTTCTAAGAATATTAGGAGATTTACCGACATCTTGACTTGTGTTTACATCTAATTATTTGCATGAGATTGGATTTTTAATTGATTGGATACCGTAATCGGCTGTGGACCTCTTGTATATATAGAGAGAGAGTGTGGTCTTATCCCACAAAAACAAATTCTCCATGAAATCCCCTTGTTTCCTAGGATTAGGCTTAGACTAGGCTAAAACCAGCCTAACTGCAATATTATACTTGTTATAGTATTGATATGACTTGTATTAGCATATAATAGTTATATACTAGATTGTGATCCTGTAACCACACTTGTATGCAATCATTGCCTGTCATAGGGTGCTCTAATTGGTCTATGTGTACACAATTATAGTAGTGAGAGAAGGTGTAAGCGTGGTGCATACTTATACATTATCTTGCCTTTGGTTATCATCGCCTGTCGCCTAGCATACATGTTGTAAGGTATCAATCTGTATGTTTCAATTGTGTAATTAAGTTAAGATCATACAAGTAGAGTTTGAATCATAGGAATCCTTTACTCTCTCGTTGCCCTCCCACCTAGCTATGCCTTACTAGTTATTTTAGTTACCTTTATCTTGGCTTGTTGCATCAACCTTTACTATCATATTCACCCCTTACACTAGTTGATACTAAGTTGTGGTAAACATAAGGGTTTCTCATTTATTATCATTCCTAGATATTAGAGATGTTGATTAGCATCCTTCTTCGAGTATCTTTCGAATTTGACCATAGTTTGACCGTAGTTGGCTCCGAATTGACTTCGGTTGACTTGAGAGGAATGATAGGGTTGAATTGTGAATTTGGAGTCCTTGTCCTAGTAGAGAGCACTAGGAATCCTTCAAAGAGTCACTACTGCATTCAAGGTTTTTAGAGATAGTCAAAAGAGATTTCCAGAGACGCACAGACATCCTGCCTCTCGATGATGGTTACTGTTAATTAGTGTTTTCTGATGTGGTTATGATGCCTGACTCTATAAATTGATTAAAAATACAGCTAAAAGCTTGACAGCGAGCCCATTCCTTGCCCCCCACCATCGCCAAGCGCGCTTCTAGGCACGCACCACCATCGTTGAGATCGCTCCTAGGCATGCCACTGTCACCAAGCCTACTCTCAGGCACACAACCATCGCCGAGTCGTTCACCTCGTTGTCAACCTGAATAGAAAGAGGAAGAGGTGAGGACAACGAATTAGGTCTAAGAGAGGGTGAGAGAGAGAATGGATAGAGCGAGATCTCAGTGTCTGCAACCTCCACGCGCATCGACCTCGCTGGGAAGGCCATCGTCTCTGGACCTGCGTGGCCCTCGCAGGGACGGTATCCACCTCTATGTTGATCTCGCTAGGCTAGACATCGCCTCCATCAGATATGTGCGGCACTAGTTGGCCCGACTACCACCTTCGCGTGGCCGTCAACCAATGCGAGGGAGATGGACTGTCGCTATCTTCATCCCGTAGGTTCCTGGCAGGCCATGCGCAACCGCTTGGAGACTAGGGGCCATGTTGTCGTTGCTTAAGGGTTGAGCTAGGGGCATGCTAGAAAGAGAGAAATGTGAGGTGGAGAGTGCGGCGGCTGTGAGAGGGAGGGGCATGCGGCTGAGAGAGATGTAAGGACTGAGGGGGAGGCGGTGTGTGGCTTTAGGGTTATCTAATTGGTCGGGCCTCATTTACAGCGACGGCCCTCTTATTAAGAGGCACACCTCTATTAATTGATTTTAGAAAACAGGTCTTTATTGGTTGTTTCCATAAATTAGTTAACCTTCTCTAGAAATCCTTGGGCACTTTAGGAGATAGGATATTTTTAGTCTGCCTTTGTTGGGTTGTCTCTTAATTTTTTTAATAGTGAATACCCTGTCCTTGTCCAATTTTGTTGTCAACAGGATTGTACTCATATATATATATATATATATATATATATATATATATATATATATATATATATATATATATATATATACTATTGATATATATATATATAGTTACTATGCTAATTTACTGAGACTACAATAACTCCTTGCTAAGTGATTTACTATAATATTATATGTAAATATCACCGTGAGATTGCAAGAATAACTCCTATGCTAAATGATTTATTATAATTATATAAATTGGTATCAAAACATTATTTAAATCAAGGTGACCATATCGAATAATGCATTTTATTCATATTATCGTAAATTGGTACATATATATATATATATATATATATATATATATATATATATATATATATATATATATATATATATATATATATATATATATATATATATATATATATATATATATATATAGAGAGAGAGAGAGAGAGAGAGAGAGAGAGAGACGCGATGCTGCAGAAAAGAAAATAGGGTGCTTTGCAAAATAAGAGGGAACAGGGCAGCGCGCGCCACTGTCCACTTGGCGCCATGTCAATAATATGCATACTAGCCAAGCAAATAATAGTGATGGGCACATCTTCACATATACCAACCTAATCCTAAACCTCTTATTTAAAATCTTAGCTAGATATATCTCCACTCCTGCTAAGTTGAACTACACCTTATAAAAGGTGACAACTGACAAAAGCATGAGACAACACTGTCGTTTTATGAACAAATAATTAAGAAAAACTAAGCGCACATATACGTAGCTAGCTATATACTTCCTCCGTCCCAAAATAAGTGACGTTTTTGTTTTACCGTTTGTCTAGCAGACAGAATATACAACAAGAGTATATATGCACATCTCCATCGTCGATCTAAACTACAAGGTGTAGTATAGGCTATAGAGCGGAGAAAGAGAGGCATATGAGACGACGCCTTCTCACAAGTGGCGCAGGAGATCCTGTACTCTGATGCGTTTGCACTGCATGGACTGTACCGTGACTAGCTAGGGCCCAGGTGAAGCCCGTGACTGACCTCATCACAACTCACACGCACATCACAATGATGAATTGAATATAACGATCTTCAGTTCAGAAAAAGCATCTACGGATATATAAGACATCATATACAGGCTGGCTATTAGCCTATTACACCCCCTTTTTTATGATGATTAATATGAATTCCCGCATGTAAATCTACCTCTTTTCACCAATGGGTCCATATATATGTTTATAATTAATTATTTTGTTAATTTTAGTAGTGCAAATTATCGTCGATAATGCTCACACCTTCAAAGAAAAAGCTCACATATACTATGTCACATGAAAAAGGTTCACTTTGGTGATGCCCCAACTAACATGCCACCAATATTTATGATGCGATAAACTGGGTGTGGTGTGCATTTAATTTAGAGGTAGATAGGCTTATTTAGCCCTACATGCATGTGCATAACGCATTATATTGCTCGCTGTCTGGCATCGTACTTACTCCGGACAATAATCAACCAATGGAAAGAACGTCATTGGCTCTATGACCTGAAATACATTTTTTTTCAATTCATATGAATCAGCATAAAATTTCTAATATTTTTCAAATGCCATTTGCAAGTGGCCCATAGTTATTATTTATATTTGGATTTTTTCCACAAATTATCGAGGAGATTTGTAGTGTCATTTGAACATTTTCTAAGGGCGGAAACAAAAATCACCAATATAAACATTACTGACAACCAAGAATTCACAATAAAAGAATTACTAATAGAAAAGTTAAATAAAATGTTTGCTCGTATATTATCATAGCGCATGGGTGATGTCATGCATCTGAATTTTGTTCTTCCCCTTTCATCTTCCTAATTTACATGCATGGAGAAGAGGGAAACAAAACTGAAGTGCTTTTAAGGCCTCAAACACTTGATTTTTTTTCATATTTTATAGTCAACTTATACCATTTATGTGCTATTGGATTTACAGTTAAGTTATATAGAGACATAGCTGGCGCCTGGTGTTCTATTTTAGTTAACGCAATGTAAAAGCCAAGCTTTGAATTGTAAACAATGTATTCCCAACACTAGGCTCTGAGAGCCACCTTATCTAGCGACGACTTAATAGGTAATCCCTACAATTGTTGCCTTTTTAGTTGTCTTGTAGTAATCCAGTGTCCTTAATTTGTGTATAGAACACAAAGTAGGGTTCGTGAGTTGCATGGCAATAACTTGTACAATGACGCACCTGTTGTCTTATAGCCCTAGCAGATCTTAGGCGGTTACTCTCTCTCTCTCAACATCATAAAAAATCCTATGAGACTACATGAGATAACTTATGACACTGCTAGGGTGTATCAATGTGCTTGCCCATAGCACTGTAGTGTTATTTCTAAGAAAAAATTACTCACTACAAATTTAGCATGTGTTAGGATAAATCCCTAAACTATTTTTTCTCAATGTACTCTCCTTATCCCTGGCACTATTTTAATTGGTCCAATCTACCCCTAAAAAGATTTGTCCTTCTGTTTCTAGTATATGTTGACTTTTTAGTTATGATTTTTTGGGTGATACTAGACATTATTACTTACGTTAAAATATATTATAAAGTTTCATCATTATTTTTCATACAATTGTGTACCTCTAGGGTTCAATATATTATTATATGCTATAACCTATCAATGATGAAATATCTATAATGTATTTTTAACACATGTCTGATGCCCTATATGACCACAAAATTTAACTTTAAATTCAATTTGTACATGGAGAAACAAAAAGAAAAATCTTATCAGGGGATAGATTTTACCAACAGAAATAGTTGGAGGGAATAAATCAAACCCAAAATTAGTTTAGAGGAGTATTTGGAATTTTAATTGTTTTTTATGTAATTTGTAGTAACTATGGTGCAAACAAAATTTCGGGTATGAAGCTCCTCCAGAATACCTGAACTTTTTCTACAATTTGATTGGGTGTTAAACACTGTATATCTAGACAAGAAATATATTCATTTGATTCAAGTGTTAATCACCTAAAAATAACAGATTTGCTATCCGTCATGCGGTTATTTCGGGAGAAGGCAGCAACCGGATTTTTGTCCGTCCATTGGGTGTGATGATGTGCGATGGTCGTTCGATTGCGCTGACACACATCCGTCCGGTCCCAAACCAATCACCGCTTCGCCGCAGGCAGCCGAGCAGCAAGCTAGCATGCATGTACGCACGCAAGCACACGGGCACACGGCGGCATGGATACGGCAGCACAGCAGCGCGCGCTAGCTCCACCACGTACGCGGCCCGGACTCCACCAGCGCAACTTGGGCGGCTGCCACCGTTTGATTTTGTTTTTTTTAATTTCTGAAGAATTTGTGAAGAATTTGACATATTTGACATGTATTTCTCTAATATCTGCAATCCATAAAAATAATTTATAAATTTGATATATATTTGTCTGAGATATTCAATTATCCTCGAATTACATTACTGTATCCAATAATTTATACCGAAGAAATCATTGTAAATATAGTAATAAGGCGGTGTAAATATAGTTATAAGACAGTGTAAGTGTATGAAAAAAATTTGTTGTTGTGAGGGGCTAAAACAACCCATTGTTGGTTAGATAGATTCAAAAATAAACCATTTTTTCTAAAGGAAAAGTAGCATGCATCCACAGTTTTCTCACAAATTCGGATGCTAGAAGGAGGCCCAAAGTAGCGGTGTCTTGGGTGGACAACCCCCGGTCAGTTACATGTCACCAACACTCTACACTATGCAGGCCTTGTTTAGATTGTAAGTTTTTTCACTCTTTTTTCATCACATCAAATCTTTAGATATATGCATGGAGTATTAAATATAGATAAAAAAATAACTAATTACATAGTTTGATTATAAATTACGAGACGAATCTTTTGAGCCTAGTTAGGCTATGATTGATAATAATTATTAAATATAAACGAAAATGCTACCGATGTCAAATACTGATTTCTAACGCTCATTTAAACAAAGCCGCAGTGAATACTGCAACTATTGAAAAAGATGAATATCTTGTCATCCTGTGTGGATGTGTGTAAACAGCACGCGACAGCATCATGGGTAGGAGTACGTGAAAGACAACGCCTGATCTGATCTGACCCCGCTGGTAAGGTTGTGGTACACATGCAGTACTCTCCGGTTGTCTTTACTCTGTGCGTAGGAAGCTGCTGGGGTGTTTGCAGCGTGTTTGGATGGTCCGATGAACAGTAGGCTTCGGCTGGTTTTGATTGAATAGTATTGTTTGAGAGAGAATAAGCTGAGACAAGTCAGGACTATACCAGCCGAACACATATGTTTGACACATATATATATATATAGACTAATTACGAAACTAAATGCACAGATTAAAACTGTTTTATGAGATGAAAATTGTAAGCCTAATTAGTCCATGATTTGATAATGTAGTGCTACAGTAACATGTGATAATGATAGATTAATTAGGTTTAATAAATTCATCTCGCGAATTATTAACGGATTTTGTAATTTGTGTTTTTATTAGTATCGAACATCTCATACGACACGTCCATATAACACCTTCTAAACTTTAGTTACTAGATTCAAACACCCTATACACGGAGTATGCGCATATATATATCGCACACGGACCATGGCAGGCCAGCAGTGCGTTACGCTTTACGCACAAGCGTGGGCGTGCAACGCTGATAGCCTACCGGAAAGCGGACGGAAGTTGAGCTGAGCAATATGTCTCTTTTCGCTTTGCTAAAAAAATTATGGTTGAAAGTATTATTTATTGATTTATTATAATAGAAAAATAATGTTTATTTGCTGAAATAATACGACTCATAAAGGACCAACATGCATTGCATACGTACGACTACCCACTCCTACGTACGCGTCCCTGACAGGTCAACCACTGCACGAACGCTTGGGCGCATTCGTGAATCGTGTAACGCATGACGACAACAGTGCATTTAGTGCAAGTCTGTAGTCTGTACATGCGAGATCTAACTATCACGTGGCTGTGTGTTATGTGGGGGACGGACAGCAGAACGGTCGAGCCGTGCCTGTGCCGGTGCTATCGAGAGACGCTAGAATGCGCTGGAGATGTGTTTGACTTTGGCTCACTCGATCCGGTATTCCGGTGTTAGCTGCTGCATCGATCTTGTCGTATACGCCCTAGGCTCCGAGGCGAGGTGTCTTATGTGTATATTTATAGTACATAATTATTATGATTAGATAGGTTATTGAATTTATTATTATAATAAATTTATGTGAAAATACAAATATTGTAAATATTTTCTACAAACCTATTAAACTTAAAAAAGTTTGATCAGTATGAATATTATAACAACACTTATTTTAGGATGAATGAAGTATCAGACAAACACATCAATAGCATGGTGGTAGGTCCTCTGGTTAGGAGGCCGCCGACAAGGATCCAATTCCTCGGTTATAGAAAAAAAAAGGTTTCTTGTTATGTAATGTCTACAAGATATACATGTTGCAGACACATTGAGGACTTTTCTTGACCCTTCGGTCTAAGAAATTTTGTTCCTTTTGTGATATAGCTCGGGGAAGATAAATACCCAAGGGGTTCACTTTTTTTATATGGCTGAAGGACCGAACAAGCAACCAGAGGAGGAGTGAATAAAAGCAAATTCAGAATACTCCCTCCGTTCCAGAAAGAATGCAATTATAGCACAACGTCATATTTTAGTATCTTAAATTTGACCAATTATAGATAAAAAAGTATCAATATTGATAATATCAAATAAATATTATTAGATTAATTATGAAATATATTTTCATAATAAATTAATTTAGAGCTATAAATGTGAATATTATTAACTAGAAATATAATCAAATATGAACCACTCTAACTAACACGCAACAAGTCGTTATTTTTGGGCCAGTGGTAATATGTCCCTAATACCCCATGCGTACCTCAAATGCAAAACCAACTTGTCAAAGCTAAAAGAGTCAAACGGAAGCCAAAACAATCAAGCTAGCCAAGGCAAGTTAAGTCAGAGAAACACCTGGGAACACTAGAAAAACAATTTCATCGTCCAGAGTGCGGAGGTTTCTACACGTGCGGAGGTTCCACATTCCGATGCGGAGGTTTTGCACTGATAGATTTCAGCAGCCCGAACCAAAAGAGAAAAGGGCAAAACTCAATCAAACAAAGTCCGATTGATCTGAAATTTTGCATACACCTTCTTTAGTATGTTTTGACCACAAAATTCCACCTCAAAAGGATCAAAGCTTGGACAGCAGTTCAAAAAATACGCTCTAAAATTGGGGTTTTCGTAGTTTTCTTAAAGAGAGGAGATGGGGTGCTCATGGGAAATCTGATTGAGGAAAATCCTAGACATGCATGTTCCCAAGACTTCATAGCACCCAAGAAGTGTCCAAAAGACCAGTTCCAAAAACTCAGTTCAAAGAATTCTCAAGAAAACACTGAAAAGGGTGATATTTGGAGGATTTTGGAGTTTGGAACCACGAAGTTTGAAGCTAGGCTTCAAGAGATGATTTGGATCCGTTCCAAGTAGGCTAGGATGACAACAGGTCAGGTTTGGTGCAGGTGGAGTAAAAACCCATCAAAAAAACACCCTCAATATTTAGCTACGCTAGCCCTCAATGAGACCCGCGGTGCAATGTCACACCCGCACCCACACCAGTGGGTTACTCGCGGGTCTGTTATAAGAAGCTAACATATAACCAAAAAACTATAAAACTTGAGAGAAGTAACACATGATTATCTCAATTTGTCTTCACCAGTGAATCAACAACTTAAATCTAGTCTAGTATATACTATGTAGACAAGACAGTCCATACAAATCATACTAAGTTTTACATTGGTTTATGACAAATATTAGTTCTAAACCTCCAATTAAAAGGAGAAAAAAATAGGAAAAACATATGTTTCAGGTCTAGTAAGTACTTCAGTAATTAATGTCAGTAATCAGATGATCGAGGATGTACATTAATTTTGTCTAATTGCGCTGCTCGTGTGTGCTCAATACTAAAATTTTGAAACACTGCTTGTAGCATTTTTCAATCATATGAATCTGCTTATTAGATTGGGCCAGAAGTATAATGAGGAAATGTAATATTATTCTCATTCATAATTTCTTTTCTCTGTGCAGTGCCTGATTTTTTTCTTACACTACAATGCAAATCTGCTTTTTCATTACTTCACTTCGTTCGTTGTCAAAGTTTTTATTAACCTAAATCGTTGTGTTAATGTTTCGGATGTTTACTCTACTACTATAATTGTCGGGTTCATAAACCCGGGGTCCCTTATGGACCTGCTTTCCAGCAAAAGCTCAGCCTGGCAAACGACATTGCGAATGACGCACAACTCTTAGGCCGGCCCAAAAACCTAACGACAGGCCAGAAGGGCGATCCAATCTCCGACCAGAAGGCCTGGCCAAGGAGGAATGACGCCCGCTTCCTACTTTGGCCCACCTCTCCGACCGGAAGGCCACGCTTCCAGCTCCGGCCCGCCTCTCCGACCGGAAGGCCTGGCCAACAACGCTTCCGACTCCGACCTGCCTCTCCGACCGGGGATACACTGAACCTCTGCTAACAGCTCTTCTTCGACTGGCGCAGTCGGAGCCAACTGGGACCAACCGACCGGGGACGCCCGCTCGGTGTGGACTAGGAAACGAGCAGAGCAAGTAAAGCAGGGCGCTCAACTCAGCCACAAAACCAAGGACCGTACCATACACCTGCAAGACAGTACCAACAGGACATGTCAGAAGGGTGCCCTGCAACCTTCCAGGCATGTCAGAACCCAAGCAGTGTTATGGGCGCTGACGATTTGCCCTATAGTGTTGTAGGCGCCCACAATTCCCATACCAGGCAAACACGGTAAAAAGCCCCCCCACATGACTCTGGGCATCGACAGTGTTGTGGGCGCCGTCATTTACCATACATGGTGAATACGGTAAAACCTCCCACATGCGTCTGACACAAACAATGTTATGGGCGCCTACCATCATCTTGTACCCGAAGGCGTGGGCAACAAGACTTAGTAGCATACGTACTCTCACTCTCTCTCTCACTTGTAAAGGTTGTCCCCTTCATCAATAAAAGGGGATATGCTCTCTCCCAATAGGGAGATCAATAAAAAACAACAACTGAAACATGCTCCAATGATCCGAACGACCAAGGATTCCAACGAACAACAGACGTTCGAACATTTAGCACATAGCGGAGTTCCCGTCACTCTCGACCCTTCAAACCAAGGTCTGACCGGACCTCTTGCACCCCCATCTTAATCCCTTCCGTTTGTAACCCCACAGCAAACTTCGAGCACCTGGGCTCAAGAATAAAGTCACCGACCGACTCAAACTGGACGTAGGGCACGTTGCCTGAACCAGTATAAACCTTGTGTCATTGAGTGCTAGGCCACATCCGATCACAACGTACGACAAAACTACAAATATTTACGTGTTAGTCACTTTCTGCACCGATAGTTGGCGCCGTCCATGGGGAAGACGCCGTACGTTCACACTTTTGGTCATCGGATGGCCCACTTTTCTGCCATCTCCGCCATGGTGGGATCAAGCAATACGCTCGCTTTGGCTTACTAGAGTTTCTCGCACTCCCACCTGTTGGGATGTGGGTTGCACCCATCTTCGAGGCGTCCTAGGCCTTGCTTTTCGAAAGCCTGGACTTCGTCGCCGACTGGCTCGGCATGCTGCACCTTCGCAAGGAGGCACTTGTTCTGGTGCCCGTCGGAGGAGGCATGTTCCATCGGCTCCGAGACACCCGACTGTAACACCCTAGGTGTTTGGCTTCTACTAATTGCATTTCATTTCATAAACATGTGCATCATCTATCTCATCATGCCATGGTCCCTGAAACATACATATGAAACATTCGCATATTCTGTTTGTTTCGTACTGGATTGCTTGTGAATGGTAGTAGTGCAACATATGAATGCAACATGAATTTCTCATATCTTGAAGCATGGCAACATGGTAGTAATGTGACAAGTATAGGATAACAACAAGGTCATGCAACATGTGAAACATTGTATTGAAACATATGTATGAATTGCTTGTTTTAATTTCTGTATCACATGTGATCATTAGAAGTGGTATAACAATTTTGTAAAAGTGGTTGATTATGGTCTATTACACCTTAACTATACTTAGGTTACTTGTTGGAACATTGTTCATGTAGATCAAAATGACCAAAATGTCCTCAAGTGAAGGTTTGACTAGAATTGACCCTTGGTGTGTCACTGTTTGACTGATTCAAAAGACCAGCTTAGAGACTTTGCATGGCTGTGCACTCTTTACCAAAGTTGTAGCTAATTTATCAACGAACAAAAGTTGTTTTATGGCCAACTCATGAAAATGTGTGGAACATGGTCAAACATGGCCCACAAGTCAGAATTTCAAACTGATTTCATACTTAGAAAGTTTCCTAAGTCTTTATGTGTTTTGCAGTTTCGTGTACCCAACTGCTTCACCTTGTATCTCCCTAACAGAGCCAAACCAGCTCGAGCTCCAATAACAAGAGTTGTAGTTCACATATAGATGATCAACTTTGTTAACTATGGCATAGTCTAGAACGTCACAGTTTAGGAGCAATTAGCCATCCAACTCGCTCTGTCAGTCACCTTCGATGATCACTGAATCGCTGTTTTCAGAAATTGGTCAGTGACCGTCATGGCCGACCGGCTCAGGCGACGTTCGCCGTGTGGCGTTCATGCGCTACCAAGGTCACCACGTCGCTCGTCCACGCTCCAGAAGAGGGTCAGCGCCTGCTGAACGCGCTCATCGCTCCATTTCTCCCTCTCGCCTTCCCCGCGCGCAGCGCCGTGTTCACAGCAGCCGCCCGCCATTGCCGACCGAGCATCGCCGCCGCCGTGCGCGCACGCCACCACGAAAATGCGTTGCCCCGTCCGCCTGTAGCCTCGCCATGGTCTCCTCTACCTTCTCCACCCCACCGTCGGTTCATTCGAGCCTCGGTAAGGGCGAATCGCCGGTTTCCTTCCACCGCCGCCGTGGCTGTTCTCGCCGAAGATGGCGCTCTGCGTGGCCAGCTCTCCTCGCGCCATTGCCATCCCTCCTCTGCCTTGAGCTAGGTCCGGTGCACCCTACTGAAGCCCGTAGAGCCAACCGTTAGGGCTGCGACGCCGTAGCGTCGTTGGAGCCGGCCGTGCAGTGACCGAGCGTCGCCGTGGCCATCACCACCCCCCTAGTTGCGTCAATAGCTGCGAATAAGGGTTCCCCTAGGTCCGCTAGGATGAGGCGAGCACGTAGACACCCTTGCCTTCACCGAAGAAGCTACCGGCGACGAGCTTCACCGCCGTCTCTTTCTCCTCCCCTACCTGTCTCGCTGTCACGCGGGACCCGGCTGTCAGCCGCCGAGGCTGAGGCGGGAGCCCAGCGTGGGCCGCGCCGCATCTTAGGCCACGCCTGTACGCTTCGCGGGCCGCTGTTCCTTCGGGCCGGCCCAACTATGGCTGAGTTTTGTTTCCTTATTTGTTTTGTTTTATTATTTCACAGATTTGTATTGATATTCAAAAATCTGTATTTCTTAGTATATATATACAAATGCTATGGTTCTAATTTTGTTGAGTTCCTAGTATTGTCTAGTATTTAATAAAAATATTATATGAGCACATGTTTTAGAAATTCTGGATGAATTAAATAGGACTTTGAAATGTGTTTTTGGATACATGCAAATTTGTTTGAATTTTATCTTGAGTTTCTGTGGTCCAAAAATTATGAAATTTTGTGGGTAATCTGTTATTGTTTAGTAGAAGCTCTGGTTAAAATTTCAGAGCTAGTGCATGTGTAGTTTTTAGGTTATAGAAATTCCTTTTATTAATGGATGGATCTTGTGTGAATTTTCATAATTTTTCTATAGATCCAGTGAAGGTAAAATTTGATGAGTGCTATTCTTATGCTAGAATGATGCTAGGAAAAATAGGAAATCTGTTGCTTGACACTTTTTAATAAGGTTTCCTAATTATGCTAGAAATAGACATGTCATCTGTTATTTTAGATACAGCAAGTTCTACTTGCCCAATGGCTTTGAAATTTTTATGGTAGTCTATGTGTAGCATGAGATAGCTACTGTAATTTTTGTAGATTTTTATGAATAGTTTTACTATATATTGCTTAAATCACCTAATTAACTAAATAAATTGGAAATGGATATTAAATAAATTATTTAGAAGTTGGCACTATACTTTCTGATGTTTCTTAGATATGAAAAATAAGTTGGTAAACTTGAATTGATCAAATTATACTTTTTCACAATCATTAATTAATTAAGTTAGTAACCCTGTCATTTCTGGATAGATTCTAAGTTTACTGGAATTTGAATTGGTTAACTTAAGAATCATGCTTTGATGTTTACAAATGAATTATAGAAAATTTCATAAGCTTTCCAGAATGTCCTCTTGCAAGTCATTTGGATTTGTAGAACTCTGGTTGTGATTGGATTAAGGGACTATTTGTATGCATATGAAACTTTAAATGTTAAATTATGTATACCTTTACTATTCTAAGTTGTGGTAATGTTCCTAGGTGTTAGGCCTTTAACTGAAGATGAGCATCTTTATCTTAGGTTATGCAAGTTAGGTAAGTTGATCTTGTTCTTTAAGTTAAGTAGATACATGCTTAAAGTGATTTGAATAGAGCTAATTACTCGGTAAACGAGTGTCCAGTGATGCTTTCGTAAACACTCACTGTGATTCATTCATCATGAGCATCATGTCATTCCTTATGCATCCATGATATTTATCTTTTGCATCGGCATGCAATAGGTGTATCGAAAGGAGTAACCCTGCTAGAATTCGAGGAACCGAGCGAGCAGCAGTAGCCGACGCCGGAGATTCAGGAGGAGCAGCCTTCAGGAGAAGTGCCAGACGAGGTCGCCGTTGAGTGCCCGGACCACCGTCCTTGCAACTTTATGAAAGGCAAGCCCCGGAGCATATTAAGCCTCCTAATTTCCGAAATGCAGTTACAATATTATTGTTACATATATATATTGTTGCATTAAGTTTAGGTGTTGGATGCAAACAATTCTTGCATTGGTTACCCAATCCTTGTCCGAGATATTGTTACCCTCAATCCTATGTAGCTTAGGCTCGAGTAGTGCTTAGCCCCCGCTTAAACACGGTAGAAGTCGGGTGATTTCACACACACCGCGAGATATAGGAAGATACATGTGGCACGGTTGGCTATATTTGCTATCGTGGAAAAGAACCAGTCTTAATTTGAAATGAAGACCCGGACGGAGGCTTGCCGGTTTGCAAAGACTCTCCGTCAGTGTTGCTTAAGGACCGATTCTTGGAGCCTTTCCTGCTCATGTTGAACGATGCCTCTCTCTTAGTTGGTCAGGTTCGATGACCGACCATGGCCGAGTAGCTCACCTCGGTAGGGAGTCGATAAGTATAAAGTGCGCCTCGGAAGGGAGCCGAGGCGTGAGTCCAAGGCGGTGTGATTTAAAAGTCCCGATCGTCTGGCGGAAGGGTAATCCACGAGAGTGTCGGGCGCTGATCGAACCCGCAATTTGGTTCCCGAGATGTTCCAAAGGTGACCACGGCTACCCTTGCAAAGTATGCCAGGTGAGAGTTAGGAATACCCCTCACCTGAGTTGTAATTCGATTCAATCGCCGTCTCTCCCAAGTTAGTGAGAACTTGACGGGCTTATCTCCAATGTAGATACACTTAATAACTTAATGGTTCGAAAATGATGATATGATGATGACAACCTTATTATACCTGCTATGGTTAATATTGTTTGCTCCTAATAAGTGAGTGCTCTAGTACAAAAGCTAATCTAGTGGACAGTAAAATGATGATAAGCTTGATGCTAAGTTTAAATTGGTTACTATAATCATAAGCTCTTTTATGCAATCGTGTCCAAATTAGCCCACCGAAAAGCCTTGCATGATCCTTGGTGTCTTTTATTTCGGTTTTGACGGGTAAGTCTAGTGAGTATCTTCTCATACTCGTGGTTTATCTCCCACCGCTGCGATGACCAGTTCTTCTTTGGTTGTCTTTGCAAATCTTCGCTTTCTCCCAAATGGGATGAAGACTAGGCCATTGGGCGCGGTCTCTACTAGTTCTCGTACTGATAATGCTTTTGTGGGACATGACTCGATCCGGCAATGTATTTGAAACTATGAAGTTATGTACTAAACTATGTTGCTTCCAAGCGCATTTAAACTTGGTTTGTAATATTTTATTTGAACTCGATGGATGTAATCCGAATGCTACTTATGAAATGTTGTAACGGATGATGTGTTGTGTTGAATCACTACGATCTTGGTTTGTATGTCGAGAGTTGGTTGAAATCCTTCGTGATTTCGGACTACCGGATTATGGGATCTTAAGTACAGTGAATTTGATCGCTTCGTGATTGTTTTTGTACTTACGTTCTTATGATTTGGTCGGTTCATTACAACCGTATCGAGCAAGATTCGACACTAAACACGCCATTTGTGTATTTAAAACAAAAGTATTTGTGAAAATCCTAAATTAAATAATAAGTATTGCCATGGTCATATCCCTTATGCCCAAATAAGGACTCTTAGGTGGCTTATTAAGTACTAACTTGGGGTTCCTCGCTTGTTTCTGCTTTAAATCGTCCATACACGGCGTGCTATTGTATGGATGCCATCCGCTTGGGTGGTAATGTTTGGATCAAATACCTCTACGCCTCGGTAAGTGGGAGTTGTGAGAGCATGACCGTCCAAACCGTCGGTCTAGGGAGAGTAGTTGTGGTTGCTCGCATACTTACGTGTTCGATCATGTATCTATGAGAGTACTTAAATGTGGGTATCTCTCGACGGGTAGTCTGTGATACTAGAGTATATGCATCGTGGGATGTATGTATGAAAGTATTTAGTTTATCGCTTGCTTTTATGCATTTTGGGAAATTATCGGGCTGAAATGAAATTTTCTGTAGTACACTAACAACGTATCGTTGTAGATCGACTAGCTACCATATACGAGAGAACGTATGTATGCCACCGTATATTTCGCTAGCCTTTAAATTTTTTTCTAGGATTGTGAGGACGTACGGATCGTGCATGCATCATGTTCAAGCATACATGGCATTTCTTGCATTACTCCCTCCTTTAAAATATGATTGTCCCGACTAATTAAATTTCGTATCCCTTAAATGATTCTCCCCTTACGTTGTAACTTTTTGCTACAGATGGCGCGCACGGCTCACTTTGCTCATAAAGTCCGCTGGAGGCGTGGCGCCTCATCACCGCTTTAGCTCCTCGTGAGCCCCATCCCCGAGCCTCTGAGGCGGAAAGGCTGAGGACAGAGCTAGTCCGGGTGACCGCTGAGAGGAATGGGCTCAGCACCGCTTGGAGCAAGTAACACAGGAAAGGGACCAAGAGACCCTTGAGGTTCAGAGGTTGACAGCTTGCTCACCATGAATCGCTGGAACGCATGTTGATTCACGTGATGAACCAACGGAATGAAGCCTGGCACAAGGAGAATGTGTTGAGAGCGCGACAGGTAGAGCTAGAGCAGCAAGTGGCAGTTGCTGAGGAGTACAATGACAATCTCCATGAGGAGGTTCAAGTGTTACACAATCAACTTCACCTTTCCTACCACCTGAGGATGAGGATGAGATGGGTTCTGGTGTCATCATGGCTGAAGGTGATGATGACATGGAGGTCAATGGACCTGAGGACATTCCACCTGATGAGGAGGAAGATGAGGAGTTAGAGCCTGCTAGTGATGAAGATGGAGGAGAGATCTTCGACACTGACTCCGAGGACGATGCGTAGTTTAGCTTACTACTTAGCTAATGCGCAAGAGCTAGTCTTTTGTTGATCCTCATGCATGAACGAGTAGCTTTGTAATAAGTTAATCGTTGGGATGTAATATCGAATCATGAGTTATCTTTGGATGTAAGTTTGGAACCACTATGGCTTGGATGTAACCTATCGAACATATTATGCTTCACGTATGTGAGCCTTTGATGAATTTTGTCTTTGCGGTCTATGGATCTCGTTGTTGGTTAAGTTCATCGCATTTATGTGTCAATTGACGCGCTTGATGAGTTGTGTGGTTGTGATGAATGATTGTGCCTCTATTGATTATATAAATGCATTCCCTCCAATGGACTCAGTTTGGCATAATTATACGGTTCATCTACAAAAATTTCCACATCGTCAGTGCTCATTGGCTATACATTTTGTAGATGGCTCATAACCTTCGTCGCGATCGTGGCATGGGAAATGAGGAACAACCACCTCCGCCACCGCCCACACCAGCTGAGCTAATGCAGACAGTTGTGGAAAGTCAGCGCATCCTAGCTGAGGCTATGCGCTAGATGGCTAACCGTGAGGATCGGCATGTCCGCCAGGGACCCGAGCCGAACCAGTACAGCAGCTTTAAGGACTTCATGGATATAAAACCTCCTATCTTTCATGAGGCAGAAGAACCCTTACAAGCGGATGAATGGTTGAGCACGATAGAGCAAAGGTTTGGATTGCTCCGTTTAACTGAAGGCATGAAGGCTTCATATGCAGGACACCAGCTCCAAGGCCCTGCAGGCATCTGGTGGACCCATCATAGGACCACCTTCCTTGCAAACGTCGAGATAGTTTGGGGTCAGTTTCAGGCAGCTTTCAGAGGACACTTTATCCCTCCTAGTCTCATGGCCATTAAGCATACTGAGTTTATGAAGCTCACCCAAGGCAACAAGAGTCTCAATGAGTACCTCCAGACATTCAACAACCTGGCAAGGTATGCTCCCGAGTTCGCCGACATCGACGCCAAGAGAATAGCTAGCTTCAAGAGGGACTTTCCCAAAACCGATGAAGTCAATGGCAGCTCGCAAGTGTGTCACCTTCAATGAGTTTATCGGTGACACTCACTTCGAGAAAATAATGACAAAATTTATGCTGCTTCCAAGAACCGCAAAAGAAACTTTGAGGCTGGTGCTTCTCAGTCTAAAGCACCAATGGTATCCAAGACCCAAATGCCAATCCACCCAATGCTAATGTCCCATACACCCATCTCGAAAAGAAGAATCAAGCTAAAACTGGTTTTCGCAAGGGGTACACAATTTCCTTGCCAAAGAATACCTCTCGGGTAGGGCAGCTCCAATGTCCCACCACCAAAGGCCATGTTTAAACTATAACCACTGGGTCATTGGGCAAATAGATGTCCCCATCCTCCCAAGAATGCTCAAGGAAACGTCCGTCGTATGCGTGTTCACTACACTCTTGTGGAGGAAATTCCTGCTTTGGTGAAGTGGTCACCATTGGTAAGTTTCTTGTTAATGATCACCTACTGCAGTTGTGCTCTTTGATTCGGTGCTTCACATTCCTTTGTGAGTTCTACTTTTGCATCTAAGCATAAGATGAATGTGATTACAATTATCAAGGGTGGTTATTGTATTAGTGTCTTTGGGAATAATATCATGACTAACCAAGTAGTAAAAGATGTAAAGCTTGAAATTGGGGATCGAGAGTTCCTTACGGATCTTGTAGTTCTACCGGGGTAGGAATTGATATAATCCTAGGAATGAAGTGGATGAGTGGGAATGGAGTGTTGATCGATCGTCAACCCGTGTGGTAATGTTGAGGATCCTGTGGATAAGAAGGGTTTTCTAGTGCGTTACCTCGTGATATCTCTATTCACAATACAGCCCAATGCTGCCCTAGCCAAAGCCATTGAGGATCTACCAGGTTGTCCGTGAGTTTCCGGATGTCTTCCCTGATGACTTGCCTAGATTACCTCCAGACCGTGATGTAGAATTCAAGATAGAACTCATTCCGGCTACGACTCCTATTTCTCGAAGGCCCTATAGAATGCCGCCCAATAAGTTGGTCGAAATGAAGAGTCAGTTGAATGAGCTATTGAAGAAAGGTTTGATCCGGCCTAGTTCTTCTCCTTGGGGTTGTCCGGCTATATTTGTGAAGAAGAAGGATGAGTCTCTCGCATGTGTGTGGATTATCGTCCCTAAATGTTGTTACCATCAAGAACAAATACCCTCTTCCTCGCATCGATATTCTGTTTGATCGACTCTCTAAAGCTAAGGTATTCTCCAAGATCGATTTGAGGTCCGGTTACCATCGAGATCAAAATTCGTCCACGAAGATATACCTAAGACGACTTTCTCTACTCGTTATGGCTTGTTCGAGTACCTTGTCATGTCCTTTGGGTTGACAAATGCTCCGGCACACTTTATGTACCTGATGAATTATGTATTCATGCCAGAATTGGACAAGTTTGTCGTCGTGTTCATTGATGATATCCTGGTATATTCTCAGAATGAAGAAGAGCATGTTGAACATCTGAGAATTGTCTTAACTCGGTTGCATGACAACCAGCTTTATGCTAAGTTCAGCAAGTGTGAATTCTGGTTGAACAAGATACCTTTTCTAGGTCATGTGTTATCTGGTGATGGAATTTCGGTTGACCCTACGAAGGTGTAAGAAGTCCTTGAGTGGAAGGCACCTACTATGGTCACTGAAGTCCGAAGTTTCTTGGGTTTGGCTGGCTATTATCGTCGCTTTGTCCCGGATTTCTCAAAAATCGCCAAGCCCATGACTCGACTACTTCAAAAAGATGAGAAGTTTGTCTGGACTCCGAAGTATGAAGAGGCTTTCCACACTTTATGGACCTTGCTAACCTCTCTCCTCAGATATTGGCACAACGACATCGAAAAGCCTTTTGATGTCTATTGTGATGCATGTGGCACCGGTTTGGGGTGTGTTCTTATGCAGGAAGGCCGAGTAATTGCTTATGCTTCGCGCCAGCTTCGAAAGCATGAAGTCAACTATCCTACCCATGACTTAGAGCTAGCCGCAGTTGTTCATGCCCTGAAGATTTGGAGACATTACTTGCTGGGTAATGTGTGCAACATCTATACTGACCATAAAAGCCTCAAGTACATCTTTACTCAACCCGAGTTGAACATGCGTCAACGGCGAAGGTTAGAATTGATCAAAGACTACAACCTTCAAGTGCACTACCATCCTGGTAAGGCAAATGTGGTTGCTGATGCCTTAAGCAGAAAGGCCCATTGCAATTCCTTGGTTAGTGAAGACTTTCATCTGGCACACCTCCTGCATCCTATAGTACTCCACAATATCACTGTGGATTGCTCTCTTAGAAGTCGAATTATCAAACTCCAGAAGACTAATGTGGGTGTGTTTCACATCAAGCGGAAGATGAAAGAGAAAGAAACCAAGCACTTTAGGGTCGATGACAAAGGAATTCTCTGGTTTAATGATAGACTTGTGGTACCCAAAGATAAAGAACTTAGAAATCAAATTATGGCTGAAGCCCATTCTTCTAAATTGTCCATCCATCCTGGTAGTAGTAAAATGTATCAAGATCTCAAGCTGTATTATTGGTGGACCAAGATGAAGAAAGAAATCGCAGCTTACGTGGCAAGATGTGATAACTGTTGTAGAGTCAAGGCTATTCACATAAGGCCCGGATTATTACAACCACTCTCTATTCCTGGCTGTAAGTGGGAAGAAATTAGTATGGATTTTATTGTTGGATTACCCACTACCAAAAAGGGTTGTGATTCCATCTGGGTTATCGTAGATCGTCTAACTAAATCCGCTCACTTTATTTCGGTCAAGTCTACATATCACCCGCACAATTATGCTGAGATTTACTTCCAACAAGTGGTACGTCTTCATGGCGTACCCAAATCCATTGTTTCTAATAGAGGACCGCAATTCACGGCTCGTTTTTGGGAGTGGTTACATCAGAATCTTGGCACTCATCTAATCCGCAGTTCTGCCTATCATCCGCAAACATCAGAACAGACTGAGCGTGTTAATCAAATTCTTGAAAACATGCTTAGAGCTTGTCTTATCTCTTGCAAAGGCTCTTGGGAAGACTGGTTACCTCTCGCTGAATTCTCTTATAACAACAGTTATCAAGAGAGTATCAAAATGGCTCCTTTTGAAGCTCTTTATAGCCGCAAGTGTAGAACTCCTTTGAACTGGGTGGAACCCGGGGAAAGAAGATTCTATGGTATTGACTTTGTAAAAGAAGCCGAAGAGCAAGTCCGAACTATACAGAAGAATATGACTGCCGCACAGGCTAGACAAAAGAGCTATGCTGACAAGAGAAGAAAACCTATTGAGTTTGAAGTAGGTGATCATGTTTATTTGAAGGTATCCCCTATGAAAGGAGTCAAGCGTTTTGGAATTAAAAGGAAGCTTGAGCCTCGATATGTTGGACCCTACCGCATTATCGAGAAAAGTGGAAGAGTAGCATATAAGCTCGATCTATCCCGTGAGATGGGAGCTATATTCCTGGTATTCCATGTGTCCCAGCTGAAGAAGTGTCTTCGTATTCCTGAGGAAAGA
The DNA here is from genome assembly GCA_904845875.1 of Miscanthus lutarioriparius. Taxonomy (NCBI): domain Eukaryota; kingdom Viridiplantae; phylum Streptophyta; class Magnoliopsida; order Poales; family Poaceae; genus Miscanthus; species Miscanthus lutarioriparius. The sequence goes on along the minus strand of CAJGYO010000016.1, from coordinate 26,916,083 downwards.
ATAGCAACAAGGAAAGTCAACTTGAAATCTGATCTTTCTTATGAGGAAAAGCCCGTGCAAGTTCTGAATACTCAAGAAAGAGTGACTCGTACACGAGTGGTTAAATTATACAAGGTAGTTTGGAGTAATCATAGTGAACGAGATGCAACTTGGGAGCGGGAAGATTATTTAAAGGAAAACTATCCAGCTTTCTATACTGATTGGTACGCTTTCCAAATCTCGGGACGAGATTTTTCTAAGGGGGGAGGGCTGTAACACCCTAGGTGTTTGGCTTCTACTAATTGCATTTCGTTTCATAAACATGTGCATCATCTATCTCATCATGCCATGGTCCCTGAAACATACATATGAAACATTCGCATATTCTGTTTGTTTCGTACTGGATTGCTTGTGAATGGTAGTAGTGCAACATATGAATGCAACATGAATTTCTCATATCTTGAAGCATGGCAACATGGTAGTAATGTGACAAGTATAGGATAACAACAAGGTCATGCAACATGTGAAACATTGTATTGAAACAAATGTATGAATTGCTTGTTTTAATTTCTGTATCACATGTGATCATTAGAAGTGGTATAATAATTTTGTAAAAGTGGTTGATTATGGTCTATTACACCTTAACTATACTTAGGTTACTTGTTGGAACATTGTTCATGTAGATCAAAATGACCAAAATGTCCTCAAGTGAAGGTTTGACTAGAATTGACCCTTGGTGTGTCACTGTTTGACTGATTCAAAAGACTAGCTTAGAGACTTTGCATGGCTATACACTCTTTACCAAAGTTGTAGCTAATTTATCAACGAACAAAAGTTGTTTTGTGGCCAAATCATGAAAATGTGTGGAACATGGTCAAACATGGCCCACAAGTCAAAATTTTAGACTGATTTCATACTTAGAAAGTTTCCTAAGTCTTTATGTGTTTTGCAGTTTCGTGTACCCAACTGCTTCACCTTGTATCTCCCTAACAGAGCCAAACCAGCTCGAGCTCCAATAACAAGAGTTGTAGTTCACATATAGATGATCAACTTTGTTAACTATGGCATAGTCTAGAACGTCACGGTTTAGGGGCATTTAGCCGTCCAACTCGCTCTGTCAGTCACCTTCGATGATCACTGAATCGCTGTTTTCAGAAATCGGTCAGTGACCGTCATGGCCGACTGGCTCAGGCGACGTTCGCCGCGTGGCGTTCATGCACTGCCAAGGTCACCACGTCGCGTGTCCGCGCTCCAGAAGAGGGCCAGCGCCTGCTGAATGCGCTCGCCGCTCCATTTCTCCCTCTCGCCTTCCCCGTGCGCAGCGCCGTGTTCACAGCAGCCGCCCGCCATTGCCGACCGAGCATCGCCGCCGCCGTGCGCGCATGCCATCGTGAAAACGCGTTGCCCCGTCCACCTGTAGCCTCGCCGTGGTCTCCTCTACCTTCTCCACCCCACCGTCGGTTCATTCGAGCCTCGGTAAGGGCGAATCGCCGGTTTCCTTCCACCGCCGCCGTGGCTGTTCTCGCCGGAGATGGCGCTCCGCGCGGCCAGCTCTCCTCGCGCCATTGCCATCCCTCCTGTGCCTTGAGCTAGGTCCGGTGCACCCTACTGAAGCCCGTAGAGCCAACCATTAGGGCTGCGACGCCGTAGTGTCGTCGGAGCTGGCCGTGCAGTGACCGAGCATCACCGTGGCCATCGCCACCCCCCCTAGTTGTGTCAATAGCTGCGAATAAGGGTTCCCCTAGGTCCGCTAGGATGAGGCGAGCACGTAGACACCCTTGCCTTCGCCGGAGAAGCTACCAGCGATGAGCTTCGCCGCCGTCTCTTTCTCCTCCCCTGCCTGTCTCGCTGTCACGCGGGACCCCGCTGTCAGCCGCCGAGGCTAAGGCGGGAGCCCAGCGTGGGCCGCGCCGCATCTTGGGCCGCGCCTGTATGCTTCGCGGGCCGCTGTTCCTTCGGGCCGGCCCAACTGTGGCTGAGTTTTGTTTCCTTATTTGTTTTGTTTTATTATTTCACAGATTTGTATTGATATTCAAAAATATGTATTTCTTAGTATATAGATCCAAATGCTATGGTTCTAATTTTGTTTAGTTCCTAGTATTGTCTAGTATTTAATAAAAATATTATATGAGCACATGTTTTAGAAATTCTGGATGAATTAAATAGGACTTTGAAATGTGTTTTTGGATACATGCAAACTTGTTTGAATTTTATCTTGAGTTTCTATGGTCCAAAAATTATGAAATTTTGTGGGTAATCTGTTATTGCTTAGTAGAAGCTCTGGTTAAAATTTCAGAGCTAGTACATGTGTAGTTTTTAAGTTACAGAAATTTCTTTTATTAATGGATGGATCTTGTGTGAATTTTCATAATTTTTCTATAGATCCAGTGAAGGTAAAATTTGATGAGTGCTATTCTTATGCTAGAATGATGCTAGGAAAAATGGGAAATCTGTTGCTTGATACTTTTTAATAAGGTTTCCTAATTATGCTAGAAATAGATATGTCATCTGTTATTTTAGATACAACAAGTTCTACTTGCCCAATGGCTTTGAAATTTTTATGGTAGTCTATGCGCAGCATGAGATAGCTACTGTAATTTTTGTAGATTTTTATGAATAGTTTTACTATATATTGCTTAAATCACCTAATTAACTAAATAAATTGGAAATGGATATTAATTAAATTATTTAGAAGTTGGCACTATACTTTCTGATGTTTCTTAGGTATGAAAAACAAGTTGGTAAACTTGAATTGATCAAATTATACTTTTTCACAATCATTAATTAATTAAGTTAGTAACCCTGTCATTTCTGGATAGATTCTAAGTTTACTGGAATTTGAATTGGTTAACTTAAGAATCATGCGTTGATGTTTACAAATGAATTATAGAAAATTTCATAAGCTTTCCAGAATGTACTCTTGCAAGTCATTTGAATTTGTAGAACTCTGGTTGTGATTGCATTAAGGGACTATTTGTATGCATATAAAACTTTAAATGTTAAATTATGTATACCTTTACTGTTCAAAGTTGTGGTAATGTTCCTAGGTGTTAGGCCTTTAACTGAAGATGAGCATCTTTATCTTAGGTTATGCAAGTTAGGTAAGTTGATCTTGTTCTTTAAGTTAAGTAGATACATGCTTAAAGTGATTTGAATAGAGCTAATTACTCGGTAAACGAGTGTCCAGTGATGCTTTCGTAAACACTCACTGTGATTTATTCATCATGAGCATCATGTCATTCCTTATGCATCCATGATATTTATCTTTTGCATCGGCATGCAATAGGTGTACCGGAAGGAGTAACCCTGCTGGAATTTGAGGAACCGAGCGAGCAGCATCAGCCGACGCTGGAGATTCAGGAGGAGCAGCCTTCAGGAGAAGTGCCAGACGAGGTCGCCGTTGAGTGCCCGGACCACCGTCCTTGCAACTTTATGAAAGGCAAGCCCCGGAGCATATTAAGCCTCCTAATTTCCGAAATGCAGTTACAATATTATTGTTACATATATATATTGTTGCATTAAGTTTAGGTGTTGGATGCAAACAATTGCTGCATTGGTTACCCAATCCTTGTCCAGATATTGTTACCCTGAATCCTATGTAGCTCAGGCTCGAGTAGTGCTTAGCCCAGCTTAAACACGGTAGAAGTCGGGTGATTTCCTGTCACCTGCGAGATATAGGAAGATACATGTGGCACGGTTGGCTATATTTGCTATCGTGGAAAAGAACCAGTCTTAATTTGAAATGAAGACCGGACGGAGGCTTGCCGGTTTGCAGTGACTCCGTCTGTGTCGCTTAAGGACTGATTCTTGGAGCCTTTCCTGTTCATGTTGAACGCATGCCTCTCTCTTAGTTGGCCGTGTCCGATGACCGACCGCGAAGCCGAGTAGCTCACCTCAGGCCGGGAGTCGATAAGTATAAAGTGCGCCTCGGAAGGGAGCCATAGGCGTGAGTCCAAGGGCAGGTGATTTAAAAGTCCTGATCGTCCTGGCAGAAGGGTAATCCCTGAGAGTGCTGGCGCTGATCGAACCCGCGAATTTGGTTCCTGAGATGTTCCAAAGGTGACCCATGGCTACCCTTGCAAAGTATGCCAGGGTGAGAGTTAGGAATACCCCCTCAGCTGAGTTGTAATTCGATTCGAATCGCTGTCTCTCCCGGTTAGTGAGGACTTGACGGGCTTATCTCCAATGTAGATACACTTAATAACTTAATGGTTCGGAAATGATGATATGATGATGACAGCCTTATTATACCTGCTATGGTTAATATTGTTTGCTCCTAATAAGTGAGTGCTCTAGTACAGGTGCTAATCTAGTGGACAGGTAAATGATGATAAGCTTGATGCTAAGTTTAAATTGGTTACTATAATCATAAGCTCTTTTATGCAACTGTGTCCAGCTAGCCCACCTGAAAAGCCTTGCATGATCCTTGGTGTCTTTTATTTCTGGTTTTGACGGGTAAGTCTAGCTAAGTACCTTCTCGTACTCAGGGTTTATCTCCCACCTGTTGCAGATGACCAGTTCTTCTTTGGTTGCTGCAAGTACTGCCTTCTCCTAGCTGGGGATGAAGACTAGGCCGTTGGGCGCGGTCTCTACTAGTTCTCGTACCTGATAATGCTTTTGTGGGACATGACTCTGATCTGGCAATGTATTTGAAACTATGAAGTTATGTACTAAACTATGTTGCTTCCGCGCATTTAAACTTGGTTTGTAATATTTTATTTGAACTCTGATGGATGTAATCCGAATGCTACTTATGAAATGTTGTAACGGATGATGTGTTGTGTTGAATCACTACGATCTTGGTTTGTATGTCGAGAGTTGGTTGAAATCCTTCGTGATTTCCGGACTACCGGGATTATGGGAGCTTAAGTACAGGAATTTGATCGCTTCGGTGATTGTTTTTGTACTTACGTTCTTATGATTTGGTCGGTTCTGTTACACCGACGACTTCAACAGCGAGGCGCCTGCGCTTTGTTCCGAGTATACGCTCTGCTCAAACCCCACTATGAGTAATGTACGCTTTGTTATTTACTCGCTATTTACTGTCTTTCGCCGATTCTCCGGAGGGACCCCATTGTCCCTACCACGACCGTCATGTAACTGGTTCCCCTATGGCCTCGCGTCCCCTATGGACGCATACGCCCGGGGGCTCCAAAGGATGCTGGCGCCACCCCCTCTCACATATAAATTCATGGGGATGGCGAGCTACGCTCCCGCCTCTTTTCACGACCTCCTGGATGACGATGTTGAGAGCGACGGCTCCTGCATCGGTGACGTCGTGGCACCTAGCCACCCTCTATCCTGGGAGTGCGCTATGGCGGATGCCCCAGGACAGCCGCCGGTGGTAGTGGAGTCTCTTTAGACCCACACCCCTCTAGACCCTCGCGTGGATGCCCTCGCATGTGCCTAGGCGCACGGCGAGGAGCTACGACAAATGCGGCAGAACCAGCCGCCACCTGCACCAGCGTGCTCGGCACACCACGATGTGCCCCATGCGCATAACCCAGCGAGCAGCGCCCAGGGTCACGCTCGCCAGGTCCAGCACAACATCATGGACGGGGGGAATGATCCCCCACAGTTCGCTCGGGCTGGCCAGAACATCGCTGCAGCGGCGATGCTCCTGCGCGGCTTCCCGAGCCGGACAACCCCAGGAACAGGCGATCCACCGGAAGCTCCGGGCACTGGTGGAAACCACCGCCGTTCAATAGGTGGAGAGCTCCACATCATGATATCGACTCACGACCTCTCTCCCCACCAGGGGAGTGGGGACGCACCAGACGAATTGCTCCATCTGCTCACCGCTACAGCCATCGAGCATGGCACAGGAGGGCGCAGCTGCACCACAGCCTGACCCGGCACCCACTCCACATCGACCGCCTGTGCGTGAATGCCTTAGGCTGAACCAAGATGCTCGCAGCGTCATCAGCAACCGGCGTTGGGCCCAGCATGATGATGACGTCCATCAGGCGGTAGTGAGAGCAGATGACACGGGCTCCGACCGGACCATCGAGGAGACCGGGAGACGCACCCCAGGCGTGGTCGTCGACCGAACGACCGAAAGCCCCAGCCCAGATGGCCTAGGACCACAGGCCTTTGGCCGGTGCATCCAGAGAGCGCTGTTCCCACAGTGCTTCTAACCGCCTACCAACATCGCCAAGTATACCAGGGAGACGAACCCTGAAATATGGCTCGAAGACTTTTGGCTCGCTTGCCCGAGCCGGAGGAGTGGATGATGATCACTTCATCATTCAGGACCTCCCCATCTGTATGGGGGAACATGTTCAAGCATGGCTCGAATTCCTCCCCCACGACAGCATCCGCAACTGGGCAGATCTCAAGAGGATCTTCATCGGGAACTTCTAGGGGACGTATGTCACCTGGGGAACCCCTAGGACCTCAAGAGCTGCCAACAAGAGCCCAACGAGTCCCTACCGGATTACATCCATAGGTTCTCAAAGCGGTGCAACTCCCTTCTTGATGCTTCGATGATGCGGACGTCATCACAGCATTCCTCTTTGGGACGACCTGCGAGTCCTTGATCCACAAGCTTGGCTGACTGAAGCCCCAAACCACCCGTGACCTACTCGACATCGACACGAGCTCCTCCGGTGAGGAGGCGGTCGGAGTGGTCTTCAATGGAGGCCGGGACAAGGGCAAGGCCAAGCGTGAGGACCAAGATGAGGGCCCCTCCATGCAGAGGGGCAAGAAGAACAAGAAGGATCGGCGCCAACCAGCCAACTCCGTGTTGGTCATCGTAGTTGATCACGGGCAAGCAGCCCCAGCAGGGCCTGCCTGACCACTTTGGCAAGCTCATGGATAGCCCCTGCACCAACCACGCTTTCCCCATCAAACACCTCTACAAGGACTATGAGCTCCTCAAGCGCTTCCTGCAACAGACGTAGAGGCCGAAAGAAGGAAAGGGCAAGGAGGCAGCAGACAAGAAAGGAGGCACGGCGGGTAAGAATGGGGACGGCTTCCCTAACCCCAAGGAATGCATCATGATCTTCGAGGGATCCGATGCCATCTACTCCAAGCGCCAACACAAAGTGCGCTACCAAGAGGCGTGCGTCACCGAAACGGTCGTCCCCTCCTTCCTTCGCTGGTCGGAATCTCTGATCACTTTTGATCAGAGGGACCATCCATCCCACATTGCTAGACTAGGACGCTACCCGCTTCGTCGTCAACCCATCGTCCGCAAGAAGTGCCTCACCAAGGTGCTGATGGACGGAGGCAGCGGCATCAACATCCTCTACGTCGACACCCTCGACGCCATGCGCATCCCCCGATTGGAATTTCGGCCGGCAAGCTCTCCCTTCCATGACGTGATCCTAGGAGCTCAGGCGTACCCGCTCAGGCAGATCGACCTACCCAACACATTTGATGATCGAGCCAACTTTTGCTCGGAGGTGCTTACCTTTGAGGTGGTGGACTTCCTTGGGTCTTACGACGCCATCTTGGGCTAGCCATGCTACGCCAAGTTTATGGCGGTCCCAACTACACCTACCTAAAGCTGAAGATGTCGGGACCGACAGCGTCATCACTGTGGGTAGCACCTTCTCGCACGCCTTCACGTGCAACCGTGAGCATTACAAGCTTGCCACTGCCGTCATCAACTCTTCCGAGCTCCCATGGCTCAAGGAGTTGCCGACCCCAGCAGTCCTGGACTACGACAAGCCAACCCCTTCGACTGCCTTTCGCCCACTTGAGGAAACTAAGGTGGTGGGGATCGACCCAATACGGTGACCGAAGTGATCCGACCGGACGCCTACCAACTAAAGGACGACAACGGCGACGTTCTCACCAACACTTAGAATATCGAACAATTACGTTGTTTCTTCCCTTACAAATTCAGTCCTACCATTTTTTTCATTCAACATTCGCTCCTACAAAGCACCTGGCCCGAACACTTTTGGCTCGAGTCTCTTGGGGGCTCCACGGAGGTGCGGTACCACCTCTCTTCTTGTTTACTATCATATGGTAAATTCATTTTCTACCTAAACGAAAGGGTAGTCTGTTCCTTTAATTATCTTACATAAACTTTGCTTCAACATTTCTGACCGATCGCACCCCGCCAATACCTACGATTACGAGCAGCTGAGCTTTGCGGGCCACGCCCGGGCTCTTAAGGTTGCAGCCTACGGGACAAACTGGTAGGTGCGAGAAATAAAGAATAAAAACAAAGCTATGCTAAAGGTAAAATAAGGAACAGACGGGACAAGCTTCCCCGAATGAAGTAATTCATCACAAAACAAAAATTGATGTATTCGTCAAAATGAACTGTTCACACGGGGGCTCCCCCATGAACTTAACGTTTACATCTGCTAAACTACTTTTACTCTAATTCCTACTATAGCTACCCGACGGCATCGGCTGATGGCACGACCGACGAAGGCAAGGGCTGCTCACTCTCCGGCTGGACAACACTCGGCTCGGTCAGAGGCAGGACAACATACGCTTCTGACCTAGGCTCCACTCCATCCGTAGGCTGGGCGATGACCTCCTGGTACGTGCCTTCAGCCGCGTTCGCACGACAGGCATCCATCACCCACTGCGCGGAGACTTGCTCGGCCACCAACTGTGCGTGTGACAGCAAGCTTTCCCTGAGCGCATGGATGGCCTCCGGGCTCCAGCCATCGGTGTACCCACTGTAGATGGCGGTGAAGTCCATCTTTGGGTGGTGCGTCACCACCGATGTCAGCACCCCCAATGTTCCGTAGAACATCCCATCGGTGATGAGCGCCCACACTTTGTCTGGGACCTCCGCTAGTCGGACGGCGGGCGTGCTAGTGCTCGGCGCTGACCCAAAGACCTTCGAGATGATGACCTGGGCGACGTTGCGAAGCTGGTCGAGCTCCCCCTCGAGAGCACGTCGCTCTTCAAGGGACTTGGCCAGTGCCTCTGCATTCCGGCCAATCATCACCCTGGCTGTCTCTAGGTCCCGCTCCAGCGACCCAACCTTTCCGCCCAGCTCTGGAAAGAAGGATGACAAGCTCAGAAGTAGTCTAAAGGAAAAAACCAAGACACCAAAAGCAGAAAGGGTACGTACCAAGGTGGGTGTTCTCGAGGATGGAGAGTCCCTCCTAAAAGCATCTAGGCCCTTAGTTGGGTTTCGGTGATTAATGATAATACAAGATTACTGTGACTAACATGTGTTTTACAGATGCAATTAAGTTAGGTCATGGTAATGGCAATTGATTGGGAAATCATTGTTATCATGCCCCTACGATGGAAATCGTTTTGGTTTTCAAAGGATGGATAACAAAGTTAAGGATGGACTAGTTCTAAGTGTCGATTGGTGTTGAAGAGACACTTAGAGTAGTTTAGGACTTTGTTTTTCCTTTGGCTGTACTATTTAGGGGGGTATGAACTAGTAGCTTAACCTAGGTGAGTCTAGTGAGTTAGGTGTGGTGCACACTTGTCAAATCTAGCACTAGGTAGCTCCTAAGTAGCCCTAAGATCAATTGGAGCGAACTTCATTCACATATGATTTCGAGTTGGAAGTGAATGGAGGGTCAGATGTTGATCGGACGCTGGTTCCAGTGTGACCGGACGCTAGCGCAGAGTCCGGTCAGTTCATTTGATCAAGGTGAAGTCGTCTGGTTGCGATCGGACACTGAGAGAAATGTGACGGGACGCTGGGTGCTAGAGTTTAGTCAACTCCAGTAAGGTTCTAGAGTGGGAGAATCCTGATTGGATGCGTCCGGTCAGAGCTGACCGGATGTTGGTCAGGTTCTGGCTACTGACCGGACGCTAGCAGCAAAGTGACCGGATGCTGGGTGCCAGAGTCCGGTCAACATCAGTAAGGTTCCAAAGAGCAGTTTTTGTGACTAGACGCGTCCGGTCAGTGCTGACCGGACGCAGGTCAGAGTTCGATCACAACTTAACTGCTCGGTGGTGGGGAGAACTGACCGGAGCGTTCGGTCACTCTGCAGAGGCACATAACAGTTTGTTTTGAATGAGGGGTTATAAATACTTCCTCTATTCACTCAAGGGATCACTTTTGCTCATTTCAACAGCTGAAAAACTCCCTTGAGAGTGCCAAGGAGAGTAAGGTCCTAGTGAGGTGATTGAGATTTGAGAATCCAAGAGAGAGGCCTCATTAGTGAAAAGAGAGTAGTAAGTGTGCATCCACCCTTCTCATTATGCTTGTTGTGGTCAAGTGAGAGTTCTTGCTTGTTACTCTTAGTGATCGCCATCACCTAGATGGCTTGGTGGTGATTGGGAGTTTGGTGATCATCCGGTGGAGCTTATGGATGACCCAACTCAAGTTGTGAGCGGTTGTGGGTGATTCACTACGATGGAGTGTCGAAGAATCAACCCGTAAAGAGCACTTGATCCTTGCACGAATCAAAGGGGAGCTACACCCTTGTGCGGGTGCTCCAACGAGGACTAGTGGGGAGTGGCGACTCTCCGATACCTCGACAAAACATCGTTGTGTTCCTCCTTCTCTCTTTACTTTAAGCATTTACTTTGAGCAATTCAATTCGTGTCTTTACACTCATAGAATTGCCATGCTAGAGTAGGATTAGAACTTAGGGTGCTAAACTTTTGTGCGGTAGAACATTAGAAACACTTTCTAGGCACAAGGGGTGAAGTGGGCTAAGTGTAGGGTTTAATTATTGCAAAGAATTTTAGAATTAGCCCAATTCATCCCCCCTTTTGGGCATCTTGATCCTTTCAATTGGTATTAGAGCCTCGTGCTTACGTATTTAGAATTAACTCGCCTAGAGAAAGATGTTTCACGGGGATGGACCTCCTCCTATCTTTGAGGGAGATGATTTTCCTTATTAGAAAATCCGCATGGAGGCGTATTTAGAAGCTCTAAATGTTGGAATACTTAGAGCCGCCTCATAAGGATTTCCAAAACCTCGGGATCCCACGCACCTTCAAGGCGATGAAATGAACTACAAAAAATGGAATGCAAAGGCTAGAAACATCATCTTTAGAGGCCTTTGCAAAGATATGTTTAACTGGGTGAGGAACCATAAGGACGCCCATGCACTATGGTTGGACATTTGTGCGCTACATGAGGGAACTAAGAGCGAGCGTGAGGAATGCTATCATCTCATAATGAAAAAGCTTAATTCTTTTGAGATACTTCCTAAAGAAAGTGCTAATGAAATGTACTCATGCTTGAATGTTCTTATAGAGGAAGTCAATGGGCTTAGACTTACACAAATGCAACCATCCGATGTTGTAAGAAAGATCTTGAGTGTCCTCTCCATTGACAAATATGGGCACACTATGACCGTACTTCATCAAGGTGATCTTTCCACTGCTACACCAACTCAAATCTTGGGAAAGATCAACGCCCATAAGATGTACATGCACATCACACCACAAGATGGCTCATCCTCTACCAAGAAGAAAGACAGACTTAGCATTCAAGGCTAGCCAAGAGAAGGGCAAAGCAAGAATTGAGTATGAGAGCTCAAGTGATGATGAAGTTGATGATGCAAATCTTGCTCTCATGGTGAGAAGAACCGCCAAGATGCTAAAGAAACTCAACAAGAATGATGTCAAGTTTGATGGCAAGAAAAAGAAGTTCTTCACTACCATAAGAAGGAAGCCAATCTCTAAGATGGATTGCTACAATTGTAGAGAACTTGGTCATCTAGCTCATCAATGCACCAAGCCCAAGAAAGACAAGTACAAGAAGAAGTACAAGAGCAAGAAAGATGACTCAAGTGATGAAGATAATGATGAGAAGAAGAAAAATAAGCCATACAAGAAGAAAGATGACAAGAAGAAGGACTTCCACAAGAAGAAGAAAAATGGCAAGGCATACATCATCGGTGATTGGCTCACGGACATTGATTCATCTAGTTGCTCATCCGATGATGATAGTGACAACGAGAAGGTGGCCGCTACTGAGATTGACTCTTCATCATCTTCACCGACACCACCGCCATCATCCTCTACACCTATGCCTTATGGCCAAAGGTGAACGAAAGGTATCAAATGATGATGATAGTAGTGGTGATGATCATGCTAACAATGATGATAGTGTTAGTGATAGTGATAGTGATGATGATGAATTTGAATCACCTTCATATGATGATGTTGGTAAATTGCTAAATCAATACACTAAGATCATTAGAAAGACTAGAGCTAAGAATGAAAAGCTTGAAATTAAGAATGACTCTCTTTTAGCTAAATGTGACATAGCAGAAAAGGCTAGTGTTGAGCTTAGAGAAGCAAATGATGCTATGTCATCTAAACTCAAGGAGCTCAAATCTTCTAAGAAAGAGCTTAAAGATAAACATGATAAATTTGAGGGGATACATAATGAGCTCATCACTAGCTATAAAATGCTAAAAGATAAATATACAAATCTTAAGATCAATCATGATAATCTTGTTATCTCTCAAGAGTTTTTATCCAATGATCCACATAATGCTACTAACCATGTTGTTAAGATTGATATAGCTACATCATGTGATGACTTAATTATTGAGAGCATTAAGCAAGGTTCTAGTAGCAAAGGCAAGCAAGTGGTTGAGTCCAATGACTATAATGAGTATGTCAAGATCAAGAATGAGAATGAGAAGCTAAAGAAAGATCTTGAGAAGCTATCAACCACCAACACCATTGTGTTAGAGAACCTTGATCATGATTATGATGTAGAGCTCAAGGAAGAGAACGAGAAACTCAAAGAAGAGAACAAGAAACTAAAGATGGAGAAAAATCATGATGAGCTAAAAGAAGAGAACAAGAAGTTCAAGTTAAAGAAAGAACATCTCAAGATTGGCTTGAGCAAGTTCACAAGAGGCAAGCATCTTCAAAGTGAGTTACTCATGAACACCGTCATGAAGATGGATAGAAGTGGAATTAGATATTTGGCAAATCAAGAGAAGAAGGCTCAAGCTCAACAACAACAACACAAGTGAAAGCCAAAGCCAAAGAGGTGTTTTAAGTGTGGACAAGAAGATCACTTTGCCCATGAGTGTCAAACTCCACCACCACAACCCTTGCCCAAGCATGCTAGACCTTTTGCTTTCAATGCTCATTACATGCTTAGAAAGGGTTCTAGTGGTAAAATGAAAGTCATGTTCTTAGGATCTCCCAACAAGAATAGGCCTAAGAAAATTTGGGTTGTAAAGTCACTTATTGAGAAAGTCAAGGGCCCTCAACAAGTTTGGGTCCCTAAAGCTTGATCTCTTATGTGTAGGTGAACTACAAGACTGGTGGAAGTCATTGGGTAATTGATAGTGGTTGCACACAACATATGACTGGTGATCCTCGTATGTTCACCTCACTAGATGAAGAAGTAGATGGCCAAGAAAGAATTACATTTGGAGATAATTCAAAGGGCAAAGTCAAAGGATTGGGCAAAATGGCAATATCAAATGATCACTCTATTTCAAATATGTTATATGTTGCTTCCTTGAGTTTCAAGTTGCTATCCGTTGGACAATTGTGTGATCTTGGCTTTCAATGCTTGTTTATCGAGAAGGAAGTTGTTGTATCTAAGAAGGATGATGATCAAGTGATATTCAAGGGATTTAGATACAACAACCTATATCTAGTGGATTTCACCTCTGAAGATGCTAACTTAAAGACATGCCTATTCACCAAAACATCACTTGGGTGGCTATGCCATAGAAGACTCGCTCATGTTGGGATGAGTTCACTCAAGAAGTTTATGAAGAATGAATTGGTGAGAGGGTTGAAGGATGTGAAATTTGCGATGGACAAGCTTTGTAGTGCATGTCAAGCCAGCAAACAAGTTACAAACACTCATCCTACAAAAGCTTTTATGTCAACCATAAGAGTGCTAGAGCTTCTTCACATGGACTTATTTGGACCAACAACTTACAAGAGTTTGAGAGGAAATCTTTATTGTCTTGTGATTGTTGATGACTATTCAAGATATACATGGGTATTCTTCCTTCATGACAAGACTGAGGTTGCATCATGCTTCAAGAAGTTTGCCAAGAGAGCACAAAATGAGTTTGAGGTGAAGCTCAAGAAGATTAGAAGTGACAATAGAAAGGAATTTGACAACACAAATATTGAAGCTTATTGTGATGAAGTTGGTATCAAGCATGAGGTCTCCACAACATATACTCCTCAACAAAATGGTGTAGTTGAGAGAAAGAACCGGACACTAATTACACTTGTAAGAACAATGCTTGATGAGTACAACACACCCAAAGCTCTATGGGTGGAAGTTATCAACACCGCATATTATGCATCCAACCGTCTATTCCTTCAAAAGTTTCTTGGCAAGACACCTTATGAGTTGCTTAATGGGAACAAGCCGGACGTCTCCTTCTTTAGGGTGTTTGGTTGCAAATGCTACATCTACAAGAAGCGACAATATCTATGGAAGTTTCAAAGACATTGTGATATTGGTTTTCTTGTTGTTTACTCATCCAAGTTCAAAGCATATAGAGTATTTAATCATGCCACCGGCTTGGTTGAAGAAACATATGATGTGGAATTTGATGAACCTAATGGCTCCCAAGGAGCACATGAGAATCTTGATGATGTGGGTGATGAACCATTGAGGGAGGCCATGAAGAATATTCTGGTTGGAGACATCAAGCCACAAGATGATGAAGATGATGTACAAGTGATTAATCCACCTTCTACATCAAATGTGCCACAAGATGGTGATTAATCCACCTTCCACTCTGACTCTAGGGCCTTCCGCTCCATCTCCAGGGTCTCTAGGGTACTTTGAAGCACCACCTTAGTCTCCGCTAGGGACTTCTATAGCGCCGCCTCGGTCTCCACCTTATGGACCTTCGTCGCCTCAAGCCCCTGCTCGGCGGTGGTCGCCCGCTCTACCACGAGCAGCTCCACCACCCGCGCCCTAGTCACCTCCATCGCTCGGTCTTAGGACTCATGGCGGGTGGACTCCAGCTCGCACTCAAGCTTGGTGACTCGCCGTGACATCTCGGCCTCCCGGGCGTGCTCCATATGGAGGAAACGAAACTTGCGGCTCGACATCTCCTACAGACCCTACAAAACAAGAAGCAAGCGTGCTAAGGCAACCGACAAAACGTAGAAAACTCACCTCTACGACACAAGGCAGGTCAACCATGACCGCCTACTGGATGGACTTGACCCGCTCTAGGGCCTCTTCCAGCTTCACCCTGGTTTGGGCAAGATCGAACTCCATCGCAAGTCCTCTCCCCCTAAGCATGTCCTAGAGCTGACACTCCTACTCATACCAAAGGATGAACCAAACCTTCCTCAGGTCCTCGGGGTAGGGCCACACTAGGTCAGTAGCCCCCAGCCCGCTGGAAGGCCCAGCTGATGATCGGACCACCGCCAGCTCCTGCGACGACACCGGCTACTCCACCCTATCACCTACTTCACCGTCGGAGGAGACCTCCACTATCTCAACCTCATGGCCTGCCAGCGAACCTTCGGCCTCCCGCCTGGCCGCATCTCCCTCTGACACCTCTGGCTCCGACTAGGAGGGCGAGCCATGCGGCCCTCCACCAGGCGAGGCAGGGAGACTGGTCTCCCTCCCCTCTTTTGCCGTAGTCGGTGCAGGAGGGGTCGCAAGGGTCACCTCCGACGTGGCCTCCGCCGTCACCACCGGGATCACCGCCAACACCATCACCACCGCTGCCGCCATACTAGCAACTGACTTAGAAGGCGCCGCCCCTAGAAGGGAAGGGCGCACTGCCGCCACCCTGCTCTCCCCACCACTCATTGCGATGCGATGCAAGGTGGGCCTCCACTCCTCCCACACAAGAGGCGGGGCAATGCTCAACCCCGGCAGCATCTGGCCATTGTAAAAAAAATATAGGTCAGTCGTACTCTAAGAAAACTCAAACTATGAAATCAAACAGTGCATACCAGGACGTAAGCGATAGGGCTCTGAAGCCCCGACATGATGGCAATGGACCCGCCGGGCGAGGACCGCTCACAGGCCACGACCCATGCCCCCTCACTTCGACCGAGGGGAGAGTCAACCCGATCGGCACCCGCTCGGCCTACATGTCGCCATGTCCACCGGATTGAGGCGCGCCGACTGGAGCAGCTGGCGGGGCATCCCCGTCGTGGGTCGCGCACCGGCCCCGATGATGCGCAGGTGCGAGCCCGCTTTTCCAACCGCCTGGCCTACCCCACCGCGCCCAGGGCAGGTGGGGATGAGGCCGGCGACGCCTCCAAAGGGCGCGATGACCGCGTCCGCTTCGCCTCCTGCTCACCAACAGCGTCCGAGCTCACGGCGCGCTTCCTTAGCACGGGAACATTGCCGTGCCTCTCCACCTCTCTGCTCGCCACCGGTGGACACGGCCGCATTCTGGCGACACTCCATCGAGGTCACGGCAACCTCCCGGCCCCTCTCATCCTCGAAGGACATCACGTCATCACCCATCTCCGTGGGATCCTCCGACTCAAGCTCCAACTCGATGTCTCTCCTGTTTTCCCTGGCCCACACATGGTGGGCGATCTCCATCTCCTTCTCATGCTTTCGTCGAGCCTTCTTAGCTTTCTTCTTCTTCCTCTCAACCGCCGCCTCCTTTAGGGTGGCCTACCGGGCCACGCCCTTCGGCCCCTTTGGAAGATGCGGCGGGACTTATAAACTCTGAGTCCCTATGAAACGGGTGACACAAAGTCAAGATACATGAGAGCAAAAGGGGAAAAGAACACGGAGGAGAGGGGAGCATACCAGTTTGGATAGCTTCGTTGCGTGGAAAGGACCAGGCTTTCCATCAAGGGTCTCTTTGGCCCTCAGCTACAACACCCGGTCGAGACGACTCCAGACCTCATCATTCGGTAGCTCCTCTGGCGACGCACGGTCGGGGTCCGTCGGGCCGTTGTACATCCACATCGGTCGTGTCCTCTCTACCAGCAGGGGCAACCCGATAGCGGAAGAAGGTGTGGAACACCCACACCCCGTCGAGTCCCTGCCACACCAGCTTCTGAAGCTTTGCCCTGATAATCTCCAGCTTCTTGTTCTGTCGGCTGGTGGGGCCCCACGACTAGCTCTCCTACCTCTTCGGCCTCCTACCAGTAAAAGGCAAGAATGGTGCCTCCACCGGGTTCCTAATGTAGAACCATTCCACATGCCACCCCCGATTGGAAGAGCAGGGGGTGTACACAGGGTACGAGCCCGATGCGCTCGGTTTCTTCTACAGCGACGAAGCCCCCACCGGCGTGACCCTAAGCGACTTCCCCTCTGACAATACTCACCCAGAGAACATCTGCCAGAAGAAATCCACGTGCAGCTCCATCCCGAGGAAGGCCTCGCACACGGTGATGAATCCGGCTATGTGTAGCACCCTAGTCGGATTGAGGTGCTACAGCTCTAGGCCCCACTCATTAAGGAGCCCGCGCAGGAACCAGTGCGCGGGGTATCCTAACCCATGCTCATGGAAGGCGAGGAAGGAGACAACCTCGCCATCCTGAGGTCGTGGGAAATCTTCCCCCATAGGAACCCTCTAGTGTGCCACCTCCTTCGGCGGCAGCACCCCCTTCTCAGTAAAGGCGGCCAGCATCGACTCCCTCACAACGGATGACCTCTAGCTCGACATTGTGTTTTAGATTCACGAATGGATCTATGAGTTTTTCTCCTCTCCCTCGCTCTCCCCTTTTCTCTCCTAGGAACCACCGCGGCACTCAAACGCTCTTGGTAAAAGGAAGAAGGAGAAGAGGCGATAGATGAGGAATAGGCGAAGGAACGGAACGAAAGCCTTCTTCCTTCCCCTATTTAAAGGAGAAGGCGTAGCAGTTGGGGAAATGCGAGGGATTGGGGCGAAAAACCCTCTCCCTTCCCCCATTCAATGCAGACAGGATACGACGGGACACGCCCTGACCGATGGGACGTGCCCTGCCCGACAAGACGGCACCTGGTCAGACGGGACATGGCTTGGGTATGGCCCACCACTACCGCACACCGGGCGTGAGAAACAAGGCGCAACTACACGCAGGTGGCTATCAGTTTGCAGGCAATCAAAAAGATTTCTTCAGTGGCAGCCTAGGAGCGACCAACGGGAGCGGTCGTCGCCTCTGTGGCGGGACATGGAAAGGCTTATTCGTCTTATTCGTCTTATATCCATATTTGAGAATATTAGAATCTATAATTGTATCTAGCAAAAAGAATCGACAGCTGACTAATAGATATCCAAAATTGGTTCATATCCATTCTATGTCCACCCCAGTTTAGGAGGCCGAAGGTGGGTAAAACATTTTTCACGTTTGCTTTACTTCTAGAAAGAGAAAAGTGGAACATCTTATAGTTACAAAGAACGAGGAAGAGAAAAGTGGACCATCTTACAGTTACAAAGAATGAGGAAAAGAATTGAAAGAATGATTATTTACACGTACATCACAATTGGTCAATCAATCAAATTGAAAAGAAGTTTTCAATAGCGTTTGTTGTTGGTCTTTCGGCAATTTTTTCGTATCTCTCCATCAGTCCCAGTTAGTGGGCTTATGTTGCCCATCTTAACCATGGATGTTGCAAAGTTCCTAAAGAAATCTTTTTGACTGCCTACAAACCGATGAACAATGGGAGCAGTCGTCACCTCCGTGGTAGGGTCTAACAGCTACCTGCCAGGAGAGACCAACCGATGAACAATGGGAGCGGTCGTCGCCTCTGTGGTGGGACTTGGAAAGGCCCAACTACGGGATCTCCTCCCAGGAGAGACCAATAGGCTTCTTGAGTCGATCGGACAGCTCAGGTAAACGCCGAGAGATAGGTAAAGAGCAGAGGGATGCCCCATGTGGGCCATGCCGACTCCGTCACGAACGATGAGCGCGGATCCCGGTCGGACATATCCGATAAAAGCTCTTCAAACCCCGTCACTCAAGTCATCAAGGTAACATTACCAAACCCCACTATTTCTTTATATGATTCATTCATTCATCTGCTGTCATTCATACATTCATACACGCATTCGCACATTTATCCATGCACGCATTCATTCATCCCATATATCCGAAGCATCGCATATGTAGTTAAATGCATCACAACACTCCGTGTTGCGTCACGAAGCGGCAGTTGCCTCATTCAAACATGAGCAACGACCGACCGAGGTTCGAAGGCTATCCCACGAAGGGCTCAAGGCCGCCTCACGTCAAATAGAGCCAGGGAGAAAACACAGATGAGCCCCAAGCGGCCCTCGCCCAGTCTGCTCCAAAGCAGATAGGGTCATCTCTATCGTAGAACCGACCAATTTATAAGAGTACAAGTACAATGGCAGTCCGCAAGCGGTCGCACTGTCATACTTGAACCCATATAAACTCGGTAGTCCGTCGAGTACCACGATGGGTCTCGATAAACGATTTACAACAACCAAGATCGTACATGATTCAACATACATGCCACATATTACATAAAAGTTCACAGATACATTTCATCATCAGAGTACGAATAAAAGTTATTATAAACCGAGTTTGATAGATAAAGCGGAAGCAAATAAGTTCAAAAATAAAGTTTCCAACATAGTTTGATATAGTGCCAAGATACAATCACGGTCCACAAAAGCATGTAGAAGGATTAATAAGAAGCCTGCCCGAGGCTTACTCCTCATCCACAGCGGGATAGAAGCAACTCTTGCAATAACCAAGAGCACTAGACACACGTCTAAGGCTACCTTCTACTCCATCTAACACTCTCATCACTGCGAACATGGCGCTCATGGAAGGGTTATCGCTGTTCTGCCCTTGTGCTGCACCAATCTCCAAAGATCTTCCTCTTGCCTGCTGCCATGAGTCAGTGGAGGGGTTACCCCTCAGAAAGACTCCAACCAAAGCGGCTGCCAGCTCCTGAGGAAAACGATCCATGATACCCCTCATGATCCCAAAGGCTGCCCTACCAGCTGCTTCTTCAGCAGTCCTGTCAGTTGACTCATAACACCAACCTGTCCACTCAGAATCGTCACCTCAGGGACGAACAACGGCCTCCATGGTAACCAAGAGACCTTCTTCCAACTGCTCATTCGCCCAGAAGTAGCAGGGCTCCATTCCATCAGGATAGCCGACATAGCTGAGCACTCTCCACAAGAGTGTAGGCATCCCAAACTCTCCAAGAAACGTGTGACGTTGACGGGTATGTGGAGCAAGCTGACGGCGGGAGCTCGCCTCCGTGTGGACTTCTGCCCGTCTCATTTTGCGTGCCATCTCGCACCATTAACATGTACCACTTGGTGAGACAAGACCATGACGGATAAGAGTTACATAACCGAGTAAGAATTTTATAAGGGAGGAACAATTTAATTATGTGAATGGTAATTATCATGATGCATGCTCGTTCCGTACGTCCTCACAAACTTAGGAAAAATTTGTTTCTAGCGGTAGACACGGTGGCATACATTCGTTCTCTCTTATATAGCGTAACTAGTCGAGCTACACGTTTCGTTGTTAGTGTACCAGCATAAGAATTTTCATTTCAGCCCTAAACCCATTATGAAATATGCAGAATGTAATTTGTAAATACTTCCATATATGTATACACATACATATACTTCCGTATCAATCTACCCGACAATAATTTAAACCCACAATTAAATACGCACCATATACACATGCAAGCATGCATACATAGACGTACCAAAGCTAACTCTTCCCGACCGCACGCTCACATCTTGCGGTCATACACTCATCATCTTACCTTGGCGTAGAGGCATTTGATCCATACATTACCACTCAAGTGAATGGCATCCATACAATAGCACGCCGTATGGATGACGAAGTGAAAAACCCCATGTTAGTACTTAAATAGCCACCTAATAGTCCTTAATTGGGGCATAAGAAAAGTGATCATTGGCACACTTAAGATTTCAAATACCTATTGCATAGCTATCAGTTGCTAGAGAAGGGTTTTTGGAAAACAAAAACTATTGTTTTAAATACACATGTGACAATTAACATTGAATCTTGCTCTAATGCCAGCTGTCGCAGAACCGACCAATTTATAAGAGTACAAGTACAATGGCAGTCCGCAAGCGGTCGCACTGTCATACTTGAACCCATATAAACCCGATAGTCCGTCGAGTACCACGACGGGTCTCGATAAACGATTTACAACAACCAAGATCATACATGATTCAACATACATGCCACATATTACATAAAAGTTCACAGATACATTTCATCATCAGAGTACGAATAAAAGTTATTACAAACCGAGTTTGATAGATAAAGCGGAAGCAAATAAGTTCGAAAATAAAGTTTCCAACATAGTTTGATACAGTGCCAAGATACGATCACGGTCCACAAAAGCATGTAGAAGGATTAATAAGAAGCCTGCCCGAGGCTTACTCCTCATCCACAACGGGATAGAAGCAACTCTTGCAATAACCATGATATACAATGCCATCTGCAACATGGGAAATAAAACCCTGAGTACGAGAAGGTACTCAGCTAGACTTACCCGCCATAAACCAGAAATAAAATGACTCCAAGGATTATGCAAGGCTGTATAAGTGGAGATAGTTTGACAACATTTTGCATGAAAGCAAATGACTTAATGTACACTTAGGATTCCTTTATCAATTATTTATAACTATCCATCTCTAGATTAGCAACTATCCTGTGCCAAACATGTGGTATATCCATTTAAAAGCATACAATAGTAACCATAGCAGGTATTGTAATTCCATATTCATTCGAACCATCATGTTTCATAACACAGTTACTATGATGTTGGAGCTAGTCAAGTTTCTCACTATCCGGGAGAGACGGCGATTCGAATCGATTTCAACCAGCTGAGAATTTATTCCTAACACAAACCCAGGTCTACCAGCCACGATAGCCTTAGGTCACCTTTGGTACAACTCAGGTACACATTTCACGGGTCCGTACCACGCCTCACAATTTGGAACACCAGATGCCAGGATGCTCAGGCCCAGCCTGCCCTTGGGCTTAGTCTGATCGTTCCCCGGAAGGAGCGCACAACAGAACGGGTCCCGACCTGAATTGAATTGCTCGGCTTCGCGGTCGGAACGAGTTATCCGGCCAGCTAAGTGAGAGGCATGCGTTCAATCTTGTCAGAAGTTCCAACAATGGTACGGTCCTTGATCGACACAGACGGGGATAGATCCACAACCAAGACCTCCATGTGTTGTTGCTTCCCTATCAACATCCCGCCCGGTCTCCATTTACATTAACTAGGGTTCTTTTCCACGATAGCAATTATAACCAACCATGCTCCGGTATCCACCTATATCTCGCAGGCGACAGGAAATCACCCGACTTCTACCGGTCTAAGCATGGCTAAGCATATATTCGATCCTGGACCTATACCGGTTAAAGGTGTAATAGCTGGACAAGGAATGTATATGCATCAAGTGGTTCCATTCAACTCTTATAACCTAATGCATCAATCATAAGTACTTAAGTAATCATTTGTAAAATACTGGGAGACTTAGAATGCTCCGGGGCTTGCCTCACAGGAAGGAAGTAGGGCGGTGATCAGGACACTCCGGAAACTCTTCAGGATTCTGCTCCACGCCTTCGGGAGCTGCGGCTTGTGGATCCTCCTACTGATTCCCTTCCTCTGTTTCTTCGAATTCCAGCAACATGATCTCTTCCTCTGATCCTAGATGCATGAATATGGTATAACTATTGCGAATGCATATATGTTAACAAGTGCATCATGTTTAATGAGTAGGTGCATATCTCTTCTCGATTATTTAATTAACTACTTCCACAATGCATCGACCATACCACAAAACAACAGCTACTTGTTTCGCTCATAACTAGAGCTCTACTAATTCAAATACAGTGATCCTTGACTTTCTGGAAAGCTTATCAAATTCTCTACAACTTTGTTATTAACCATTTTTACAGTACACATCATTTTCAACATGCAACTCATCAAACTCCAGAATCTGTCCGGAAACTATTCAATATGCAATACAAAGTAACAATACTTCTACTTCATGTAATCATTCAAAATTTGACAACATAGAATCTACCAACAGTTTAAGCATACCAAATCCATTTAAGATAATATAATGGTGAAGCCCAAACTATTTAT
This sequence comes from Miscanthus lutarioriparius, assembly GCA_904845875.1. NCBI lineage: Eukaryota > Viridiplantae > Streptophyta > Magnoliopsida > Poales > Poaceae > Miscanthus > Miscanthus lutarioriparius. The sequence goes on along the minus strand of CAJGYO010000016.1, from coordinate 26,893,153 downwards.
TTAAATGCCTTTATTATTTTATTTGAACCCCTAGGTTAAATAATAAACCTATATCAAATGTGCATCATAAATTCTTAGAAAATTACAGTGGCTTACTAGTGCTACCAATAGACTACTGTAAAAATTTCATGCCATTTTGCCAAGTAGAACATCCTATACAAAAATGACAAGGCAGCAATGCTTGAAATAGCATAATTAGAAAACCCTATGGAAAAGTGTCAAGCAACAGATTTCCTATTTTTCTTAGCATCCATATACTACTAGTATACCTTCCAAAAAATTTCATGAGTATTTGATTTCTAAATAATTTATAAAAATTTACACAAGGATCTCCTAATTATAAAAGAAAAATCTATAACTACAAATCTACACATGCACTCATCTTCAAATTTTTACCAGAGCTCCTATATGTTAAGATTAGCTTACCACAAAACTTTCATAATTTTTGGAGCACAGGAACTCTAGATATAAAATAAACAAATTTGCATGCATTCAAAAACACATTTCAAATCCCTATTTAAATCTCCAAAAATTTCTACTGTAAACGTCAAGAACATATTTTTCCTAAATACTACACTTCCTAAGGAACACTAACAAATTTATTTCACAATTTTTGAAGCTACCAAACTGAAGATACAAAATTCACAAAAGAATTCAAAAACTGGATCAAATGAACTATCACACACTCTAATCACATCGATCACTGGACCCGCTGGTCGGGGACCCCACGAGTCGCTGACTCAAAAGAGGGTCAGGCGGCAGCCTGCTTGGTTTTGGCAAGACGCCAGGAATTCACTCTCATCGCCGGTGAGTTCTCCGGCGAAACCATGGGCACCATCGTGATCTACTACTCAAGACGCGTCGGATGGTTGAGGTGGTGACAGCAGTCGGCGAACATGATCGCTCTCCGGCCATGGCGGCATGGCGGCGGCGCGCAACTCTCTCAGGCCGCCATATCTCGCCATGGGAAAGCTAGGAGAGGCGCGCAAATACCACGGCGTCCTAGTGAACTTATTTCAACAACAAACGCTTCACGCAAAGCTCAAGCGACGCTTGACCACGGCGCGGTGGTGCGGGGGTTAGAACGCGGTGGCGCGGGTTGTCGCGTTCCACGCCGGCGGGATCACTAACGAAGGTACCGTCTTAGCACCGGCTAATACACGTCCTGACCAAACACTAACGCTCAAAATCGAAGGAAAAACGCAGATGAGCCGAGCCATGGCGACCGAGAACTTCGACGAGAAAGGAAACGGTGAATACGCCCTCACCGAAGCGTGACAGCCGCTGCAATCAAGACGAGGGGTGGAGGGAGGTGTGGCGTAGCTACGGGTGAGATGGAGGCGGTGGTGGTGCGACGCAGCGCACGCAAGGCGACGGCGGAGGCGGTGCTGTGCTCGGCGGCGTTGCCTGGTTCCGCGGTGAGAGCAAGGGAGGGCGCTGGAGAGGGAGAGAGCAGGCGTGAGCGAGTGGAAAAGGAGCGGGCGCACGCTGGGGAGTTGAAGGCATGCGTCTCACTTTTTGCCCACGCCAAGCGAGCGCCGGCGACGACGGCCGTCACATCATGACACGCGCGGCCTAGCAGACTCTACGGTGGTCGACCATCGAACGGCCGTTTCGCCTCGTCAAGAACAAAGTGCCGAGCCTGATGACATGTTTTGCAATCGAGTTAACTCCCTAAACAAAGCGATTCTGTGATTTCTTTCTGAACCAAAGTCGTAGTCCTAAGTACCATCTCCAAATGTTGTTCAATAATCGTGTTCTAATTCCCAACCCACATCGAGTAAAATCAATCCAAATTCGGGCTGACAGCACTGTCAGTGATCAAGACTTAGAAAAATTTCGTGAAGTGTTGAAATCTTGATTTTTCTGATTTTTGTGGGACCCATTCAAGCATGTTAGAAGCTAAATCAGTCCATGACCTAAAAATAAAAGTTGTTCCTTATGTCAAACACTACAACTTTGCTTTAGTGATCTCCTCCATGCAAGGTCTCTAACACCTAGTTAAAATTTGGTCAAACATGTCACTTTTAAATGATGATACACATCAAAGCATGGCTCAATGACCTAATTACCCCTAACCATGAATATCAAAGTTGTTCATAATGATACTCTAGACATGTTCAAGCAATTTGCAAGGTCATTCAATCATTTCATGTAGTAGTCACTCATAGAGCTAGCTAGTGTAATCACATGGAGCTTAAATGTTGGTTCATGAAATGTAACCATGAATAAGGTCCTATTTGCTACCCTAGTGTGGCTACATATTTGTGTGACTCACATCCACCAAGTACATATGTACACTCATGACCATATGCATAGATACATGGAGACATGAAATAATGAGAAAAGTTGCATATGTTTAAGAAACATGCGATAACAAGCAAACGTTGCAGATGTTTCAATCTAATGTTTCAATGGTAAATGCTTGTTTATGAATGCTTGATGATCATGCTCATGTTATGCAAGTCAAGTTATGCAAGGCTAACACCCGAGGTGTTACAATCTCGACCTTCTCGTTCGATCATAACCTCGAGCCATGCCCACAGAATCTCCATCTAGGGGAGGCCAACGGGCCACCCGGGTCGGTCTTGAAAATGACCCAGGCATCTGTCGGGATGTGGGTTAAGGAGCAGTGGAATACCACATGAGGGCTATGTCGATCCTGTCACGAATGATGGACCCAGATTTCACTCGAACGTGCCCATTAGCGAGCTCACCGAGCACGTCACTCGAGCCACTGAGGCAAACAACGTTAGCTCAGCCCCTTCCGTTTGCAAAAACCGCGGATGGGGTAACGCACGAAGCTCAACCAACCCCTACCGAGCCCAACGGGGCTCAGGGGCTCGAGATGCCCAAACACCTCGACCTGACCTCGGCTGCGCCTAGATCCACGACTCTAACTCACCCGATCCCTTGGCGCGTCTGACGTCCGGATTTGTGACTCTGACTCACCTGATCCCTTGTTGAGCCCAACACCTGGATCCGTGACTCCGACTCGCCCGATCCCTCAGCACGCCCGACGTCCGGATCTGCGACTCCGGCTCGCTCGATCCCTCATTACGCCTAGCACCTAGATCCGTGACTCCAACCCGCCCGATCCCTCAGCGCGCCCGACGTCCGGATCCACGACTCTGGCTCACCCGATCCCTCGTTGCGCCCAGCGCCTGGATCCGTGACTCCGGCTCGCCCGATCTCTCGTTGCGCCCAGAGCCTCGATCCGTGACTCTGGCTCATCCGATCCGTTGTTGCGCCCAGCGCCTAGATCCATGACCCCGGCTCGCCCGATCCGTTGTTGCGCCCAGCGCCTGGATCCACGACCTCGGCTCGCCCAATCCCTTGTTGCGCCCAGCGCCTGGATGCCCCTTGGCGCGCCAACGCCCTGGGACCAGGCTCCCGAAAATGATGGGTCAGAAACTGGGAAGAGGAGGCAACGCCCACCAAGATGCACACACACACGCCCGCTGACAAAAAACCCCTAGGCGATTCTGCCAGAATCACCCGGGGGCTCAGAGGCTACACCCGTGGGTGCGCTCACGCGCACCTGCTGTCAAAACAAAAAAAATTCCCCCGCTAGCAACACAGAACCCCCCCCCATGATTCTACCCGAATCGCTTGGGGGCTCGAGGGCTACACCCGCGGGTGCGCTCGCACGCACCCGCTGTCAAGACAAAAATCCCTCCAATGATTCTACCCGAATCGCCCGGGGGCTACACCCGTGGGTGCGCTCACGCGCACCCACTGTCAAGACCAAAATCCCCCAGACGATTCTACCTGAATCGCCCGGGGACTCGGGGGCTCCTGCCGGGTTCATAAACCCGAGGTCCCTCATGGACCTACTTCCCAGCAAAAGCTCGGCCCGGTAAACGACGTTGCGAACGACGCGCAACTCCTAGGCCGGCTCAAAAACCTAATGATAGGCCAGAAGGGCGATCCAATCTCCGACCGGAAGGCCTGACCAAGGAACGAACGGCGCTCGCTCGACTCGAAAGCTCTCTCTCCGACCGAAAGCCAAGCTTCGCTCAACCCGCGCTCGCTTCTTCTTCGACACGGGCTTAGCTTTCTTCGATCCGAATGGCCAATCGACCAACCGATCAAGACGCCCGTTTGGTGTGGACCAGGAAATGGTCAGAGCAAGTAACGCAGGATGCTTAAGTCAACCACAAAACCAAGGCATCGACAGTGTTGTGGGCGTCGTCATTTGCCATACATGGTGAATACGGTAAAACCTCCCACATGCGTCCGACACAAACAGTGTTATGGGCGCCTACGATCATCTTGTACCCGACGGCGTGGACAAGACTTGGTAGCATACGACTCTCACTCTCTCTCTCTCTCTCACTTATAAAGGCCGTCTCCTTTATCTATAAAAGGGGATGCGCTCTCTCCCAATAGGGAGATCAATCAAAAACACGCTCCAACGATCCGAACAACCACTGATTCCAACAAACAACAGACGCTCGAACAATTAGCACATAGCGGAGCTCCCATCACTCTCGGTCCTTCAGACCAAGGTCCGATCGGACCTCTTGCACCCCCATCTTACTCCATTCCTTTTATAACCCCATAGCAAACTTCGAGCACCTAGGCTCAGGAATAAAGTCACCGACCGACTCAAACTGGACGTAGGGCACGTTGCCTGAACCAGTATAAACCTTGTGTCATTGAGTGCTAGGTCACATCCGATCACAACGTACGGCAAAACTACAAATATTTACGTGTTGGTTACTTTCTGCACCGACAATAATATTTATTGCTTTCACTACTGCACAAGTAAATTGGGTTTGCCTATATTTCTGAATGGTGACATTTATACTAACACTACATGTTCTGTTCAACTTTTACCAATTTATAAAAGTTGCGCGTGCTAATTTTTCTGGCACAGCATGACTAATATGCTTTACTAATGTGTTCGTTCATATAAGGATTTTTTGTTGCGCTGCATGAACACCCTCTGTGGCTGGGCAAACCTGCCACTAGAACTTTTTGGTATCAATTTTTTCTACACTGTCAATCCACAAAGTTCTCAAGTCTCAGTGGGATTCAGATATTAGTAGTTATTTGCACTGAACTTCAGAGATTATATATGTGTATGCACTTTTGTAGTAGACTTTGGTTGTGTCAAAGTTTCTACTTCAGCTAATATTATCTTATGAATTATAATGTGTTCAGTTGAATGTGCTTGTTAATTATTCTATTCTTTTTCTTTTATGGACAATTTCCCAATTTTGTATTTATTTTTGCTTTAGTTGCAAGCTTATTAAATTATACATGTTTTGTTTTTCTTTTCTACTTAATTGATTTTGAATGGTACGGGTGCTGGTACAAGTACACTGTGTGTACAAGCTAGCTAGTCATGTCTCGTTAATCACTCTGTTCGCTTGATCGTATCAGCTATGCTTATTAGCTATGATATAATGTTTTTCTCTCACAACAAAACAGCATCAGTCGACTTATAAGCCAAAGAAACAATCCAGCGAACAAGTTGATCTATTGACAAACACGCGCTTCCAAATAAGAAGGTCAGACGTGGTTCAGCCTCACTTGGTTTTGGTGGACCCCAGGAATTCACCAGCTCCACACGTGGGGTATAGTAACCCGTGTATACAATACAGGGACAGCCAAACAAAGAATTAGAGCATCTCCGATAGACTCTCTAAATCTTTTCTAAATATTAGCAATAGAGATTTTAGTGAAATACTACTCTCCAATAGCTTCTCTAAATGATTATCCATATATATAGTCATCTTCTGTTCTGGATTTTTCGCTAGCCAAAAATAAAATATGAGAATGACTCTCTAGAGTACGCACGAGATATAGAAAAACTATTAGAGTGCGTAAAGATATAGAAAGCGATTTTTATGGAAACAACTCTCCAAATGAGGATTTAAAGAGTGAGATTTAGAAAGACTCTTGAAGACGCTCTGATGGAAAGGATGGCTTGCTTGGGCAGTCCCTCCTCTTATTTATAGAGCTATTACACATTTATAAGCCAGTCCTTAGATATTTCCTTAAACCATTGAACCTTAGGGGCATAATTGTCCAATTTGAGTTCTGAACATCGGACGACCATGATCCCTTCACGAAGACGCTTTGCCTCGATGCAAGCTCTCCAGTGATGCCATGTGCCGCGCCGAGATCCTCCTCGGGTTTTGAGGTCTAAACCTGACAAACCTGTTGCTTTGTGGCCGAAATGGCGAAACCCAGATGGAGTCGCATATCCTCCACGCTTCCTCCACGATCTCGACGCGTGTCACCGCCTGTCCTCGACCTTCCAATCACCGATTCCTCGTGTCACCGTTTGACATGGTCAACCGTCGTCTTAACTTGATCAACATTGTTTACGCCGTCTCCAAATATACACCTGCTTGTCGACGTTGCCAGGTTCTAGCCATCCACGGTCCATCCAACGGCCCTCGGTCCCTGCCTCCACATCTATCCTTCATCACTCCTAGTCCATTGGCCCGAACTTGTTTGACCTTCTCGACCGTCTTAACGCTAGTCCAGTTCTTGGAAAATTTGTCAAAGCAGAGTAGTATGCTCCAGCAAACCATAATATACAGGAGGTTGCATTCAATTCCATCGGTGAGGTGGGTACATGATGCGTTGCATATAAATGTGAAATAGCTTCAATTTGCCTCTACTTCAGTTACTACTACGTACTACTCCTAGCTCCCCCAGCTGTCTCCGTGCATGCATGCATGACCGGCGACGGATCAACCGGCCGGGCGGTGGGCCGTGCTGATCCCATAACTGGTACTTAATGCCGGCGGTGAGGCCGTTCTCGCCGCCACCGCCGGCGGTCCTCTCCACTTACTACTGCCCCACTGATCTGATTACAAATTGCATGGTGTCGTCCGTGGTCTCCCCGTTTGACGTACGACGTCCATGCGTGCATGGCCCTTGTTGGTTGACCTGCGCCATCAGCTGACTTGTGGGGTTGACTTCATCCCCAGCCGGCGTGCGTGGACCTCCACGTATTGCTCCTGGCCATGGAAGGATGCCCGTGTAGTGGAAGCCGGCATCCAGAGGACGGTGCTGGAGGGCCTGGAGCCGAGTCTTGAGGATACTATAGAATACTTATACTTTTCGCTAGTTTGAAAACGATGAATGCGACCGTGCGTGGTGTGGTGGTCAGCGTCTCTAGATCCTGACTTTTTTGAACAGGGAAAAAGGAGTCTACTCTAGTCTCCAGATCGAAGACTGGGCTGGGCACATTTCCCCCCAAAACCGAGGATCCAACAAAACTCTCGGTTTCTTTGGTGTTTGGTGTCAGTATATCGGTCGCTGGTTCCTCAAACATCGGTCTTCGCAACTGCCCACTCGCCAATATCGTTACCTTGGCCCATGAAGGCCCAACACTGCGCAAAAGCCAGAAATGCACACACCTACAACAGCATGTTCTCATCCTAGAGTTGCCAATAAAACCTCGCAATCTAAGATTTTTAGAAAAAATAGAAAAAAATCATCTCCAAGAGTTTCCAATCCCACCTCTCAATCTTTTGGCATTTAGAAAAAATCACCTAATGCGCGGTTATATGCGCGCGTCTTCTCTGCGCATATCGATCTCCCAATCTAAGGTGGAAGAGCGCGGGAAAGAATAAAAAGTAGAAAAAGGTTCCTGATACAAACGTACAAGAGAGAAAGAATACATAAAAGTTGTTAGAATAATTTATAAATAGTATATGATTCATGTTGTAAAATTATCTTCTATATTTTAGGAGTGAAGTATTGAAAACTGTTAGAGATGATCTTATTTGTTTCTTTTAGTTGTTTTTGACAAGTTGGAAAACTCTATTATTTTGAAAAGAAATTTTTGGGAACTCTTTGAGATGCTCTGAGTCGGCCTTTACATTAGCAAAACCCCAACACCCGTCCTCATCAAAAAATAAAATAATCAAAACCCCAACACCCAGCATGGATGGACCAAGCGGGTGACGAACATGGGTTGGCCCGTGCGGAAAAGAGCCCAAGCGGCCGTCCACTGAATCCACATTGGGCCCTTTGTCCAATACTCCTTACAGATAATGGGAAAGTAAAGTTTGACACAGAGCACCGGTCTGGACAGAACACGCTCTTTCTCTGTCTGAGCAAGCTGGCTCTCGCAGGTCACACTCTAACTATCTCTCCGTGATGTGGTGTTTTAACAAGAGAAAATACAGAAATTCATTTCACTATATGCCTCACAGCCAAATAGGCAAATACTCTTACAGATGCTTGCATGCATTTACAATTTTACAGTACATCCATCCATCAGCCATGCCCCATCCGGTCGACCCGACCGATGCACGACTAAACCGTCGTTGACGTCGTCACCGCGCCGGCCGCGGGCGGCGGGAGGGCTTCCAGCCACGGGAGCAGCCTGTCGTGGACGAGGTCCGGGCGGTCGTCGTGCGGGCAGTGCCCCACGCCCTCCAGCATGTCGCACCCTTGGCCGCCGGCGATCGCCGTCGACATGAGCACACACAAGAGTAGTCAGTGACGAAGACGCCGGCAGGGTAAACCCCTCTGCCTTGGCTATTTTTACTTTTCTGAAGATTGTTCGGTCCAGACAAAGGTTCAGCACTTATGTGCTCTCTTACACAGACTGGCCATCAGGGCCCACTCAACATACTTAAATTGGAAAACGTAAATAGATGTTTACGCCAACAGTTTACAAGACACGGCTTATCTGCTCTTACATGTCGCCCAGCACGACATCCCCCCCCCTTGAGCTGCCGCTTGTCCCCAAGCTGGCGCATCTGGAAATCTCTTCTTGATCACATGGTAGTCTTCCCACGTCATAGCTGATGCTAGTAGACCGGTCCAGGTGACCTTGACTTGAGGAATCGCCGTATTGCCTTTCTTGACCAACCGGCGCTCCAGAATGGCTTCAGGCTTTGCCGCTGCAGCTTCCAAGTCGGTAGTCACCGGAAGTGTATCATACACAGGAGTATAGTCTGCAATGAAAGGTTTCAGTTGAGAAATGTGAAAAACAAGATGAATTAGAGATCCTTCTGGCAATTCAAGCCGGTAGGCCACATTTCCAATTCGCTCTTGTACTGTATAGGGTCCAAAGTACTTGTAAGCGAGCTTCGGAAAGGGTCTGTTAGCCACTGAGGATTGTGTGTATGGCTGAAGTTTGAGCAACACTTGATCGCCAACAGAGAAATGATAGTCTTGCCTTTTCTGATCGGCCAGCAACTTCATACGGTTGTGTGCCTTAGCTAGATTAGTCTTGAGGGCTTGTAAGTGCAATTCCCTGTTTGTAATTATCTCAGCGACATACTTGAGGTTGAATCTGGGATAGTAGGAACTGCCCCGACATTTGGCTCATAGCCATACAGAGCCTTGAAAGGTGAGCATCCCAGGGAAGTGTGATAGGATGAATTGTACCACAATTCCGCTAATGGCAGTCACTGAGTCCAAGCTTTTGGGGAGTCTTGCACAGAGCACTGGAGATACATTTCTAAACATTGGTTGACTCTTTCAGTCTGGCCATCTGTTTGTGGATGGTAGGCAGTGCTTAGTTGGAGATTGACTTTATATAGCTTAAAGAGTTCTTTCCAAAAGTGACTGAGAAAGACAGTGTCCCTATTAGTGACTATTGTGCTTGGTAATCCATGTAGTTTGACTACATTATCCATGAAAAGCTGGGCAATAGTTGCTGCAGTGTATGGATGTTTGACTGGCAGAAAATGTGCAAACTCAGTAAGCCTGTCCACCACCACCAAAATGACACTGAAGCCCTGGGATTTGGGTAATCCTTCTATAAAGTCCATGGACAAATCCCTCCATACACCCTCTGGAATTGGTAGGGGCTGGAGTAAACCCAATGGATGATTGTTTGAGTGTTTGGACTGTTGACAGACAGAGCACTGTTTGATAAAGGATTCCACATCTTGTTTCATACCTTTCCAAGCAAAGTGCCTTTTAAGTCTTTGGTATGTAGCAAAGAATACCGAGTGGCCTCCAAGAACCTTTGGAATGACAAGACAAGTTATTTTTTTGTTTGTAGTCTTTGCATTTTGAGCAATCAAACTTTGCCATGGTGCCTTATCAATCCTCTCTGTCAAAATCTGTAACCACAGGCATCGGGACTTTGAGATGGCTAACCTTGTCAGGAGTTGCTGGGCTTGAGTGTCTGTGGTATAAGAATCCAGGACTTCCTGTATCCAAGCAGGTTATACTGAAGACACAGCTTGTAATGCCATAAGATGGGCTACTCTAGAGAGGGCATCAGCAGCCACATTTTCTTTGCCTTGTCTTTATACAATTTTGAAATGCAGTCCCATTAGCCGTGTCATTACTTTCCTCTACATCTCAGAGTGTAGATTTTGTTCATTGAGATAGGCTAGGGATTTGTGATCTGTCACTATGATGAATTCTTGTCTTTGCAAATAAGCTCTCCACCTTTCCACTGCCATGATCAAAGCCAAGAACTCTTTTTCATATATGGATAATGCTTTATGTTTCTCTCCCAATGCTTTACTAAGATAAGCAATGGGTTGACCTTTTTGCATCAACACAGCCCCAATACTATCCTAACAAGCATCTGTTTCAATTGTAAAGGATTCTTGGAAGTTGGGCAGTGCCAGGACATGTGTTCTTGTCATTGCCACTTTAACACTATCAAATGCTGACTGGGCTGCAGGAGACCAATTGAACTATTTCAGTCTCAACAAGTTGGTCAGTGGTTTGGTTAGGACTCCATAACCTTTACAAACCATCTGGTCAATGTATGTAGTAACATTTTGTAGAGACCGTGGAATCCTCTAAGTTTGGACATATCAAAATATCACGCGTGAAGAAGTAGGAGTTGGCCAATGGAGCATAGATGATATCTTGTTTGGATATGTGGACACCCAATACCTTTCATTTGAGATAATATGGCCTAAATATTCTAAACTTGGTAATTCCTCGTGCAAAATAACATTTGCTCTCTTTGAGGAAGAGTTTGTGTTTTTTCAATTCAATTTTAAAACTTGTTTTCATAACATGCAAATGATGTTTGTGGTCTTCCATAGTGGCACTAAAGATTAGTATGTCATCTAAGAAGACCAACACAAATTTCTGAGAAATGGTAATGCAAAATTTGGTTCATGATGCCTTTGAATTCTGCAAAGTAGCAGTAGTACATTTGTGAGTCCAAATGGCATCACCTTGAACCGAAGTTACAAAATCGAGCATAAGTGGCCGATGATGTTTTAAATGCAGGGAACTTTTGTACTCATCCTCTGGATGCATTCTCACTTGATGGTATCCTGACCTCATATCAAGCTTGGTAAAGAACTTAGCTCCATGTAATTCATCTAAGATCTCTTCAATGACTGGCATGGGAAACCTATTTTTGATTGTGATGTCATTCAATTTTCTATAGTCTACACAAAATCTCCATGTACCATCCTTCTTTTTCACCAAAAGGACCGGTGAGGCAAAAGGACTATGGCTATGAGTTATTAATAAGCCAGCTTGCAAAAGCACCTGAACTTGTCTCTCTATTTCAGTTTTGTGTAATGGTGAATAGTGGTAATGTTTAGAATTAATGGGGATAGATCCAGGCAAAAGTGGAATGGTATGGTCATAGGCTCTTTGTGGTGGTAGGGTTTTGGGATCAGTGAACACATCACTATAGGTTGAGAGAATGGCAAGAATTTCAGATGGTGGGGAAGTTTCACTAGGTTTGGTTGGATTGGTGGCTGGGACATAGTCTAGTAGAACAAAAGCCCAAATGTCATTACCCTTTGTGGAGTTAAATGCCTTAGTGGCTGAGATAGACTGAAGTTGTAGAGGAGGGTCTGTGATTCCTTTTAGCTTGACAGGTTTGCCCTGGACCAAAAATTCCAGTGTTTTGTGTTGCCAGTCACACTGCATGGGACTATTGGATTGGAGCCAATCAAAACCAAGGATGGCATCATATGGATGCATATCCAAGACCACCATATCAGTAGATAGTGTATGGCCTTGACAATACCAGGACAATCCTTGTACCTTTCTGTTGGTGGTCATCCATTCACCATTTGCTAACTTGACTTTTTTTTCTTGAGTGGACACTGTAGGTAACTTTGTCAAAGCAACAAACTGAGAGCTAATGAAGCTATGGGAGCTACCACTGTCCACAAGAATGAGCATCACCTTATCCTGGACTCTAGCTTTTAGCTTGATACAGTTTGTGTTGTCCACACTAGAAATGGCATGCAGTGACAACTGGCAAAAGTCTTCATGAAGTGTGTCTTCAGCTGCCAGTTGGTTGAGGACCTCATCAGATAGTTCTCTGTCAAGATCATTGATGACCAATGCATTGACTTGAGGCTTGTTTCTCTTAGGACATACTTCTAGGTGGCCAGGTACAAATTTGTCACCATAGTTGAAACAAATACCATTTGCCTTCCTGTAGTCCCTTAATTGCCTATCCTTCCATAGAGAAGTGAGTGGCTGGCTGGCTTGGGTTCAACTCTTGGTGGCGTGTAGGGTTTTGGTTGACTAACATTTCTTTGATATATAGTCTTGCTTCTGTCATAGACTCCCTGCTGAATCTTAGCAATTATTAAAGCCTGATGCACCGTTGTTGGCATTTGACTCTCTATTGTTCCCCTGATTTCTTCCTTTAGACCTCTGATGTAATGAGGTGTGGAGAACATGTCATCATAATGAGGATTGTGCATGGTTACAGCGAATTGCAATGCCTGGAACTGGGTGGTGTACTCTATCACTGTTCCAGTCTGCTTGAGATCCAATAAATCATTCATGGTTGTTCGATAGTCATCGGCTCCAAACTCCTCTTCCATGACAGCCCAAAAATGATACCAATCCCTAAAAATATGATTTAGCTTGTAAGCTTGGTACCACTTAGCAGCATTACCCTCAAAATGCAAATGAGCAGCTGTAATCCACATGCCCTCTGACAGCTGATACAAATCAAAGTAACTCTGATAATTATCCTTCCATATCTTAGGATCTGTACCATCAAATTTGGGAAATTGCATTTTGGGCATAGCTATGCTGGGCAAAGTGTCTCTTTTCCTAATTCTATGTGGGTGTCTTCTGATCTTAGAAGTTTCTGCCTTAACTGTTTCTTTATCCCTAGCAAAGACATTTTGAAAGGATGCCTTCTCTCCAAACAACATGGATGCCCCATCATCATCATCATAAGCAGCCTCATTGTCAAAATGTCTCATTGTCAACTATGCCACTGCTGCCCCATTGGCTTTGACTTGTTGAGCGATCATGTGTTGTTCAGCAGAATAGTTATCCATGGCTACTCCCCTGATATCCATCTAGGCTTTCATCTGCTGTTGAAGTTCCCCAATATCATTGACTCTGGTGAATAATAGATCGAATTGCTCCATGAACTGCTTCTCGTCGTCCGCACTTCTGGCCATGGTGTCCAACAGAATCTGGGCCTGTTTCGATGGTTTAAGTGGAGCCGTAGTGACAAATGGACAGGATCCGAACCACTAGGTGTAATCAGAGGAGGAGAAGGATTTGGTGGAAGTGATGGAGTTTCTGGAGGAGTGGAGAGGGGAAGGGGGGAGGTAGCTGACACCAAAACCGTCACTGACCCAACTCAACCCAAAGGAGGGACCTCTAGGACCTCGCGTCAAACACCACGCGGGCATGACGGAGATCAACTTGCCCACCGGAATTACGAGCTATAGATCGAAGTGACGGGATCGAGACGGTACCTGAGAGGGAAGAGCAGATCAGAGGAGCAGAAACGGCGGACGGCGGTGATGGAGGAGGTGGGGAGGTGGTAGGACGTCGGACCGGTAGAACCGCCGGTGAATGCGTCGGATGTGAGGGTAGGAAGCGATGAGGAAGAGCGTTGCGCCCGTCACCCACGCCGAGGATAGAGTGTCTCTGATACCACTTGTCGCACCCTTGGCCACCGGCGATCGCCGTCGATGTGAGCACACACAAGAGTAGTCAGTGATGAAGACGCCGGCAGGGTAAACCCCTCTGCCCTATTTTTACTTTTCTGAAGATTGTTCGGTCCAGACAAAGGTTCAGCACTTATGTGCTCTCTTACAGGCCCGGCCATCGGGGCCCACTCAATGAACTTAAATTGGAAAACGTAAATAGATGTTTACGCCATGTTTATAAGACATGGCTTATCTGCTTTACATGACGCCCAAAGACGACATCCCCTTGAGTCTCTTGTCCCCAAGTACGCATGTCGAAATCCTTCTTGATCACATGGTAGTCTTCCCACGTCGTAGCTGATGCTAGTAGACCGGTCTAGGTGACCTTGACTTGAGGAATCGTCGTATTGCCTTTCTTGACCAACCGACGCTCCGTAATGGCCGAGAAGAACTTCAAGTCTGCTCTTACATGTCGCGCCAGAGACGACCACGGCATGTGGAGCGTCATGTTGGGGAGCTCGAGGCGACTTCGAGAAGAAGTTCCCCACGGCCCGTCGATCGGGGTGAAGGGTCCCGGCCTTCTCGCGGCAGGCAGGTCGGCCACCCGCATCGGGCCGGCCTTCGGGCTCAGCCCGGCTGGCTGGTCACCGTCGACAACAAACGTCCGAGGCGCCCTCCGTGTCAGCCAGTCCGCTAATGATCTGCGTGTGCGTGTACATACTTTCAGAAAAGAAAAAGGAAGATTCAGACATAAATAGACTCTGTTCATTTGAGTTCCGATACTGTCCTCTGAATTCTAGTTTTATCAAAGACGTGTGCCTTGGGACAATGCCCGATGTCAGTAAAGGGTGAATGGAGTTTCACAGCGAATTCTTGCAGAAACAAACCTAGGCTAGCTGGCTGTTGAGGAAAGAGACCAAAGATTTGGAGATGGGTGCCTTACCTCGACTAATTCGTCGTCCACAGCGTCTTTGTTCCCGTAAACATAGAGAAAGATGTCCTTCAGATTGTCCCTGTTGAATCCAAACTATCATAGAACAGCGTCACCAGGTCAGGTCAGAGGGAAGTGTGCAGATCAGCGTGCTGTTTTTCACACGGTTAAAGAGTGCCGATGCTATCGGCCATTGTTTCAGCAGGAAGTCAATCAGCAAGAGCAGAGGCAGGAGTTGCTTGATCCTCTAGTCGTCGACGACCACCTTGTTGTTCATGCCACCGGCGTAGTTCAGCAGAACAAGCCCCCGAACGACTTCTCTGTTTGACTCTGCCCATCATTAGCAGGAGCAAACTGAATATCATAACTACCGAGCTAGTAGTTTGCAGAAAAAGAATTTACAGGCATTGGCTGATTGGAACCTGAGGCAGCAATGATGCATGCAAGGCTTCCAACAGAGTTACCGACGAGCACCGTGGGCCTCCTGACCACCTCCTCCATGAAATCCAGTATCAACTGCTTGAGACAACGCATACGCCATTGTATTTTCAAAATCATCAACCTAGATTTCTTAAGCAAATGTTATGAGAGCAACTCAGTTCAAATGTCAGATGCTACGTCTATATCAGACTGAAAGCACACTTGCCTCATCCCATGTCTCCATCGTGTAAGAAAACCTAGCAGGCTTGTCCGATGCACCGAACCCCAGTAAATCGATCGCGTAGACGGTGTAGGATTCAGACAACACCCCAATGTTCCTACCAATGAGTTGATCAATGTTCCCAGCAATGACGTAAGCAGAGGCACAAGCTCGAGCACATGGCGCGCGTGCACCACCGATCGCGCCATGAGCTCAGATTTCGTCAGAAAATTAAGACCAATGGGCGGACGGGGACAAGGCCGGCTCACCTGCGCCAGTGCGCGACGGAGGTGCCGAAGCCGTGGACGAGCAACACGGTGTGACAAACCAGCTGGAGGACTGGCCGGAGGAGGAAGAGCTTGCCGGCGTACATGCACGGCGGAGGAGCTCGGCGGCGCCGGCTCGAGCAGAGCACGGGAGGAAGAAGATAGGTTTGGAATTAGTTTTGTTCTCTATTGTTGTCCACCCATCCTCCCACACAACGAGTATAAGGTTTACAAGTTCATGGGCCAAGCCCCAATACAACCATGCGGCCCAGTTGCCGGCTTACTAGCCAGAATACTGAAAGTAGAAATGAAAAAGATAGACATATAAGAGGCCCAATAGTACGGTATGTGACATCTTCCCCTCCTTAAGCACCAGCGTGTCCTCACGCTTTTGACGATGCTGAAGAAGACAGTGCCTGTGGCAGTGACGAAGAAGGTTCCCAGGTGGCCCAGTGCTTCGGGCAAGATTGTCGCTGCACCAAGGCCGTCTTCACCGCATGGCGCCCCACCAGTTGTAGTCGAGTGGCCAATACCTGTGTTGGAGGCAAGCTGTGAAATAAGGTGAGCAGGTTAAGTTCATTATCATCAGACAAGGAAACCTGAGGGGGCAGAGCCTTCTTGAGTTGGGAGACATGTATGACCGGATGTATCTGACTAGAAGCTGGAAGTTGGAGCTTGTAAGCCACTGGACCTATCTTCTGCAGTATGAGATAAGGTCCGAAATACTTGAAGCTCAGTTTCTGATTGGGTCGTCGTTGAACAGACTGTTGGACATAGGGTTGGAGTTTGACATAGACCCAGTCACCCACTTGAAAGGTCCGCTCCCGCTTGTTCTTGTCGGCCTGGTTTTTTATCCAGTTCAGGGCTCTTTGCAAGTTCTGCTTGATGTGTTCCAGCATAATTTGTCTCTCTTGCAACCACTGATTCAAGTCAGAAACTGTGCAAGCATCATCTACTGTAATTCCGAAATGCCTTGGTTTGTGGCCATAGAGAGCTTGGAATGGAGTGAGACCATGAGCGGAGTGATATGTGGAGTTATACCAAAACTCAGCCAGGGGTATCCACTGCGCCCATTTGGTTGGACAAGATTGAACCATGCATCTTAAATATGTTTCTAAGCATTGGTTGAGTCTTTTGGTTTGGCCATCGGTTTGGGGGTGATAGGAGGAACTCATGTTCAAGGTGGTTTCAGTGAGTTTGAATAATTCTTGCCAAAATGCACTAGTGAAGACTCTATCCCGGTCAGAGATAATAACAGATAGCATACCATGTAGTTTGTAAATATTGGCTAGGAATGCTTGGGCCACAGTGATTGCGGTGTATGGGTGTGCTAGGCAAATGAAGTGTGCGTATTTGGTAAGCTTGTCAATCACAACTAGAATAGTGTCAAAGGTTTTAGATTTAGGTAGGCCTTCAATAAAGTCAAGGCTAATGGTATGCCAAGCAAATTGAGGGATAGGCAACTGCTGTAATAAACCAGGTAATTTACTGTGTTCTGGTTTGGCTTAAGCACATACCTCACACGCAGAGATATAATCCTTCACATCTTGTTTCATGTGCGGCCACGCAAATAGTGCCTTGATTTTCTGATAGGTTGCTGTAATGCCACTGTGACCTCCCAGTCCACTAGAGTGTAAGGCCAAGAGGATGGCGGTATGAGCCTCCTTATGTGACCCCAGCCATATACGCCCTTTGTACCGGATGACACCGTCAACCAACGAAAACCCTTTTTCATTTGTTCCGGTGAGGGCAAGTTCTGCCAAGAGCTGCTTGCTCTGATCATCAGCTTGATAACCTTCCACAACGATCTCTAACCATTTGGGGGTGGTTGTTGAAATGGCCAATAGTGTTGGTTTTGTCAGCTGCCTTGAGAGGGCATCCGCAGTAGGATTGTCAAGGCCTTTCTTGTGGATGATTTTGTATTGTAGTCCAAGCAATTTAATGAATGCTTTTTGTTGCATTCCTTCGAGCAATTTTTGATCACCTAAGTGGATAAGGCTGTGGTGATCTGTTGCAATGGTGAATTCCTTATGTTGCAAGTAAGGTTTCCATTTTGTTACCGCCATTATCAATGCCATACATTCCTTCTCGTATGTAGACAGCGCCTGTGCTTTGGGGCCCAAGGCCTTACTGATGTAGGCAATTGGATGCTGATTCTGACATAGGACGGCGCCGATGCCCATAGCTGAAGCATCTGTTTCCAGATGGAAGCTTTTAGTGAAGTCCGGCAAGGCTAGAACTAGAGCTAAAACCAGGGCCTGCTTCAATGTGTCAAAACTTAGCTGTAAGTGAGGTGTCCACTGGAAGATGACATGTTTCTTCAACAAGTCTGTTAGCGGTCTACTGATGCTGCCATACCCTTGGATGAACTTTCTGTAGTATCAAGCGAGCCCCAAAAAACTTCTGAGTTGTTTTGCATCAGTGGGTGTGGGCCAATTGGCGATAGCCTCAGTCTTCTTGGGATCAGTTGAGACTCCCTGCTGACTGATGATATGTCCAAGGTATTCCAATGATTGTTGAGCAAATGAGCACTTAGATTTCTTCAGATATAGCTGATGTTGATTCAGTATGTTGAACACTTGAGTCAAGTGTTCTAAGTGCTCGGTCAGGGACTTGCTGTAAATGAGTATGTCGTCCACGAACACCAGAACACATTTTCGGAGAAGAGGTTGAAAAATTGTGTTCATCAAGGCTTGAAATGTGGCTAGAGCGTTGGTGAGTCCAAATGGCATGACACGAAACTCCCAATGACCGTGATGAGTTTTAAATGCAGTTTTGGCTTCATCCTCTGGCACAACACGGATCTGATGATAGCCAGAGCGCATATCGAGCTTTGTGAACCAAGCTGCTCCATGGAGTTCATCCAGTAACTCATCGACGATGGGTAGCGGATACTTGTCTTTGACTGTGATGTTGTTGAGTTGTCGATAATCAACACAGAATCGCCAAGTGCCGTCCTTTTTCTTCACTAGAATCACCGGAGATACAAAGGGGCTGTGGCTGGGGCGGATGATTCCATTGGCTAGCATCTCTTTAATTTGACGTTCTATCTCATCCTTTTGGGTTGGTGCGTATCGTTAGGGCTTGACATTTATAGGTTTGACACCTGGCAGCAGTGGTATCTTGTGGTCGAAGTCCCTTGACGGTGGCAGGACATTAGGTTCCTTGAAAAGACTGTCACTTATATCAATGATCTGTTGCACTTCAGCAGGAATGACCTCTGGGGTACTGGTGTCAGTGGTTATGGGACACAGCTGAACCACCTGAACAATGCCCCCACGCTGTAGTAGACCTTTCATCTTGCGAACCTTGAGCTTCGGACGACTAGACAAGGAGTCCTTGATCCCCTTCATGGTGATACGACTGCCATTATGTGAGAATCGCATCAATTTTCGTTTCCAATGTGTCCACATAGGGTTGTGTGCCTCTAACCAGTCCATGCCCAATAATAGGTCAAAACAGGAGATAGGCAACACTCTAGCGGAATGAGTGAAGGTGTGCCCTTGAGTCCACCAAATGAAACTGGAAACCTATTTGTCACTCGTGAGTTTGTGCCCATTAGCTACTGTAACTGAGACCGGAGAAGCTGCTGTGACCTTACAGTTCAAGAGCTAGGCTGCTTTTTCACTCAAAAACGTGCAGGAACTGCCTAAGTCGACGAGAATTAATATTTCCTGCTTGTCCACAATTCCAGAAAGTTTGATTGTCTTCTTGCCTTGAACACCTTCCTGAGCACACTGAGACAGGACAAACACATCTGCATCTTCATCTTCGCTGGATTCACCAGAGGATTCACTACCCTGTTGCTCTGGCTGAATGATGTCCAAGAATTCTTCCAAAACATTCATAGAAACCTTGTCGGGGCATTTATGTTGCTTACCCCATTTTTCCCCACACTTCATGCACAGACCTTGGGCTCGTCGTTGGGAAGGCAAGGCGACCAGCTTGTCATCCCATTTGGTCTTGCTGTCATCCGCTGGTGCTGGTACAGGACCCATTATGCTAGGTTGGCCATTGGGGTACTGCTTCCCGGCTGACCTGTTGAATTCACGCCCATGCTTCTTGAAATAGGGCTTGGGTTGAGCTTCCAACACCGACTCCTGCATTAAAGCCAAGGACAGAGCCACATCAACAGTTCTAGGCTTATGCAAAACAATTGCTGCTCTAATGTCTGGTTTCAGGCCTTGCAAGAACTTGCTGACAAAAAACACATCATCGAGTGACTTGTTATGAACCAGAACTTTATGCATAACACCCTCAAACCGACTGTAGTACTCATGTACACCAGCGGTTTACTGAATTGAGAGAAGTTCATTCATGGCATTATGGTAGAGGTCACGACCAAACTTGGATTCTACCGCAACATAGAGTTCAGGCCAAGAGGTGATGGGATGTTGGGCTTCATAAGTTTGCATCCATAGAGCTGCGCTACCATGAAAGTAAATGGTCACAAACTCGGACTAGAGATGCAAAGGAACTTGATACATATGGAAATATTTTTCACACTTTTCTTTCCAAACCTTGGGATGAGAACCATCAAATTTTGGAAAGATAGCTTTAGGCAACCTAACTTCTCTTGGATAATGATGATAGGCATTCATAGCACCAAAATGAGAAGGATCACCCATATCAGCAATATTAGGATTAAGGGGACTGTGGTACTGACCCTTGGCCAGGGGCTGCTGGGGGATGAGACCCCCCGAATCAGACCCCTGTGGAAGCGTTGCATCGCCGTGGCCCTTGGCCCGCCCCTCTTCCTCACGTGATGGGGCTACGGGCGGAGCTGGTGGAGAGTGAGCTTCCAACGCCTCTACACGCGACGTGAGCATCTTGACCTCTTTGCTCAATTCGATGGCGAAGTGGTCGACTTCAAGGCGCCATCGATTGAATGTCTCCATGAGGAGAAGCATGGATTTCATTTGCTCGCTGAGGGCATCCAATTTCTCCTCTGCTGTCGCCATCCTTTTGGTTAGAGTTGGTGGCTTCAGTTTTCGTGTTCTAGAGCGAATCGGTGGTGGTGGTGGCGGCGGCGGCAAGGGAGATGGATGCGGTGGGGTTGGCGGTGGGGGTGGAGGTGGTGGCTGTGGTGTATGACTCGTCGAATCAACTGTAACAGGGGCGACGCGGATCGGCAGGATTGAAAATCGGGTCGATCCTGCAAGCCTGCTACGGAATTTTACAAATCCAAACGAGTGCGAGGTAGGTGATGGCTCTGGTACCAGATTGTGACGAACCAGCCGGAGGACTGGCCGGAGGAAGAGCTTGCCGTCGTACACGCACGGCGGAGGAGCTCGGCGGCACCGGCTCGAGCAGAGCACGGGAGGAAGAAGATAGGTTTGGGAATTAGTTTTGTTCTCTATTGTTGTCCACCCATCCTCCCACACAGCAAGTATAAGGTTTACAAGTTCATGGGCCAAGCCCCAATACAACCATGCGGCCCAGTTGCCGGCTTACTAGCCAGAATACTGAAAGCAGAAATGAAAAAGATAGACATATAAGAGGCCCAACAGTACGGTATGTGACAGACGGGCAGGCCCTGACCTCTGGCGAGGTAGTTCACGCGCATCCCTCGCCACGTCCAGGTGGAGCTGCCCCGGCGCAGCTCCTTTAGTGACAACGACGGCGCTGTCGTCGTGGCGGGCACGGCGGCGCTGCTGGTGCCGGTGCTTCCGGCGCGCGTGAGGACGCGGGTCGTGGCTAGGGAGCTGAAACGGCCATGTGAAGAGGGCCGCGCGGCGGAGAAAGGGAGCGACGAGAGGCGGTGGTGTCAGCCAGGTCTTGGAGCAGCGGTCGAGGAGTAGAGGCGGTGGTGGTGGTGGTCAGCAAGTAAGTCTGGATATCCAGCCACATGTTAATATTACGAGCTACAACACAGCTCGTTAACGAGCTCGACCTGGTTTGTTGGGCTCGCGAGCGGTTAAAAATAGAACACATATATTTATAATATTTATGTTACAGTAATTTTAGAAGATGACGTCCATTTTGCAACATAGGTGGTCCACCATTATGCAACCATACATAATTAATACATATCAGGTTCATCAAAAATATCAACCATGCAACATAGGTGGTCCATCCATGATCTATACAGTTTCAGCATACTTACTAGTTGCTTGCTATCATAGACTTAAAAAAGTCCACAAATTCAATATCAGCATCATCATTTTCTCTCTAAAAAATAATCTATAAATCAACATTTAAGTACCGCAACAATTATAAAATCAAAATTAATATAAAACAACTGAAAATAAGCATTACATATAAAGAAATATATGTACACTTCTAGGTCATCATCATCATCTTCTAGGTTCATGGTCGTGGGCTGATAGGCCTCAGCTCGTTTGAGCTCGTGAGTAGCTCGTGAGCTGGCTCGTTAAAACAACGAGCTAGACTTTTAACTCAGCTCATTAAAAAGTTAAAACAAGTCAAGTCGAACCAACACAAGTCGAACGAGTTGACAACTCACGGTATTTTGTCGAGCGCTAGCGGCAAGTGCTGCCATATCCAGCGCTAGCGGCAGGCTGGCAGGACCAGCGTCCGGTGGTTGTCCGGCGGCGACTGTGTTGAGCTGCTTTTTCTACGGTTTAGATTTTTCTTTTCTTTGTTTCTTTCTTTCGAGAGTACCTGAAAAAAAAACGTCTTACCCTTCCGTGTCTTGTTAATTATAGTTTCTTGATCATCATTGGGCCTGTTCGTTTGTCTGAATTTTGGAGGAATCTGATGGTTTGAGAGAATATTAGAGAAATTTATGAGAGAAAAATACTGTTCCGAATGAAAAAAATAAGCGGATCAAATCGAGTTTAAGGGCACGCCAACGGAGCCATTGTTTTTGAACCTTTGACCACCATTTTTCGTTACATGGCTCGTGAGGTTAATTAGCTTTCAAAGGGTGCTTGCTTGTCGAAATACTTCGACTTCATTGTAATGCTGATCTCAAACTTATTCCACGGAGTATTTGCTAGTGCCTCGTCAATAGTGTTTTGAAAAACAAAAGACCCATTCTCTCCGTCTTAAAAAGACTGTCATTATGAGGTTCATGCTGGTCAGATTTTAAAATCTTGACTAGATTTGTAGAAATTATTATCAATATTTATATCTTTAAATAAATTTATTGTGAAAATATATTTTCAACGACTGATCTAATGTATTAACTATACACTAAAAATATTAATAGTTTCTTATTTATATTTGGTTAAAATTATAAGTTTAATTTTTTTGAGAAGTGAAAATGACATTCTTTGTGAAGATTAGAGAGTAATATTTATAGACCAGTCATCAGGTCTTAAATTCATGGAGATCTTAGCCAGAAGAAGATTTTTCTTTTACAAACTAATTTCTTATGGATGTGGCAATTGCTATTGGTGCCACGTAGAACTATAGAAGGCTTTCCTACTGGCCAATGACCTCGTGCCTCCCTTGCTACCGTTAGGAGTTCAAGTCAATTATCTTCTTTCTATAAAAAAAAAAGATAGACCTATCTTTTGAGGCAATGATTCGTGTCGTAGTCTCAAACGCAGTAAAAAGCTACTAGACCTTAACAATTGTGTAGCTTTTTTTTTTCCTACGAACGACGTTAAGGTTGATTGAGACCTTAAATAATTTATTAGGTCCCATAGTTTTTAAAGTAAGAAAATAATTTGTTTATATCGGTTTTTCTTTGTGTTGTGTTGTTCTTTTGTGAAACGGCCACTTTATTCCGTGAAATAGAAGTAAAATAAAGATGGTATAGCCAGTCACTTGGGAAAAAGAAAAGAAAAGAAAATCTCCCGGAAATGACCACAACTTTCTCGCAAAATAAACCTCACCCCTCCTGGTCTGCGGCCCTGTCTCCTGTCTCCTGTCTCCTCCCACCCTCTTGCCTGCGCTCCCCCTCCTCCCTTCGTCTCCGCCGCCGCCGCCGCTTCCTCGCCGGAACCCTAAATGGACCCCGGCGCCGGCGCGCACTACTCCGCCCGTACCGCGGAGGAGGTCTTCCGCGACTTCCGCGGCCGCCGCGCGGGCATGATCAAGGCCCTCACCAACGGTATGCTACCGTCGCTCGCTCCTTTGTTCCGGATTTCGCCTGCCTGCCTATCTGGCGGGCGGCTTCGCTGGTGCTGACGTGTTGCTTGGTTTGGTGGTTTGCGCAGACGTGGAGAAGTTCTACCAGCTGTGCGACCCCGGTGAGTCCGCTCGATCTCCTCGGTCGTAGGGTTGGGGCCGCCGACAGTCACTTGGTTGCTAGGGTTCGGGCGTTCGGTCGCCCTGCTTGGTGTCCCGAAGCTAAATTTGCCACTCGCTGGTCTGGAAATGGGAACCTAGTACTGGTCCGCTGTGGTTTCAGTTGATGATGTAATGGTTTGGTGTGTGGTGACTGGTGAGCGATTGCAATTGTAGATTGGGCGAAAGGTTGGATGGGAATCATCGAATTCGTGAGGATTTTATTGTTCATGCATTCGTTAGCTCGACTTTTGACTCTGTTTGCCGTTGATGCTACACTGGAAAATGTAGGAATTTATGGGAAGTTCCAGGTTTGGGTGCTGGGATTTCTATACTCAAAAGTAGCCACGGTTGCTGTCTCTTTGTTGTTGTTTTTTTTCCCTGTTTCTACCATATTCCATAAATGCAACATAGGGTCATGAGTTATGACTCATGACCTATCTTAGAGACTTGGAGTTAGTTACTCTTTGTTTTAGTGAAGCCAGTGAACCAATTTTTGTGCCAATTGTGCCATAGGATTGGTTTAGGAGTGTGAGCTTGCTTCATTTATCTTGTATTTTAGTGCAACCATGTAGCCTTTTCTTTTTAAGCCTGGCACTTTTTGCTTGCACCTTGCACTTCACTGAGTAAATTACAAGTAATACAAAACATTGGTCCTTTCTATCTACTAATTCGAGTTTTTTTTTTTACAGAAAAGGAAAACTTGTGCCTTTATGGCTACCCCAACGAAACATGGGAAGTAACTTTGCCAGCAGAGGAAGTTCCTCCGGAGATCCCTGAACCAGCTTTGGGTATAAACTTTGCTAGGGATGGCATGAATGAGAAGGATTGGTTGGCGCTAGTTGCTGTCCACAGCGATTCCTGGTTACTGGCAGTTGCATTCTACTTTGCGGCCCGGTTTGGGTTTGACAAAGAGGCTAGGTAACGATTCTGGGCACTGGAACTTTTCAGTTTCCTTGAAAAAGAAATTTATTTGCTTCAAGCACATTTTCACAAATTCATCTACAGGTTAGTGTTGACCAACAGATATGAAATACTTGCAAAAAGAAATCCATCATTGCTCACTTGTTCCCACCTGATTGGGAAAAAAATCATTGTGATTTCTCCTTTGTTAAGGATCAGTTTGATTCTTATATTTAGTGTTTGCTTGTGCATAATCTAACATCAGAGTTGATTTGAAAGTGGCCTGCAGTTCCATTTGTACTGTTTGGATTACCAAAGAATTGACAACAAGGATTAGGATTCAAATCAATTGGCAATTGAGTGTTATTTGCCAGCATATTTTTTCGAGTCGTAAACTAACATGTTTACCGGGCAATGTTTGGCATAGGCTGTGATACGGTAATGAATAGCATCATTAGCACTTCGGCAGTTCCAACAACTGATGTGTGCACCATGAGGATGCTTAGGAATTTGCAGTTGAGTTTCACACATGCTCATGCGTTTGATACATTTGGGGAAATGGGGAAGAGGCCTTCTAGAGACAGACTAGCTAGCATAGAGCGGAGGATGAAGGGATGGGTGGCAGCCAGGAGAACTCATCTATTGCCGCTAGCAATGAGAAAGAAACTGCTTTGCCAATTAGGAAGAGGCATTGTCAGATCTGAAGCCAAGGAACGAGGTGAAATCAATGGAATGGTCGAGGGAAGGACTAGGCAGAGACGCACAATGGTGGGCTGAGAGATGGTAGTGAGTTCCAACCAGGGTGCGCATAAGAAAATGTAGGCCTGATTTAGGGCCTGTTTGGCAGGGCTTCTTTTGGCTATGGCTCCTTTGGAGGAGCCGGAGTTGGTGAAGCCAGTTTTTCAGGATTCACTGGCTCCTAGTTCATTTCTGGAAGAGAGAGAAAAACAGCCCCTTGCTACAGGCAGAATATTCCCTACAAGCTGGAGCTGTTTTGGGAGGAGAAGCCCTCTCAAATGGGGCCTTAGTAGGCCACCTTAAGTGATCTTCTTGTTTCAGTTGCCTCTCCTTAGTCTCCCAACACATCTCTTTTGCTTAAAAGATCTTGTACTGGAGTCTTGGTAGGGCCATGCGACCCACTCAGTCCATCCATCCTAGGCCCAGCCTAGCCAAACCACTAGAAATATTTTTACATGGAATACGTCGAAGACGGGCTGGACCCATCAAATCAGTTGAAGCACTCTAGAACAAAGCGTCACTGTCTTCCCCTTGCAAACTTTCACTCTTCCTGAAGTCACCTTCACTCAGGCAGTCAAGCCAAAGCCTAGAATCAATCTGACCCCTTTTCCTCTTCCTAAATCCAGTCGTGTACATCTAAAAACAGGCATGGTAGGTCTGGCTTTGGATTAGTTCCTAGAGTCACACCAGCAGGCTGCCGGGTTAGGCGAATGCACATGGTGTCACATAAGTCTCTGGAGCTAGGAACCGCGATAGTTGAGTGCTGCTGCCCACATTGCAGGTGGGGCAGCGACTGACCTGGAGTGGCACAGAGGCTCGGAAGCATGATGGTCAGGAGGCCTCACACTTTGGCTAAAAGGTGGAGCTCTTTCAATCCTCTTCTTGTGGAATCACTTCATGTTATCTGCTAATGCTGCAAGTTATTATAAATTTCAAAACTTAACCTTATGTATGTTTATGTGGTTTTGTTCTTTGAAATCGGAAGAACATTGGACGCCTGTTCTGATTTCATACTTGGGGAGAGAATAAGGCAGGGACTGGAGGAATACATTTGATTGCCACAGTTCCGTGGTTACATCCATTATTAGTTCACTATATTCCTATGTAGTCCATTTTTTATTTCTTCCTTTTAGCCACCTAGCCTGCCTAAATCCTGCTAGGGGCATGTTTGGTTCCCAGCCACAGGTTGCCACCATTTGCCACACTTGCCTAATGTTAGGTGCTCAAAATATTGAAATATTGCCACACCTTAAGCCTTAGAGAATCTTGTCACATTTTTTGGGGTCATGGACGCGTGGGACCTATTTACTAGAAGAGAATATTGCCACACTTTGTGGTGGCAACCAAATAGTAGCCAAAGTTGATCAAACTTGCGTAACCACCATACCACCAAACCGTTTAGCGTATGTAGGCCCTCTTGATCACCATTTAGGTGGTAGGCATAGGTAGGGGTGCAAATGGGACCGTCAGACCAATGGGGTTCAGGTGCTAATCTGTATCTGAATCGAGACATTCAATATCCATGCCGTATCCGAATCCGACTCAAAGTTAGATAATTGATACGGATATGGGATGGATATATCAAGCACATCTGACACTTCGTATTTTTTAACATGACATTGTTGCTTTGCATATTGGAAAGTTCTAAGTTAGCTATTAAATTGATACAGAGAGGTAAGGTACTGATTTTGTGGCGTTGTAGGGGAGAAATGACTCACTAAATTGGTTCCACCGTTGGAGCTCAATGTAGACAGGGATCGAGTTCTGGGTTTGACTCATTGTCTAGCATAACTCATAGCGGCACTGCACACTTTTCATGACACTTTAATGACATGAAACTTGTAGTTGAAAGTTTGTTGCCAGCGGACTTTTTTTGTGTAAAAATTATCATTTGTAAGGAAAAGGAGGTGACTCTTGGTTGAAATGAAGCTATTCCCTTTCTGACATCTCACAAGTAACAAGTACTGTAGAAAGTGTGTATTTCTGGGTTTGCAGCTCTTTGGTTGTTGCTTTACTTTAAAATCATATTTGTGATGTCTCCTTAACATCTTGGTTCTTTAGCTTCACTTGGTTGTGAACAGCTGGTTTTATAATTGAGCAACATGCTAGTTGGCAAACATGAAGGTGTCTCAAACTGCTTGATCAATATTTGATGAGTCTCATTTAGACTGAAAACACTAAACATCACATATTTTCAGCTTTTGCCAAGATCTTGATGAAGACTCAGTAGCAAGTGACTGAAAGTAACTTAAACTTTATGCATCTATAGAAAACAGACAGAATAAATGTAAAGATGATTGGAATATTCTTCGTTATGCTTGTTACATTGTTCATGCAATGCATTTTCACTATTGATTATTTTTGAAGTTCCCTGCTCAACTCCAAGTATTATGGTTTTGGTCATAACCTTAGACCATTCTTGCTTATTGTTCTCCAATCTTTTTATGAACCCTGGTGAGAGCATTCATTCTACAAATCTGTTTTTGTTAGAGAAGCTAATAATTGACCACTTGAACAACTTTAGCTAGTTGTTATCTACTGGGTGGATTGGTTGGCTGGCCAGAATGGATGTCTCCCTTTTTGCCCTACTACATTGGAGTATGTGTTGGTGATTACATGACTTCAAGTAAATACATGGGTGTGGAAATACACTAGGGACAAGGGGTAGAAGTAACCAACTGATAGAAAAAGGGATCTGATAGGTTTTTCCTTACAGGGGTGCCTTACAAGGATTTGGTCAAGCTAAGGCTTTAGTGATGAACAACAAAAACATTATGTTTAGTGGATTCTAATACTGCTATCTTCACCAGTTCGGAGTATTCAGATTATTACTTTTGCATAGAATAAACTGGTTTATGCTTCTATGGATATTTGAAAATGTGTGGTTTGCTGTTCTCTTTTAACAGGCGGCGACTCTTCAACATGATAAATAACTTGCCCACGATATTTGAAGTAGTGACTGGGGTTGCCAAGAAACAAAACAAGGAGAAGGGCCCCAATAGTACCAGCAAAAGCAACAAACCAAGTTCGAAAATGGTAAGTTTAGACACTTATCGTGCTGCCCTTCAGTATTTTCGTCACTGATGATTTTCTGTTTCAGACATCAAGACCGGAGTCTCATTCAAAGGCGACAAAAGTGGCAGTGCCCCCCAAGGATGACGATGATGAGAGTGGTGAAGAATATGAAGAAGAGGAAGAGCGTGATAACACCTTATGTGGATCCTGTGGAACAAATGACGGCAAGGACGAATTCTGGATCTGTTGTGATAGTTGTGAGCGGTGGTACCATGGGAAGTGTGTCAAGATCACGCCTGCACGAGCCGAGCACATCAAGCACTACAAATGCCCAGATTGCAGCAACAAGAGGGCAAGAGCCTAGCGTCAAGCCCTGGTATGACCCTGGAGTGAAGTAAGCGCCAAATCATTGATGTCTGCAGATATATGCCTAGCTGTCTAGCTTGTAGACTTGCTTTTCATTTCGAATGAACGCTGTTGATTCACTCGTTGCCCTCAGCAGCTCATGTTGCTCGGGCTTAATTGTGTTTAATGTTTTATAAGCGGTTGTTGTTGTATTACCAGGCAGTCTTGCATACGTGTGATGGACGTTTTTGGACTCGAAGGACTTAACTGACCGTTTCTACATCCCTAGTCTAGTTCCAGTTGATCGTGCCACTCGACTTTTCGCAATGGGCTAGGTGTTTCAAATTTTGATCCTCGAGCCTTTGATCGATTGCTTCGTTCCAAACCAATATATGTCAAAATTATACTTCTGCAATTTTGTTTACTCACAGGACAGGATATTCAAGAATTTGTGAGCTAAGAGTAAGAGTACTCTCTTCGATCTCTCTTAAAGCACATTATATCTCTTTAATCTCTTTTACGAGGCACATTGTAACATGATAACCCGTTTAATTACAAATCTAATCGTGTTAAGTTTATATTATAAATAATTAAAAATTGTTAGTTAAATCATTTAGCAAAGATTTTAAAGTTTAAATCTTGATATGATAAAATAGAATGGATAGAGTGATATCTAAATATTCCCTATTCTCTATTTATAGTTTCTCGCTCTCTATGTTTTCAAAAGAGAGAGCGAGCTAACTCTTCAGAGTGCTGAAGCCATTCTCTATCTATAGTTTCTTACTAAAGTTGTTGTAGGCGTTCTCTATTTATGGTTTCTCGCTGTATGCTCTCCAAAGATAAGTGACACTGGTCTCTAGAGTACCAAACAAGAGAAGTTGTTAGCGTTTTTTTTATCAAAATGGTTCTGCAACCAAGAATTTATCAAAGCTTGAATTTCTAAGGGCATGTTTGACGGGCTTCAGCTCCGGCACCTGCAGAAGCCGGACAAACGGCGAACGAGAGAACAGAAAAAAAAGAACAACTCCTTCTGGTTCCTCATCCATATGCACGGCCAAAGGACAACTCGATCCTTTGCTGGTGCACGGCTGCACGCGCTAGTGCGCAACGCTGGGCGCGAGCACAACGGTTAGGCAGGACGCGGCCGACGCTGTGAAAGAACTATCCAATTTACAAGAGCACAAGTATAATAGCAGCCTGCAAACGGTCGCACTGTCATAGTTGAGCTCATATAAACCCGATAGTCCGTCGAGTACCACGAATGGTCTCAATTCAACCAACATACAACCAATATCGTACATGACTCAACATGCATGTCACACGTTACATAAAGTTCACAAATACAGTTCCATACATCAGAGTACGATTAAAAGTTATTATAAACCAAGTTTAGGTAAAGTAGTAGCGGAATCAAATAGAGTTTGAAACCAACATCTGTCATCATTGTTCAAATACAGTGCCAGCTCATGATCACAAGCATAAAAGCATAATAGAGGGATTATTGAGAGACGCCTTTCCCAGGGTTCCACTCCTCATCCACGGCGAGACAGAAGCAGTTCTTACAGTAGCCATGATACATCGTATTATCTGCAACAATGAGAAATAAACCCTGAGTACAAGAAGGTACTCAGCTAGAATTACCCGTCATAAACCAAAAATAAAGTGACTTCAAGGATCATACAAGGCTTTATAAGTGGAGCTAGCTTGACAACATTTTGCATAAAAAGCGACTAATTCAGTTGTACATTTATAATTCGATCATCAAGTTAATTATATCTATTCATCTCTAGATTAGCAACTAACCTGTGCCAAACATGTGGTATATCATTTAGTAGCATACAATAATAACCATAGCCAGTGTAGTAATTCCATGTTCATCATAACCATCATTCCATAATACACTTACTACGATGTGGGGCTAGCCAAGTTTCTCACTGTCCGAAAGAGACGGCGATTCGAATCAATTTCAACCAGCTAGGAATTTATTCCTAACACAAACCCAGGCAGACCAGATTAACGGTCATCTTAGGTCACCTTTGGTACAACTCAGGTCCACATTTCGCGGGTTCGATCAGCGCCGCACAATTAGGGACGACCAGCTGCCAGGACGTTCAGGCCCGGCCTGCCCTTGGGCTCACGTCTGGCTCTCCACACATCCTTACTACCATCCAGAGTGCGCACTCTTACAGAACGGGGCCCAACTGAGTTGAGCTACATGGTTTCGTGGTTGAAATGAGTTATCCGGCTAGCTAAGTGAGAGGCATGCGTTCAATCTCGATAAAAGTGCCAACAACGGTATGGTCCTTCATCGGACACAGACAGAATCATTTGAGTCAATCTATGCATAGACTCCGCCCGACCTCCAGTTATATTATCTCATGGTTCTTTTTGCACGATAGCAAATATAGCCAATCGTGCTCTAATATCAACCTATATCTCGCAGGTGACAGGAAATCACCCGACTTCTACCGGTCTAAGCATGGCTAAGCATATATTCGATCCTGAACCTACATAGGGTTAAAGGTATATGTATCTGGATAAGGTAGTTCTATGCATCAAGTGTTTCCAATCAACTCTTATAACCTAATGCATTAAACATAAAATGACTCAAGTGATATTTTATAAAGCATAGGAGGCTTAAAATGCTCCGGGGTTTGCCTTTGATAAAAGAAGTTGGCCTGTGGTCTGGGCACTCGGGTAAGTCTTTAAGAGTTTGCTCCTCTCCTTCTGGAGCTACGGCATGAGATGCCTCCTGTTGTTCCTCCGGCTCTTCTTCAAACTCCAACAGAGTTATCTCTTCGAACGATCCTATATGCTTGAGCACGGAATAAGATATCATGGATGCATATATAATGACATGTATAATATGATATGATATGATGAATGCATCCTCATAAGTGTTCTCAGCAGCCTTGCATTAAGGTGATAACAAAATAAATTTTCTTTTACTGAGTAGGTGTATATCTCTTCCCTAGTAATTAATTAAACATTTGTGTAAGATATTTTCTGGACTGCAAGACACCAGCCACAAGTTTTGACCATAACTAGAGTTATACATATCTAAATAATATGTTTGTAGACTTTATTGAAAGCTTATGAATTTTTCTACAACTTTATTTTAATCATCTTAAGGTAATTCAGTAGTTATCTAGGTCAAACATTTCAATCTTTTAGATCTATCTAGAGAGCAAGCATTTCTGACAGCAGAATTCTAACAGCTATAATTTTTAAACCATTACGCCTATGAGTATAAAAATTTAACACAAGGTAGATGAGTAAGTTATATACAACTTTGTTATTAATAAGTTCCACAAAAAAGGTTATTATCATTTTGAAATTATCACCACAACAGAAACTATACATGCAGTCATCTAGTTGAATTATAATGCAATAATTAACTAGCTGTCTATAACCAATTTTTTCTAAGCCAAACTAATATCATCCACAGATTATATACATCACAAACACCATAGAAAACATCATGGTTAAGCCTAACTAATTTATTTATATTCATTTATTATTTTTTCTCATATAATAAGGTGATTTAAAGGATAAATACTTCTTGTGATCAATAAATCTTGATAAAATTACAGTAGTCTACACATGACCCTAATTATCTACTGTACAAATTTCATGCCATTTGGACAAGTATAGCTACCTCTACAAAAATGACAAGTTACATATACTTATTTTATCAAAAATAGTTTAGCATAGTGAAAAGTGTCAAGCAACAGATTTAATATTTTTTTTACTTTCCTCATAGCATGAGAATATTGTATAAAAATTTGTATGATCATATCTTATGTATTTTTACCCCAATTAATTTCACTAAAATCTAGCAATTAATTAAGATTAAATAGGAAGACCATATTACAAGTATGTTTACTATAGGTTTAAAAATTTTCTAGCTAGAGCATGTCAACACAAGACTAGTAAAATTAGAATCACAATTTTATCACTTTCCTAGCTCAAGTTATGCATTTTACAGGATATAAACTACTTTAAAAGTACTTATCTTGCTCAATTTAATTCTCCTAGAAAAATACTCTAAGCAGTAGATTTCATATTTTTATAAAATAGTACACTTTAGGATGAATCTAACAAAATTTGGTTCACCCCATTTGGATACTCCTAGCTCTAGATATCAATTTTTGAAGTTTATACTTAAATCTGTGAAAAATAAATAAAGAAAATCAAATTTCCACTCGGGCGCTACAGCTAGGTGCACCCGGTCTATACACCCACGGTGGCTGACAGCGGGGGCTAGTAGGTCAACCTGGCCCCAGCGCTAGTGAGACCGAGGCACAAGCGACGGTTGACCGACGAAAAGCTCACCGACGGCGAGGTCGCCATCGGTAGCGTCACCCCCGACGTGTTCCCCAACCCATTCCGCATCTATGGGTTCCCTTGGTTGGCTTAGAGGCTCGTCGGAGCAAGCTCTATGACGGCCATGGCGGGTAGCGGCGCTGTGCTATGGTGGGCTCGTCGTCTTCGGCGACGGCAAGCCAAGGCGAGCACTGCGGCGGCTTTAGGGCTACCTAGCAAAGACCTAGGGTTAGTGAGGGCGATGGTGGAGCGGCAGTGAAGCTTGGCCATGTGCATGGCATGGCGGCGGCGAGAGCGCAGCGATGAGTAGCCATGTTAAGACACCGACACGTCGGCATTGGCTCGACTGCCAGCGGCGTGAGCTAGACGTGACCCTATGCTAACCTTAACGAGAGAAAGGCGTGAGCAAGACTGCTCGGTGGAGCACGGCCGTGGCGAGCGTAAGCTCGGCGGTGCTCCGGTGATGGCCGCGGTGACGGCGATGCGAACTGTGACCTCACCTGAGCTCGGATGGCAGTAAGGGTGAGTTGGCTGGGTGGAGGAGGTGATGGGCGAGCAATGCGCGAGATGCGACGGACGGTGGTACGGTGGTGGCAGCGAACAAGTTCTATGGAGGTGCGACGGCGATGGGGTGGCGCTACGGTTCACTCGGGCGCGGCGAGGGTGAGAGAGAGGCGAGGCAGAGCGAGCGAGGAGGGAGGGCGCGTGAGTGAGAGTGGAGAGCGAGCGCCCGGCCTCTTCTCTTCAGCATGTGGACGTGGGGACATGGCGGACGCGCGGTCAGGCGAGTGGTGACACGCGGCGCGTGGCTCCTGGTGCTGTCGGCCACGACGTCGGCTGAGATTTTGAACCGATGAGCTCCATTCAATCGACTGAAACTCAATTTTCTAACCTCCCAATCTCCCAAACCATGGTGAATCAGAGAAAACTTCATTAATACAAAGTGTAGAGCTACACGAGTACTACAAGATTGATTAAATGAGTTTTGTCTAAATCGTCATGGTTTTCAAACTACAAAGCTCTAAAGTTGGCTACATTAAAACTGAAATCAGCATTCTACACTTAGAAAAATTTTAAGTCACAAAACAACATTTTGTTGATACTTGTAAGTTCTATTTAACCATGTTAGACACTGATTCAGCTCATGCTCCTTAAATAAAGTTTGTTAACCATGACAAGAACTACTACTTTTATTTAGGTCACACAGCCATGCAAGCTCTCTAAACTACTATTCAACTTTAGTCAAACTAGCATTATTAAAATGGCATTTCAAAGTAAACCAACACTTAGAATCCAAATTGGCTTAAGTCATGAATATAAACATTGTTCAATATATCATTCTAGATGTGTCTAAGGTATTTTGGTGACCTCAGAACCATCTCATGCATTGGTCACATATGATTACAAGCATATGCATATATATAATCAACATCACATGTGATAATGTATAAAGAATGAAATGAAATTTCATATGCTCATGCTCATGAATGCTTGGATGATGCTTGTGCTCATTAAATGCAAATGACAAATGCAATGCTTAACACTAGGGTGTTACAGACGCGAACCCTTTATAGAAATCTCGTCACGAGATTTGAAAGACCTACCATTCTTCATAAAAATCGGGATAAACTTCACTCAAATAATCTTCCCGTTCCCAAGTAGCATCTTGTTCACTATGGTTATTCCACACCACCTTGTAGAACTTAATGACCTTGGTCTGGGTTACTCTTTCCATTTCTTCTAGCACTCGGATTGGTTTCTCTTCATAAGTCAAATCTGATTCGTGCTTAAGGTTGGTGGGTGCAATGGCTTCCTTAGGTATGCGAAGACATCTTTCCAACTGAGGAACATGGAAGACATCGAATATAGCACTCATCTTAGGAGAAAGTTATAACTTGTAGGTGACATTCCTTCCGTTCAATAATCTAGTACGGCCCTACATATCTAGGCGTAAGCATCCTTTTTACTCCAAATCTCTGCACTCCTTTCATGGGCGAAACTTTTAAGTATACATAGTCTTTCACTTCAAAGGTTAGTGATCTTCTTCTTTTATCAGCATAACTCTTTTGTCTAGACTGAGCTGCTTTTATATGTTGTTGGATAATGCATACTTTCTCTTTAGCTTCTATAACAAAATCTATGCCATAGTATCTTCTTTCTCCGGGCTCGATCCAATTCAGAGGAGTTCTACATTTTTGGTCGTACAGGGCTTCAAAAGGAGCGATCTTGATGCTCTCTTGATAACTGTTGTTATAGGAGAACTCGGCTAAAGGTAGCCATTTCTTCCATGAATCCTTGGAGGAGATAACACAAGCTCTCAATATATCTTCTAAGATTTGGTTCACTTGCTCAGTCTGTCTAGAAGTTTGTGGATGGTACGTTGAACTTCTGATTAGTTTAGTCCCCAAGGCCTGGTGCAAGTGTTCCTAGAAACGAGCTATAAACTGTGGGCCCCGATATGAGATTATGGTCCTTAGTAATCCATGTAACGTCACGACCTAAGAAACATACAGCTCAACGTACCTCCTAGCGTGATACCTTGTGTTAACCGGTACAAAATTTGCTGACTTGGTGAGGTGATCTACAATGACCCATATAGAATCGTGACCTTGTTGTGTATGCGGGAGGCCTGTAATAAAGTCCATACTTATTTTCTCCTATTTCCAGCCTAGAATA
Organism: Miscanthus lutarioriparius; assembly: GCA_904845875.1. Lineage (NCBI taxonomy): Eukaryota > Viridiplantae > Streptophyta > Magnoliopsida > Poales > Poaceae > Miscanthus > Miscanthus lutarioriparius. The sequence continues at coordinate 26,857,276 of CAJGYO010000016.1, read as the reverse complement.
GGCAACGGCTGAAGTAATCCAGTAGATTTCAAATGAATGGCCTTGACTCTACTGCAATTATCGCACCTAGCGAAATTATAGTCCTTGATCAGCTCTAACCATCTACGTTGTCTCAGGTTCAGCTCAGGTTGAGTGAAGATGTATTTAAGACTTTTGTGGTCAGTGTATATGTGACATATGTTTTCCAACAAATAATGTCTCCATATCATCAAGGTATGAACAACTATTGCGAGCTCTAAATTATGTGTAGGATAATTAACTTCATGCTTTCTCAATTGTCGAGAAGCACATGCAATAACTCTTCCTTCTTGCATGAACACACACCCCAAACATGTACCCGATGCATCATAGAACACATCGAAAGGCTTTTCAATGTCGGGTTGTGCTAAAACAGGGGCTATAGTTAGCAAGGTTCGCAAAGTGTGAAAAAGCAGCTTCACACTTCAGAATCCAATTGAACTTTTCATCCTTCTGGAGTAGTCTGGTCATGGGCTTAGCTATCTTGGAAAAATCAGGAATGAAACGACGATAGTAACCTGCTAACCCTAGAAAACTCCAAACTTCATGTACCGAAGTCGGGGCCTTCCAATCCATGACCTCTTTGTACTTTGGATGGGTCTATCAAAATTCCATCTTCAGATAAGATGTGACCCAAGAAAGGTACTTTGCTCAACCAAAATTCATATTTGCTAAATTTGGCATATAATTTATGCTCCCTCAATCTAGACAAAACAACTCTCAGATGCTCTACATGATCTGCCTCATTCTTCGAGTAAATCAGGATGTCATCGATAAACACGACCACGAACTTGTCGAGCTTGGGCATGAATACCGAATTCATCAAGTACATGAAGTAGGCAGAAGCATTTGTCAATCCAAAAGACATGACCAAATACTCGTACAAGCCGTACCTAGTGGAAAAAGTTGTTTTAGGTATATCCTCTGGCTTGATCTTAATATGATGATAGCTAGATCTCAAGTCAATCTTATAGAATACATTTGCTTTTGCCAGTTGATCAAATAGGATATCGAGGCGAGGCAAAGGATACTTGTTCTTAATGGTTACATCATTAAGTGGCCTATAATCCACACACATTCTCAAGGATTTGTCCTTCTTCTTTACAAATAAAGATGGACAACCCTAAAAGGGGACCGTGACGCCTAAGAGAGGGGGTGAATTAAGCAACTTAAAAGTCTAACTCTAAACTATGGTCTCTTTTTCTACCCTTAGCAAAACTTATGCAAAAGATAAACTATCTAAATGTGCAACTATGATTTTGCTAGTGTGTTGCTATCTCTACCAGAGAAGGAGTTAAGCAAACAATGTAAATACGGAAGCTAAAGAGTAAGGTAGAGATATGTAAACTCCCGTTGATGACTCTGGTATTTTTACCGAGGTATCAAGAAGCGTGCAAGTTTCCCCCTAGTCCTCGTTGGAGCCCCTCGCAAGGAATCCCTTGCAAGGGCCAAGCTCTCGGTCGGGTAACTCCGTGGATAGCCTTGGGCCTTTCCCACGCGCAAGTGGGTCTCCGGTGTGCCTTCCGACAAGCCTCTCCCGGACCGCTCCCCGCCGTCTTCACTATCAAGCTTCCGGCCAAACCGTCGCAGGCCTTGTTCCCTTTGGTACATGGTGGCGGACACACCACAAATGCGGTTGGTGTGATCTCACAAGATTACAGGCCTCTCTGATGTACAACAATGGTGCACGCAAGCACCGAGTGGCAAGAGGCATGCAAACCTCACTAAACACTAGGCCTAAACATAGAGCAAGCGCATAAGCGGTGGTCTAATCAACCTAAGCACTTCACAAAGCACCTACGCTAATCACCTAATGAATCACTAAGCACTATGCAAGTGGAGATCACTAAAATGATGTACCAACACCCTTGGTATGTTTCCTCAGCTCCACAAAGCTCAAATGGACGGTTGGGGTGTCTATTTATAAGCCCCACTGAGAAAGTAGCTGTTGGAGATGAAACCTAGCTTTCTTCTACTGACCGGGCGCTGATTACGTCCTGACCAAACGCGTCCGGTCGTTCTGACCATTGGAGCGTGCGTTGATCAGACTCAGCTCAGAGTTCGGTCATCATCGACTGGACGCGTCCTGTCACGCTGGCGCCGCTCTGGAACCTCTCTAGGCTCGATCGGACGTTGTACTTCATGCGTCCGATCGTCCAGTCTGCTGCATCCGGTCGTGCTGGCGCCGCTCTAGAACCTCTCTAGACTCGATCAGATGTTGCACTTCGTGCGTCCGATCGTCCAGTCTGCTGCGTCCGGTCACGCTGAAAACACTGTCGTGATGATGAATAGTGCCACAGGTGCATCCTATCACTGCTTCGGTCAGCGTCCGGTCATAGCTGCCGACGCCAGTTGTTGCCTGGCACCTGATCAAATGCGTTCGGTCACTCATAGGGTCGCTTCTGGTCACCTCTGTCAGGCTCGTTTCTTCGCGATCTTGCATCCGGCTTGGTTCCAATCTTCGTGCTTGGACTTTGCTTGACCTTGTATGTCTTCTATGCATCTTCACATGTCTTTCTTGAGGTGTTGATCATCGGATCATCACGTTGCCTTTGTCCAAGTCACGTTTTGCATCCTATTGAACTACAAAACAATTACTTACAAATCCATTAGTCCAATTTTAGTTGTGTTGGTCATCAAACACCAAAATCCAAAGTAAATGGGCCTAGGGTCCATTTTCCTTACAATCTCCCTCTTTTTGGTGATTGGTGACAACACGACCAAAACAAGCAAATAATAAAGATTTTGGAATTTAAAAACTATTTATTTGCTAAGATGCAATGCAAAGGGCAAGGTTATATGATGCTAAAAGATACCATATGTAAACATATTTGGAAACTTATCTTGCCCTTGCAAATGTCCCCATGTGGCATTATGGATTTAAGCCTCCCCCTAACTCCATAATCCACTATCCTCCCTTTCTCGGACCATTACCACTTGTAAATTATTATGATCGGGCTTGCTTTTGGTCCAACAAATTCTCCCCCTTTGGAATCAAACACCAAAAAGAAAGACATTAGTAGCACAAGGGAGGGTCAAACTTTGTGATCCTTTGTATGTGGAGTGGAATAGGTCACAAAATTTAACTCTTAGATTACATAGACTAAGCTTCCCCAAAATATATGCATACATATGATGGAGAACGTAGTTTATGCATAATTGGCAAATTAATGCGCAAGGGAGTTTAATCTATATAATGCATGGAGAAAGCATATAAATACCAAAGTGAAATCAACATGATGATATCGGTTTAGAAATACCATGTGGAAACCAATTTGATTTATACCACTCGCAATAGATGGTGGATATTTGAAGTATGATGCTTAACTCCGGGGACTCCATTTTCCTTGCAATGAGACTACTACACTCATGATAAGCTTGAAAATGTGTTAGTCTCAAAGCATCTAACTTGTAGAGTAACCTCCCCCTAAATTTGTGCACACAAGTATGAAATACTTGTAGGAGACATGCACATTGATTTTAGAATAAAAAATACCACTTGAAAGATGACATCACATGAATGTGAGAATCATTTTTGAAAGAAATATCCAGGAGAAATTATCTACAATTTAGACTTTGGCACATATTAGATGAACAATTGTAAAACAAGCTATGTGCCGTGCTCCTAAACAATCTAAACCATGTAGGTTTGCTCCAAGAGTAAAAGTGATACCAAGCAAGCTTACCATATGATTTACCTAGTGTATGCATGACAAAAGATTTAAGCATGCAAATGCAAACCTAGGCATGAAAAGGAACTAGATGCTAATTGAAATTGGAAGAAATTAAATCTAGTTATCTAACATGGGGAGGGGAATTTGGGTCCATAGTGTTCACTAACCCACTTGGCAATTGACATGATCCAATGTGATGCACCCCATGAAATGCACCTATACTTTGCCAAGTCTCCAAATTTCTCGAAGTCCATCAAACTTCTCACTTCCCTTTCAGGATCCAAACCTTCTTGGTGCTCTTCATGTTGGAAATGATCTCTTTTGGCACCCAAAAGTGTTTGACCCCATTGTTGGCTTGCTTGTTCACCTTGATGGCCACCACCTTGTCATTTTTCTTCTTCAAGATATATGGTGTGGAGGCCTTTTTGTCCACCTTGTTGGTATACGTGTTGGAGAGCTTGCTTGTTTCCTTTTTATTTTTCTCTTTCTTCTTATCTCCTCCCCCATTCTTCACCTTGCACTTATAGGACTTGTGACCTTCCTTATGGCACACATAGCAAACCACGGTTTAGTCCTTCATCAAGCTTCTTCACTCCCTTGATGGTGTTATCTTGATGAAGTTGGGTTTGCTCCGTTATGCCTCTTACTTGAGTCAAGTCCTTGGTAAGGCGAGCCACTTCTTGCTTGAGTTGCTCATTCTCCATTGTAACCTCTTGTGTGCATGTATCTACAACAACTTTCTCAACATAAACTTGGTTGCAAAAGGGTGAGTCTAAACATAAATCATTGCAAGAAGTAAAAGCATCATTTTTAGGCTTGTCAAAGATAGAACTTTTCTTTTTAGGTGCCTTGGTGGGGATTTTACCGATGGCTTCAAGATTAGCAACTTTATTAGTTAGCTCATCACAATGTTTGCACATGGTTTCCATTTTAGCAAGCAAACTTTTATAAGCATCTTGTGAGCTAGCTAACTTTTTCTTTAATTTTTTATTTTTTTACAAGTTGTTCATCATTGATTGTGCAATTATTTGTGTTTGCACTAGTCTCAAGTTGCTCAATTTTAGTAGATAGCTCCATATTAAGATTGGCAAAAGTTTCATATTGTTCAAGCAAAGTAGCATAAGCTTGTTGTGAGCTATCTAGTTTTTCTTTTAATTTTTCAAGCTTCTTTTGTTGACTACTGCAAACTTTAGCAAAGTTAAGATTTTTTGCACAATTTCATCATAAGAAGGTAGCTCATCATCACTATCACTATTATTTTCACTATCACTAGGGATAGGCTTTTTGTTACCTCATGCCATAAGGCACACACGTGAGGTGCTTGATGATGAGTGCTTGTGCCCTCGCCTCTTGTTATGGTCTTCTTCTTCACTTGAAGAATCATCCCATGACCTTATTGATGTGAGGGTTTTGTCCTTGCACGCCTTCTTCTTTGTCTTGGGTGTGGCTTGTTTGGACAAACTTCCACAAAGTGCCACAACTCGCCGCATCCATAGCATCCTTTCTTTCTTTGCTCATTTCTTTGATTGGTGAAGATGAAATCTTGAATTTGGATGGGCACACCCTTGACATTGAGCCTTTGGATCATCTTCTCCATCTTGTTGATAAGTTTGATTGATTCTTTATCAAGGTCAGAGGTGGAGGAGGAAGATTGATCATCGTCACTTGAATCTACATCATCATCATCATTATCTTCTTCTTCTTCATCTTCACTTGAGGAGCTTGAGCTTGAGCTTGTCTCAACTTGCTTCCTCTTCATCTTCTTTTTCTCACTACATGCGAGAGCTTTGTCTTTGCTTGATGAAGAGGCTTGTTCTTGACCCATCTTGCGTGATATTTTAAATGCCACTATCTTGCCAATGACAATGGTCGGGGTCATGGTGCTCAAGTCCTCCATGTTGTGAAGGATGGTGATGATGCTTGCATATTTCTTTTGTGGTAGCACGAAGATGATCTTCCTCACGATGTCCGGATCATTTAGCTTCGTTAATCCTATTGAATGGAGCTCATTGATAATTAGATTCAAACGAGAATACATATCACGAACAAGTTCATCATCATTCATTTTAAATGAATCATAATTTTATTTAGCTAGACAATGTTTTTGCTCATGGACATTTGTTGTGCCATCATGGAGCTCTTGGAGTTTTAACCAAATTTCATGTGCCATATTTAAAGTGAACACTTGGTTAAACACATCCATGCTAAAAGATTCAAATAAGCAATTTTTAGCTCTAGCATTGAAATGAATTTCTTTTTCTTCCCTCTTTGTGGGTTTATCGGGATTCTTAATGGTTTTCATCCCACCACGAGTGACTCTCCAAACACCCAAATCTACCGCCTCAAGGTGACAAGTCATTCTAGCTTTATAGTAAGGGAAGTTAGTGCCATCAAAGTGTGGAGGCCTAGAGGTATCCATCCCAACCACTCTAAATAGCGTCGGCTCAACGATAGTGAAGCCAAAGGTCCAAATTGAGCCAATCGGCTCTTATACCAATTGAAAGGGGGTCGTGATGCCTAAGAGGGGGGTGAATTAGGCAACTTAAAAGTCTAACTCTAAACTATGGTCTCTTTTTCTACCCTTAGCAAAACCTATGCAAAAGATAAACTATTTAAATGTGCAACTACGGTTTTGCTAGTGTGTTGCTATCTCTACCGCAGAAGAAGTTATGCAAACAATGTAAATGCGAAGCTAAAGAGTAAGGTAGAGATATGCAAACTCCCGTCGATGACTCTGGTATTTTTACCGAAGTATCGAGAAGCGTGCAAGCTTCCCCCAAGTCGTTGTTGGAGCCCCTCGCAAGGGCCAAGCTCCCGGTCGGATAACTCTTTAGATAGCCCTGGGCCTTCCCCATGCGCAAGTGGGTCTCCGGTGTGCCTTCCGACAAGCCTCTCCTGGACCGCTTCCTGTCGTCTTCACTATCAAGCTTCTGGCCGAACCGCCGCGGGCCTTGTTCCCTTCAATACATGGTGGCGGCCATACCACAAACGCAATTGGTGTGATCTCGTAAGACTACAAGCCCCTTCGATGTACAACAATGGTGCGCGCAGGCACTGAGTGGTAAGAGGTATGCAAACCTCACTAAACACTAGGACTAAACCTAGAGCAAGCGCATAAACGGTGGTCTAATCAACCTAAGCACTTCGCAAAGCACCTACGCTAATCACCTAATGAATCACTAAGCACTATACAAGTGGAGATCACTAAAATGGTGTATCAACACCTTTGATATGTTTCATCAGCTCTACTATACTCAAATGGCCGGTTGGGGGTCTATTTATAAGCCCCACTGAGAAAGTAGCCATTGGAGACGAAACCCAGCTTTCTGCTACTGACCGGACGCTGATCACGTCCTAACCAGACGTGTCCGGTCGTCCCGACCGTTAGAGCGCGCGCGCTGATTAGACTCTGGGCTGAGTTCGGTCATCATCGACCGGACATGTCCGGTCGCGCTGGCGCCGCTCTAGAACCTCTCTGGACTCTATCGGATGCTGCACTTTGTGCATCCAGTCGTCCAGTCTGCTGCATCTGGTCACGCTGAAAACACTACCATGACGATGAACAGTGTCACCGGTGCGTCCGATCACTGCTTCGCTCAGCGTCCGGTCACTGCTACTCAGCGTTCGGTCATAACTACCAATGCCTGGTGTTGCCGAGCAAGTAATTGGATGCGTCCGATCCTTATTAGGGCCACATCCGGTCACCTCTGTCGAGCTCGTTTCTTCGCAATCTTGCGTCCGGCTTGGTTCCAATCTTCGTGCTTGAACTTTGCTTGACCTTGTATGTCTTCTATGCATCTTCACATGTCTTTCTTGAGGTGTTGAACATTGGATCATCACATCGCCTTCGTCCAAGTCACGTTTTGCATCCTATTGAACTACAAAACAATCACTTGCAAATCCATTAGTCCAATTTGGTTGTGTTGGTCATCAAACACCAAAATTCAAAGTAAATGGGCCTAGGGTCAATTTTCTTTACAAACCCCATGGAGATGAACTAGGTCGAATGAGACCTTTGTCCAAAAGTTCCTATAACTGGATTTTAAGTTTGGCTAACTCATTTGGTGGCATCCTATAGGGTCTTCTCGAGATAGGTGCTGTACCCAGCACTAACTCGATCTTAAATTCCACATCCCTATCAGACGGTAAACCTAGCAACTCATCTAGAAATATATCAGGAAATTCATAGACTACTAAAATATCACATAGGGTAGTGGCTTGAATGGCACAAGACAAGTTTTGAAGATCAAAATTCTAGGGAAGTGGTACTAGAAAAGCATTACTCCCCTTTGGTTCTCTCAACATAATTGTTCGAGTGGATGTGTCAATGAGAACTCCATGACCCCTCATCCAATTCATGCCTAAAATCACATCTATTGCTAGTCCTGGCAATATTATAAGATCCGTAGTGTACTCCCTCTCTTATATAGAGATGAGCACATCTCTCACTAATTGATTATTAAAAATAGTGGCCCATCTGAACTTATACTATAACCACCCATCTGAATGAGAAGCTCCAGAATCAAATAAAACAATGGCGGGATGTTTGTTAACAAGAAACATACCGGCAGTCACAACTTTTCCCGCGGGAATTTCTTCCATGGCTGTATAACGCACGTATCCAGGACGTGCTTTTGGATTGGTCTGTTTCTGATTACCCTGGTTTTGATTGCCATTCTTCTTGGGATGGGGGCACTCCTTGGCCCAATGACCCAACTGATTGCAGTTGAAGCACGGCTGGTTGTTCCTTGGTCCTACTGAGCTTCCTTGGCCTACGTTGCCCTTGGGTATGAAAATGGTGAATGCCCTGCGAAACATCTTCTAGGGGCGACTGGCCTGTGCTTTCGGCGGGGGTGGCCTAAACTTAGGCGCTAGTGGATGAAACTGTGGCCTAGCCACCACTGGAGTTCTAGCCTGAGATGATCCTAAGGCACCTGCCTCAGCTGCTCTTTTGCGACCCTTTGCTATTGCGTGCAAGTTTTTCTGATTCTCTTGGGTTAAGGCATCTCTGACAAACTCATTATAGGTGGCACACCTTGAGTTGGCCATGGTCTTCATCAGTTTGGTGCCAAGGCCTCTCTTGAAGATTTCTATCTTCTTTTCTTCTATATCGACGAACCCTGGGGCATATCAGGATAGATTGTTGAAGGCATGAATATGCTCGGTAAGGGTCTTGGTCCCTTGTGTGAGTCTAATAAACTCGACTGCTTTCATATGCATTCGCCCCGGGGGAATGTGATGTCCCCTCAAGGCTAACTTGAACTGTTCCCATGTGACCTATGTGTTTGTAGGTAGAGAAGACAGGAAATGACTCCACCATATCCCTGCTGGTCCCTGCAGTTGATGAGACTCATACTTGGCCTTCTGATGCTCCATAACCCTCAATAGACGGAACTTCTGCTCTATCGTGTTAAGCCACTCATCCGCCTGGAGCGGTTCTTCGGCCTCTTTGAAGATAGGAGGCTTAATGTCTTGGAAATCTTTGAACGAGCTATATTGATTCGGTTCAGGCCCTTGATGTTGCTGATGGGCGTGAGCGGTGTTCTGCGCAATGAGGCGCAGTGTCTCTTCCATAGCTCTCTGATTTCCTAGAAATTGTGCGAAGAACTCATTCGTAGAAGGTGACGGCGGTGGTGGTAAATCACCATCATTGCCACCTTGGCTGGTGCCTACCCCAGCGCAAGTGCGAGTCATCTGCAAAATTGCAATAATAAGTGATTATTGGTTAATGTCAAGAGATTGTAGATGAATTATGTAATCGTGTCAAACTGAAATTACTGGAGAGAATCTTAAATTCATACAATAAAATAGAGGCATAATAATTCATTCTGGCAATATGACATCACCAATTTGATCACTTATCGTGCTCACAGTGCATTAACATGCATGTCGTATTTCACCAGTAAAACATAACTGGAATTTCATCAAAGTTCAACCCATAATGACACAATATGCAAAGTGCCAATATTACATTGAAGTCACGTCACAAATACTAAAATTCAAACTACAAGTACATTACATAAATAGTAGGGATACGACTACCACTTCAAACTAGTCACTAAACGGCCCTACTCTTTAGCATGCTCGCTGTTGAGGTCGGAGATAGCATCATCCTCATCCTCTAGATCCACTTCTTCTTCCTCCCAACCGTCATCTTCAACTAACATCTCTGGATCTTCTTCTTCCTCATCAAGGAGCGGGTGTAGTTGGTTGTTTAGAAAATGCACCTCATGCTGAAGATCAACCACCACGTTTTAGGTCTACGCAAGCCACTGGCGCAAGTCCCTTTCAACATGGTCCTGCTGCGCGACTAAGGCTTTAGCTCTGTTTCATGCTGCTTCTGCCAGGGTTGCACGGTTGTTTACTTGGATCCGCTAGCGTGTAGCTGTGAGCACCTTGGCACGAGCGGCCTCCAGTTGCTCCCATAGTCATGCTAGCACTGCCTGATTATCAGCTCTTGCCTCTTGGGCGGTAGCTCTCTGCTGATCAACCTATTCTATCTGAGTGTGGAGATTTCCTAATGCTACATATGCCTGATCAGTTTCCCATCGAGCCTCACTTGCTGCCTTCTTGTGCTTGCGCACACGCTTCCTCAATTTATGTTGTACAACTTCGGCTCTCATGAGCTTGTCCCTACAAGTGGTATAGGACTCCTGCCAGAAGTCCCGGGTATCCTGACGAGTATAGAACATCTTCATCATGGCGAACATTGCACTCATAGCGGGACTTGAACTATCTGCCCGCTCATCCCGGTCTCGGATCAATGCATTGTTGTTGCGTTGTGCCCACACTGCTATAGAAGGATCCACCTGAGAAAAAGTACCAGTGGCACTGCCGGTAAGCTCATCCCCTTGTTGCTGACATATCTGGCTCAGCACCTCAAAAGCCACTACTTAGGCACCTTCCCAAGGAGATTTGCCCTCAGATTTCGCCTTCCATTCCTGCCACAGGGGTGCTTGGGTATGAGCTAGTATGGTTAGCCGCACCTCATACCATGGCTGTCCTTCCAGGTATACCTCATTCCAAGAATAGAGAGGCAGTTCGGTATATCCTGCATAATGCAGGACCCTCCAAAGTAGGGCAGGGGTACCAAACATTTTTAGGAAAGTCTCACTCCCAGCTGATGCTGCCATCTGTTCCACCAAAATGATGCAACTCTCGTGAGAACAACGTTATAATAGAAAAGAGTTATTTAACCGAATAAGAAACTTATAAGGGGATGAATAATGCAAGTATATAATAATGATTTATCATGATGCATGCACGTTCCATACGTCCTCACAAACTTAGGAAAATTAATACTTCTAACGACATATATGGTGGCATACATACGTTCTCTCATATATAAACGTAACTAGTTAGGCTACACATTTCGTTGTTAGTGTACCTACACAAGAATTTTATTTCAGCCCAATCCCACAATTATATATGCAGAAATGAAAATTTGGGCTCTAGGTTGCAAGCTAAATACTTCCATATATATACCCATATATATACACTTCCATATCAAAGCTACTCAAAAGTAAATATGCCCTATATATACATATAAATATGCATATATAATAGTATCAAAGCTAACCCATAATTAAATACCTCCGTATATATATAAGACATATATATACTTTAGTATCAAAGCTAACTCTCCTCTTAGATCGCACGCTCACATCTTGTGGTCATGTCACTCATCATCTTACCTTAGGCGTAGAGGCAATTGATCCATATATTACCACTCAAGTGAATGGCATCCATACAATAGCACGCCGTATGAACGATGAAAATAAAAACCCCCAAGTTAGTACTTAATTAGCCACTTGATATCCTTAATTGGGCATAAAGGAAGTGATCACTGGCACACTTTAGATTCAAACTTTAGGTTTAAACACCTATATATATCTATCAGTTGCCAAAACTAGTTTTGAAAAAGCAAAAACCTTTGTTTTAAATACACATGTAGCAATTAATGTTGAATCTTGCTCTGATACCAGCTGCAGCAGAACCGTCCAACTTATAAGAGCACAAGTACAATCGCAGCCCTACAAGCGGTCGCACTATCATACTTAAGCTCATATAAACACGGTAGTCCGTCGAGTACCATGAAGGGTCTCGATTCAACCAACATACAACCAAGATCGTACATGATTCAACATACATGTCACACGTTACATAAAGTTCACAAATACAATTCCATACATCAGAGTACGATTAAAAGTTATTACAAACCAAGTTATCAGGGAATAAGATATCAGGGATGCATATATAATGAGCACGGAATAAGAGTTATCCCTTCGAATGATCCTATATGCATGAGCACGGAATAAGATATCAGGGATGCATATATAATGACATGTATAATATGATATGATGTGATGAATGTATCCTCATAAGTGTTCTCAGCAGCCTTGCAATTAGGTGATAAGAAAATAAATTTTCTTTTACTGAGTAGGTGTATATCTCTTCCCTAGTAATTAATTAAACACTTGTGTAACACATTTTCTGGACTGCAAGACAGCAGCCACAAGTTTTGACCTTACCGGAGTTATACATATCTAAATATTATGTTTGTGGACTTTATGGAAATATTATGAAATTTTCTACAACTTTCTTTTAATCATCTTAAGGTAATTCAGTAGTTATCTAGGTGAAACAATTCAATCTTTCAGATCTATCCTGAGAGCAAGCATTTCTAACAGCAGACTTCTAACAGCTATAAATTTTAAACCATTAGTCCTATGACTATGAAAATTTAACACAAGATATATGAGTAAGTTATATACAACTTTGTTATTAACAAGTTCCACTAAAAAGATCATTATCATCATGAAATTATCACCACAACAGAAACTATACATGCAGCCATCTAGTTGAATTATAAAAGCAACAATTAACTAGCTGCCTATAAGCAATTTTTTCTAAGCCCAACTAATATCATCCATAGATTATATACATCGCAAACACCACATAAAATATCATGGTTAAGGCTAACTAATTTATTATATTCATTTATTAATTTTTCTCATATAATAAGGTGATTTAAAGGATAAATATTTCTAGTGCTTAATAAATACTGAGAAAATTACAGTAGGCTACACATGACCCTAGTTATCTACTGTACAAATTTCAATCCATTTCGACAAGTATAACTACCTCTACAAAAATGACAAGTTACATATGCTTATTTTAGCAAAAATAGTTTAGCATAGTGAAAAGTGTCAAGCAACATATTTAATATTTTTCTTACTTTTCTCATAGCATGATAATACTGTGTAAAAATTTGTATGATCATATGTTATGTATTTTTACCCCAATTAATTTCACTATAATCTAGCAATTAATTAAGATTAAATAGGAAGACCATATTATAAATATGTTTACTGTAGGTTTAATATTTTTTCTAGCTAGAGAATGTTAATACAAGACCAGCAAAATTATAATCACAATTTTACCACTTTCCTAGCTCAAGTTATGCATTTGACAAGATATAAACTACTTTAAAAGCACTTATCTTGCTCAATTTAATTCTCCTAGAAAAATATCCTAAGCAGTAGATTTCATATTTTTATTAAATATTACACTTCAGGATGAATCTAACAAAATTTGGTTCACCCTATTTGGATACTCCTAGCTCTATATATCAATTTTTGAAGTTTCTATTTAAATCTGTGAAAAATAAATAAAGAAAATCAAATTTCCACTCAGGCGCTATAGCTAGGTGCACCCAGTATATACACCCACAGTGGCTGATAGCGGGGGCCCGCGGGTCAACCTAGCCCCACGCGCCAGTGAGACTGAGGCAGAGGCGGCGGTTGACCGGCGAAAAGTTCACCGACGGCGAGGTCGCTCTCGGTAGCGTCACCCCCAACGTGTTCCCCAACCCATTCCGCATCTATAGGTGCCCTTGGTTGGCTCAGAGGCTCGTCAAAGCTAGCTCGACGGCGGCCATGACGGGCAGCGGCGCTGCGCTATGGTGGGCTCGTCGTCTCCGGCGACGGCAAGCCAAGGTGAGCACTACGGCGGCTTCAGGGCTACCTAGCAAAGACCTAGGGTTAATGAGGGCGACGGTGGAGCGGTGGTGAAGCTTGGCCGCGTGCATGGCATGGCGGCAGCGAGAGCGTGGCGGTGAGCAGTCGCGTTACAGCACCGACACGCCGACATTGGCTCGACTGCCAGCGGTGTGAGCTAGACGTGACCCTATGCTAACCTTAACGAGAGAAAGGCGTGGGCGAGACTGCTTGGTGGAGCATGGCCACGGCGAGCGCAAGCTCGGCGGTGCTCCGGTGATGGTCGCGGCGACGGCGATGCGAACTACGACCTCACCTGAGCTCGGATGGCAGCAAGGGTGAGTCGGCTGTGAAAGGATCAAGATGCCCAAGAGGGGGGTGAATTGGGCTAATTCTAATTTTTTGTAATAATTAAGTCCTACGGTTAGCCCAATTAACCCCTTGTGCCTAGAAAGTGTTTCTATTGAACTAACGCACAAAAGACTTGCAACCTAAGTTCCAATCCTACTCTAGCATGGTAATTCTATGAATGTAAGAACAAGAATTGAATTGCTCAAAGTAAATGCTCAAAGTAAATAGAGAGGAGAGGAAACGTGGTGATGTTTTACTGAGGTATCGGAGAGTCGCCACTCCCCACTAGTCCTCGTTGGAGCACCCGCGCAAGGGTGTAGCTCCCTCTTGATTCGCGCAAGGATCAAGTGCTCTCTACGGGTTGATTCTTCGACACTCCATCACGGTGAATCACCCACAATCGCTCACAACTTGAGTTGGGTTATCCACAAGCTCTCCGGATGATCACCAAGCTCCCAATCACCACTAAGCCGTCTAGGTGATGGCGATCACCAAGAGTAACAAGCATAAACTCTCACTTGACCACGACAAGCCTAATGAGATGGGTGGATGCACACTTTGCTACTCTTGATCTCACTAATGAGGGCTCTCTTTGGGATTCTCAAATGTCAATCACCTCACTAGGACCTTGCTCTTCTTAGCACTCTCTAAGATGTTTCTCAACTGTTGGAATGAGCAAAAGTGCCCCCACACATGAGTGGAGGTGATATTTATAACATGGGCTAAAAAACGAACCGTTATGTACCTCTGCGGGGTGATCGGACGCTCAGTCATGTTGACCGGACGCTCCGGTCAGTACACCCCGAACTCCAGTGTTTACAGTGTGACCGGACGCGTCCGGTCACAATTTTCTCTCTCTGGTACCTTATTGTAGTCGACCGGACGTAGGCTCTCAGCGTCCGGTCACTTCACCTTTCAGCGTCCGGTCAAACCAGACACAATCACCTTGGTCAAATGAATTGACCGGACTCTGCGCCAGCGTCCGGTCAGTATTTGACCCTCCATTCACTTCCAACTCTCGATCATATGTGAATGAAGTTTGCTCCAATGGATCAAAGGGCTATTTTGGAGCTACCTAGCGCTAGTTTTAACAAGTGTGCACCACACCTAACTCACTAGACTCACCTAGGTCAAGCTATCCATCCATACCCCCCTTAATAGTATGGCCAAAAGAAAAACAAAGTCCTAAACTACTCTAAGTGTCTCTCTAACTCCAATCGACACTTAGAACTAGTCCATCATTAACCTTGTCGTCTATCCTTTGAAAACCGAAATGATTTCCATCGTAGGGGCATGACCACCTTGATTGCCCAATTAATCTCCATTACCATGACCTAACTTAATTGCCTCTGCAAAACACACGTTAGTCATAATAATCTTGTATTGTCATTAATCACCGAAACCCAACTAGGGGCCTAGATGCTTTCAGGCTGGGTCGAGGAGGTGATGGCCGAGCAATGCGCGAGATGCGACGGACGGTGGTACGGTGGTGGCAGCGAACGAGTTCGACAGAGGTGCGGCGGCGATGGCGCGGCGCTGCGGTTCGCTCGGGCGCGGCGAGGGTGAGAGAGAGGCGAGGCAGAGGCGAGTGAGAGCGAGCGAGGAGGGAGGACGCGTGAGTGAGAGTGGAGAGCGAGCGCCCGACCTCTTCTCCTCTTCAACACACGGACGCGGGGACACGGCGGACGTGCAGTCAGGCGAGCGGCCACGACGTCGGCTAAGATTTTGAACCGGCGAGCTCCATTCAGTCGACTAAAACTCAAATTTCCGACCTCCCAATCTCCCAAACTGTGGTGAATCAGTGAAAACTTCATTAATACAAAGTGTAGAGCTACACGAGTACTACAAGATTGATTAAAGGAGTTTTGTCTAAATCGTCATGGTTTTCAAACTACAAAGCTCTAAAATGGGCTACATTAAAACTGAAATCAGCATTTTACACTTAGAAAAATTTTAAGTCACAAAACAACATTTTGTTGATACTTGTAAATTTTATTTGACCATGTTAGAAACTGATTCAGTTCATGCCCCTTAAATAAAGTTTGTTAACCATGACAAGAACTACTACTACAGCCATGCAAGCTCTCTAAACTACTGTTCAACTTTAGTCAAACTAGCATTATTAAAATGACATTTCAAAGTAAACCAACACTTAGAAGCAAAATTAGCTTAAGTCATGAATATAAACATTGTTCAATATATCATTCTAGATATGTCTAAGGTATTTTGGTGACCTCAGAACCATCTCATGCATTGGTCACATATGATTACAAGCATATGCATATATATAATCAACATTACATGTGATAATGTATAAAGAATGAAATGAAATTTCATATGCCCATGCTCATAAATGCTTGGATGATGCTTGTGCTCATTAAATGTAAATGCCAAATATAATGCTTAACACTGGGGTGTTACAAACACGAAGGACATGGACGGTGAGGGCAGGCAGCCGCGTCCAGGACACTGACTGGCGCAGGCGTGCAGCCCCGGTGGCCAGGATGTGGCCGGCACGGGCGCACAACCCTGCAGCCAGGTTAGCTCCTCGCCTGCAGGCCAATGTCAAGAACTGACGCCCGTACACCATGGAGAAGAGCTGCATGTGTGTGGCCGGACTGAGAGAAGGAGATGGCTAGTGCGGCTTATGGAGGTCTGTGGTGTTGCTTATGATATGCTTGCATTTTTTTTTATTGTGAACTGTCCTGAAGCTCTGCTCAAGGGGAAGAGAAGAGAACCACCATATAACAAGATGTAAACGCCAATAGTTTGACAAAATGGGCAGCCCAGTTACAGGCCACACAACACCGTCAATTGATGGCTAGCCCCTGAACAGAACACATTTTAATTTCTCTTACGTATACACAAGTCAGATAAGTAGGGACACAATGGACATTTTATATCTACTATTTTTTCTCGAAATACAGAAGAAACGCTTTGCCACAGGGCTTCAGCTAAACTGGAGCAAGAGTCAAAACTGTTTTCTAAACTGGAGCCAGAGCCGGAACCTGTTTCCAGTGAAGACAAAGCCAGAGCTATTTTTAAGAGCCAGAGCCATACTAAACTGGCCCTAAGTAGCAGAATAAGAACAGCCGTGGTAACTATGCATCATGGGCGACACAGTGAACAAATCAGAGCACTAGCCCTACACATTGAGGACTTGTTTGGTACGCAAGAATTTCACAGAAATAGTGCAAATTTTTCGTTCAAAACAGTTCAATTTCACAAGGAAAACACATAACAAAAAGCATTTCCCTTGTTCCAAACAGGCCCTGAGTCATAAATAAACAACTTAATGTGCATAAAACACAGCTACTCTTTACGAAAACTGGCATGTACAGCCCCTCAAATTAGGGAAATGAGAACCACGATACAGCAATGTTAGCAAGGAAATTGTTGTCAGATAGTCAAAACAAATCAACCAATGACCACTTAGTCCGGTCACATTAGCAAGGATAGCCGTCTCCATTATACAATACCGAAAGAATATACAAAAAGTTTGTTAGTTGGTCTTCCACAAGAATATACAAAAAGTTTGTTAGTCTTCCGCAATTAGTTTGGAGCCCCTACACTGGTCCTTCATGAGTCAGCGCCCCCCTCCCAGTGCATGTTTATCATGGTGTCTGTAGTTATTCTAATGCTCCTGCATATGGAAAATCATGCGGGTAAGAGTGACTGCACATTTAGTAAAATAGTAGAAACGTTATGTTCTAGTGGGAGAACTAACCAGGTTCAAGTTTCCTTCTGAGCTCATGACGATTTGGTGCATTTTATGTACTTGAGCTGATTGTTGATTTAAGTTAGTTTCGCTGACTCACATAGGGCTGGACTCCAATTGTATGAAAAAGAACTCATCCTCTTCATCATGAAAAACGAAAAAGACTTGGATCATTGTGGTACTACTCCACACAATCTTGCTCGTCCCGGGTTAAGAAGTGATTCAGACATTATCCATCCCTGTGAGGAAAAAAGGGGTTAAAAAAACAGCAACAAAAGAATAAATCATGTGTCTTGTCATGTTATTTTGTTTGCCATTGTGCAGCCAGAGTGCAGGGGAGAGTTGTAATCATACAAAGTGATATTTACCTGTTCTCTTGCTTTCTTCTTGAAAACTCCATAAGATGACATGACGATCTTGCACGACTCTTCGATGTGTGGTATGAAGTCCATGTTCAGTGGGTTATACTGGTATGACCGATTGGAGTTCATGCGCTTCCGTGCAT
Organism: Miscanthus lutarioriparius; assembly: GCA_904845875.1. NCBI lineage: Eukaryota > Viridiplantae > Streptophyta > Magnoliopsida > Poales > Poaceae > Miscanthus > Miscanthus lutarioriparius. The sequence continues at coordinate 26,839,012 of CAJGYO010000016.1, read as the reverse complement.
TCAGGTTAGCATGTGAAGCATTGATAAAATGCAGTAACACGTGTGCCTGTTAATCAAAACATAATTGAAGAGGATAAGAAAACGCAAAGAACTTTAGCAGTGGAATCATACAAAAGAATAGAATACAATCAAAACTTACATGAAAAGCAGCTTTGAGAATGTCATCTGGCTTTGCTTGGTCCTTGAGCAAAGCATATACCTTGTCCTTTGTCGGGTTATATGTAACAATATACCTCTCATCCTGCAACCAAACCACATAGCAACTTTACAGACCGATCTTTGTTTACACCAAAGGAAGGAAAACATACTGAATGGAGCACAAATAAGATGGTACCTCGAACAAAGGTTTTATAGCAATAAACGAAGCAGGTTCTTGAAACGCCTCCCCAAATCTTGATCCTGTAAGGGAACAAAACTGATTAGTAGAGGTTCTACATTGTACCTGCATACAGGAATATATAAGATTATTAAGAGTGCAAACCTATTGCGACTGGCTCATGTCGCCAAGGTGGACTAAATATTGTCTCTTGTGAGTTTCCATCCTTCAGTGAGGGTACATACCCTGCATCAGTAAAACAGGAGATATAAATATCACACAGGGTGACATGCAAATAACTGGCGACTGAAGCCTGAAAGCTTTCATTTAAACTCCATACTTCAGATATCAGTCTTTAGGCTTTGTTATTATTCAGCTAATTTCACTATTAAATTCTAATCTTCTAAATTTAATTGCATGAACTAACAAACTATTTACGGATACAATTTCAGTTCCTTCTCATAAACACATCTGCTGTATTTAGAATAATGTCGCTAAAGATTTATTAGTTACTATGTTGGCTTTGAAAAACTCCGCCTATGGTGGGACGCCTTTGGTGTCCCAGCATAGCAGGTCCCAAACCCTGGTAAAGGAGGAGGATTGTGTTAGGCGCGGCGAGGCAATGTAAAAACTTAGCCACTTTTATGGAGATGAAACCCAAAAGAATCCCGTTGGGGTATAACCCTCTTAGCGACGCGCCATGTTGGAACCCGGGTATGGTGTTAAATGAACAAGGGCCGAGTCATCACCCCCGTGACGCGTCGTGTCGCGATCTGGACACGGTGTCAAGTGAGCAAGGATCGGGTCGTCGCATCCTTAGTGGCGCGCCACATCGGCGCCCGGGTGTGGTGCAAAATGAGCAAGGGTCTTCACACCTACCTCGGCGGGTGCGAAGGGTAATAAAACTAGTCGAGCCAACTAGGATCCGTTTAGGTAGCTGGAATGTAGGGTCCCTTACGGGTAAGTTAAGAGAGTTAGTGGACACAACGGTTAGGAGGCGTGTAAATATCTTATGCATCCAAAAGACTAAATGGAAGGGGAAGAAGGCGAAGGAGGTGGACAATACCGGCTTCAAGCTCTGGTACACAGGGACAACTTCAAATAAAAATGGAGTATGAGTTTTGACTGATAAGAGCCTCAAGGATGGTGTGGTGGAGGTGAGAAGGCAAGGGGATAGAATCATCTTAATTAAACTTGTCATTAGTGATATGGTCTTAAACGTAATTAGTGCGTATGCCCCCAAGTAGGCCATGATGAGAGTGCTAAGCGGCTTTTCTGGGAAGACTTATATCGTTTGGTTAGAGCTATCTCTAGTAGCGAGAAGCTCTTTATAGGAGGTGATCTTAATAGCCATGTAGGTACATCAAGTGCAGGTTTCGAGGCGGTTCATGGGGGTTTCGGATATGGTAGTAGGAACCAGGAAGGAGAGGAAGTCTTAGACTTCGCCATAGCTTTTGATCTGATGATAGCTAACACTTTCTTTCATAAGAGAGTCCAATTTTGTGACATTTAGTAGCGGCCAGTACTCTAGTCAAATCGACTTTGTCCTTATAAGGAGAGATAAACGAACATGCGTGGACTGTAAGGTGATACCTGGAGAATGTGTGGTCGCTCAACACAAGCTGGTGGTGGCTGACTTCCGCTTTCTGGTGCAAGCTTGTGGGAACAAACAAGCTAGGGTTGCTAGAACGAATTGGTGAAAATTAGAAGGGGAGGCATCAAAGGTCTTTAAGGAAAAGGTCATTGAAGAGGGCCCTTCAAAGAATGAAGGCGATGCAAACAGCATGTGGGAGAAGGTGGCAACATGCGTTCGGAAGGTTGCTTCAGAGGTGCTTGGAGTAACCAAAGGGAGCAGATGCGACTCGAAAGACACTTGGTGGTGGAATGAAGATGTGCAAAAGGCTATTAAGGAAAAGGAGTGCTATAAGCACTTGTATCATGACAGGTGTGCAGACAACATAGAGAAGTACAAGGTGGCAAAGAAGACTGCAAAACGAGCGGTGAGTGAAGCAAAGGGGTGGGCCTATGAGGACCTTTACCAACGTTTGAGTACGAAGAAAGAAGAGAATGACATTTATATGATGGCTAAGGTTCACAATAGGAAGACAAGGGACTTCAACCAAGTCAAGTGCATAAAGAATGAGAGAGAGCAGCTCTTGGTGAAGGAGGACGAGATCAGACATAGATGGTAAGAGTATTTTGATAAATTGTTCAATGGTGAAAACGAGAACACCACCGTTTAGCTGGACGACTCGTTTGATGACACTAACAGACGCTTTGTGTGGATGATTCAAGAATTGAAGGTCAGAGAAGCCTTGAAAAGGAGAAAGGGGGAAAAGCGATGGGCCCTGATGGTATCCCAATCAAGGTGTGGAGATGTCTCGGGGATATAGCTATAGTATGGCTAACCAAGATGTTTAACAATATCTTTCGATCGAACAAGATGCCTGAGGAGTGGAGAAGAAACATATTGGTACAAATCTATTAGAACAAGAGAGGTATCCAAAGTTGTACTAATTATCGGAGAATTAAGTTGATGAGCCACACTATGAAGTTATGAGAGAGAGTCATTAAGCAACGCCTGCGAGGAACGACGTAGATATTGACAAACCAATTTGGTTTCATCCCGGAAGGTCAACCACATAAGTAATCTTCTTAATAAGACAAGTTATGGAGCGGTTTAGAGAGCAAAAGAAAAACCTCCATATGGTTTTCATTGACTTGAAGAAGGCTTATGACAAGATACCAAGAAATGTTATGTGGTGGGCTTTGGACAAACATAGTCTCATCAAAATACGTGACCCTCATCAAGGACATGTACAACAATATTGTGACTAGTGTTCGAACAAACGATGGTAACACAAATTACTTCCCGATTAAAATTGGACTTCAACAAGGTCAGCCTTAAGCCCGTATCTTTTTGCCTTGGTAATGGATGAGGTTACCAGGAACATACAAGGGGATATCCCTTGGTGTATGTTGTTCACAGATGATGTAGTGTTTAGTGAACGAAAGCCTGGCGGAAATAAATAGGAAACTAGAGTTATGACGACAGACCCTTGAGTCTAAAGGTTTTAGATTGAGCAGAACTAAAACCGAATACATGATATGCGACTTTGGCGGAGCTGCACAGAAGGAGGGAGATGTGAGTTTGGAATGTCAACTAGTGCCTAAGAAGGATACCTTTCGGTATCTGGGATCGATGCTACATAGGGATGGAGATATTGATGCGGGCGTTAGCTATAGAATCAAAGCAGGGTGGATCAAGTGGCGACAAGCTTCTGGCATTCTCTGTGACAAAAGGGTACCACAAAACCTAAAAAGCAAGCTTTATAGAACAGCGATTAGACCGGCTATGTTGTATGGAGCAGAATGTTGGCATACAAAGATTCGACATGTTCAACAACTGAGTGTTGCATAAATACGTATGTTGCGATGGATTTGTGGTCACATAAGAATGGACTGAGTTCGGAACGATGAAATACGTGATCGCCTAGAGGTAGCACCAATTGAAGAAAAGCTTGTTCAACATCGGTTGAGGTGGTGTGGCCATGTCCAAAGGAAACCTCCAGAGACACCAGTGCATTGTGGAGTCCTAAGCTAAGCTAATAATACGAGGAGAGGTATTGGAAGACCGAAATTGACATGGGGGAGGCAATAAAAAGATATTTGAAAGCTTGGGATATACCTAGAGATCTATGTTTGAATATGAGTGCTTGGAAAACAGCTATTGAAGTGCCCGAACCGTGACTTGAGGCTCTTGGTGGGTTTCAACTCTAGCCTACCCCAACTTGCTTGGGACTAAAAGGCTATGTTGTTGTTGTTGTTGTTGTATGTTGGCTTTGAAACACACTAGTATTTGCACAAAAAATCTCTCTTTGCAGAACTTGTACAAAATTTTGATTTGCGCAGACTAAAAAAGATATGTTGACATACCAGTCCTGATGAAAGAATCCACAGCCACAGTGAACCTTGCCCTATTCAGGGTATTCAATACAACAGATCTCACCTGGTTATAAACTAATATTAGTGCTGTTAACTGGAAGTTTATCAGAAAAAAAATACAAGAGCAACACACTAAAGGGATTTACAAGTGTACCTCATGATATGAACTGAGAAGATATCCGCATGACAAGACGGCAAATGAAGTTACCAGTGATGGATTGCTTTTAGAGATTAGAATGCTCATTCCAGTTCCCAACTTCACAAACAAAAAATAACAAACAAAAGAAATCTTAAAAACTAAATCGGATAAGGAAAAAATGAGAGCGATTGAGAAAGCATAAAGGCAGCAGCAAAGAAAGCTGCAAGCTCAATGAAAAACATGAACACTTACCAGATCAGCAATGTTTCCAACACTTTCTCCTTTAGCAGTGACATCACCGATATTTTCTCCTTTTGCATATGCCTTGTAGATTGGTGCTCGAGTAGAGGTGGAAGTGACAGCAGCAACATTCTGATTGGAGCAAATGCATCAAACAAGTAGAATACATTTCATCACTCATTTTGCAAGTAAAGGCAAGTTAAAAATATTAGTAACATACTATAGCAAGAACCTGTTGCAACAAATCAGTAGGACAAACCTTAACAACATTTGCTATGCACGCCATTGGTAGGAAAAGTTGTGGGAAAGCTGCAGTAGCTAATTCTATCCCAGCTCCTAACTCCATCAAGAGATCACCAGAAAAGCGAAGCTATAGGAAATTTCCATTTCAATTAGTCATTAGCATGAAAGAAAATTAAGTACTGCAGAAGGGCACACATTGAACCTAATATATGCACCTGCTTCAGGTCATAATCAAATTTCTTCCCTTGGCGGGCAAAAAGCATCTTTCCAACACGCCCAGCCCCATCCTGTAGTAGCAAAACAATAAAGATATCAGATTAGTACTTTTTGCTAACTGCACATGGTGAATCTAGTTAAAACAAGTCACCATTGACAAGTGCTATTTCTGTAAGAAGGGCATTAACAGTACTAGAGATATAGTTGGATAGATATTAAAGACATTGTGTTCTTTATTTTGGATACTATATTGCAAGCTTTGTTCTCTTTGAACATGACTTCGACAAATATCAAAAATAGAAAACTCTATTGATCAGTTTTTTCAATAAAGAAAGAAAAAGAAAGTATTTTTACCTTGAGTATCCAGTTGATAGCCACAGCACCAGATGCAGCCCTGCTTTGGGAGACTCCAACAGAGTTGAGCAAGGTTCTTGTTGTAAACACACCCATTGCTCCACCAAAGAAATGCTGACAAGAGAAAAAGAAAGGCAAAATTAAATAAAATACATCTATCCAGGAGATCATGGAATCCAAATCTAATGTAATGAAAATATACCTTCATTGCTCTCCATGTCATGTATGGAACATATGAAGGTGTGACACTTTCTGGAAAGCCTTCGGGCACAACATATGACCTTATAAAGGACATTATTTCCTGCAGCAAATATGTGGAAATTGGAATCACTATATTAGTTCATCATCCTAAATCATGACCATTCATTTTATCTAGTATTTCTATATTGGAAAACAAAGGAGGTAATTAACACCAAAAGATCACGATCACAAGGAACAGTGTGCTATTGAGCAGCATCAAACAAACAATTAGCTTCAACGAGACACCAGGGGCATTGTGCCTAAAGATTGCAACTTTGCTCCACCAGCAAGGCAGCAAAGTCCCTAAATAGATAACCTGAGGTCAGAACAAGTTGACCCTGAATCACATACTAGGCCATGCATGTGATTTACCTAACTGAGGAAATCGAATTCAAAGCCAACCAGCGACTCAATACCAAACCACATTTACTAAAAAAAATTGAATTAATTGCTCGGAGACAACCAACAAAACAAATAAAAGACCCAACTTTCCTTTTCGAGAAATAAAAAACGAGGCCTGCAGTTGCGGATCCAATCTGGACAGAAATAATTGAATTTCGACACTTCGCCTCAAATAACCAGACGCAAGTGAAATTAACTTGAGCCAAATTCTGACCAAATCATTATTTCAAGCATGTCCATCCACATCCTATCGGATCCAACATCCAAGTGTAAATTCTGATCCGTTGCTGCTGCCGAAACCTCAAACTCTCGACAAAGGAAACAACAGCACAACACCACCAAAACACCAATAAATCCACATCATCCTTCCACCTCGTCAAATCACACCATCTCACCTCCTTGTCAAACCACACCATCTCACCCGTATAAACAAACAGAGCAATTCGACAGAAAAAAAGAGCAAACCATCACCAACAGTGTCAGAAACGCCTGGGGTCCAGGGCGGTAGGAGGAGGTGGGCTCACCTCGACGGGCGGCAGCGGGGACTGGAGCGGGACGGCCTTGAAGGCGCCGCCGACGGACGCCCTTCCCTTGGCCTTGACCGCGGCGCCGGCGGCGTGGACCACGTAGCTCCACCGCCTCCCGTCGACCTCCTCCAGGCACAGCACCCCGTCCCTGGCGATCTCCGCCGTCGCCGTCGCCGGGACCCTGGCGGCCGGCGGGGCGGTAGCCTTCGCCGCGGTGGCCTCGGCCTCCCGCACGGCGGCGCGCACCGCGTCCCGCACGGCCGGCGCGGACAGCGTGACGGTCTGCGCTGCTGCCGCCGCCGCCGCAGACCGCTTCAGCCCCATCGCCGGCGCCATGCGGAGGGGTGGGGCGCGGGGGTGGGTGGGTGAGATTCAGATGTGGTAAAGGGCGTTGCCGAAAGACAGCGAAGCAGCGCCGCCGCTTGGAGAGATGGACGAGGCTTATATACGCGGCTCACCTCCAAGGCTCCGGCTTGACAGGTTGACGGACGTGTGGGCGGCTGCTGGAGCCAGACTGCCAGCTGGAGGAAGGGCCGCGAACGCGTGCACTGCAGCGGGCTCCCGCTCTCACCGCCAGGTGGGATTTGGGGCCCACGTTTCACAGGGTTTTTTTTTCTTTGATATAAAAATTTCACAGGGTATTGATTTGAACGGGGAAAAGGTTTATTTGGCTGACATTTTTATTCAACACTCCAGTTCTTTGGGGCCAGAATTCCCTTTTTATTTTAATAACTCTTGCCTTGTAACCGTATCAGGGCAAATGCATTGGTGTTGTCTCATATGTGGTCTCATGTAGTGCCACATAATTTTAAGACGGCTTAATAGACAATAAATACAATGGTTGTATTTTAAGTTGTCTTTTAATAACTCATAATTCATTCATTTATGCAAATAATAAAAGTAAACTTGTGAGTTGTATGGCAACAACAATTCGTACAATGGTACAATAGTTGTCTCATAATCCCAAATCTTAGCTCATGTGGTGGTTGTTTCGCGAAACGACGGTCTCTTTCTCTCTCACTTCTCTCTTTCCTCCACATAAGCAAAAATCATACCACCAGTAGTTTCCACTTACTTGTAGCAATGTACTTGCCCTCACCATAGTTTTCACTTTCTAGACTACTAGCAATAAAGAGAAATGGAAGAGAGCATTTGGAGTGGAGCTTGTCATGTTTGACTCCTTTTTGCACGAACTTGTGGGTCTAGTGCATTACCTAAGAGGTATTTTATGTTTTTAAGTTAAAAGATAAATTGTAGTTACTCTTTTTGTCTAAGACAAACTTTTACACTTCAACCAAGTTTTAAAAAAATGCATAAATATGTACAACATCAAACTAGATTGATTTAGATACCATGAAATATGCTTTGATAATGTATTTAATTGAATAGTAGAAATGAATGTCTTTATTGAAAGCAATTGTTGTATTTTTGAAACACATTGGTTGTGTTCTGTAGCAATAAAGTAAGTGTTGTGGCCGTAGCTTTTTAGGTAGTCCTTCTCAGTGATCCACCGTGAAAACCGTCGTTGTGGCTTAAATTCAGCTCAAGCGAACACATCCAACATTTACATTTATATGCAAGTTCTATGAATAGAACTAAAATATTTGATTTTATTCCCTTTATCCTACCATTACATTAAAAACGTGCCAATCCTATTCAAACTCCACCTTGATCCTTTTATTTTTAACCCACAGATTCATTAAGAACTCGTTCATTTACCCTCCCTTGTTTTTTCCCTTTAATCCCACAAAATTTCCTAAAACTTGTATTCCCATTTTGTCGATTTTGATATTGGTTGGATAGTGATCTCAAAAGCAAATGAATAACAAGTTTGACTTTTTGAGCGCCATGCTATGTTATCTTGGCTTTGTTTCATTCATCTTCTCTGGCCTTGTTTAAGGTGTGTTATCCTGCACTTCTTGTTTTGTTTTTAGACATGGATTTCCTTCCTTAGTTACAGTCTCTTCAGTGCTAAGATTTTCAAAAACTTCTTCGGATTCAACAAAACTTGCACAAGACTCTTTATTTTTTGAGAACTATTGCTCCCTTTTGATTTTATTTAGCTGGTTTATTTATTGATTGTTTTCTCTGTTCCAGTTCCATGTTATTACCTCTATTCCATATTATAAAACGTTTTGGGTTTTTCAGATACATAATTTTTGCTATACACTTGTATATACATTATGTCTCGATACATAATAAAAGTAACGTATCAAGTCTTATAATTTGGAACTGGTGGAGTATATGCTAATTTTCATAGACAATGGTTCCTCAATAATAGATATCATACTGATCCGCATCATCAGCTTATGCCAATAAAAAAACAATCTTAAATTTAGAGCCCTTTAACAAGCAATATTCTTATACTCTCTCCGTTCTAAATTGTAAGACGTTTTTCTAGATACATTATTTCTGTTATGTATCTAGATATGGTGTATATCTAAGTGCATAACAAAAGCTATGTATCTAAAAATGGCCAAAATATCTTATAATTTAGACAGCGTACTAAATAAGAAAAAAAAAACACCACAATATAATTTTTTTATAACCTCCATAATATACATTTGGTGGAAAGATCCTGGGCAGTCACTGTATACGAAGAAGAGAACAACCAAAAAGGACGGTCACTATTTAAGTACACACCTCAAGCGGCATGAGTGCCCTTGGACCTGCAAACGTATCAAACAGAGCGAACACAGGTTGTGCAGGTATAAGTAGGTAGTGCTGAAGAACTGAACAAAAACAGAATTGTTCAGGCTGTGCAGGTATAAGTAGGTAGCCGAGACCCTGCAGCTGCCATCAAGAACCGTCTACGCGACCAGGCCTAGAGCCCACCGCCGCCGTCGTAGACCGAATCCATCACCCTCGCACCTGCATAGGCGAGAACCCGCGGAATCCTGCCATGGAGCATGAGCAATCGAGCCGAAGATCGAAATTTTGAAGATCGAAATCTTGCTCGATTGCTTGACAAAAGTAAATAAAGCGACATTTATATAATTTGTTTGTTATAAACGAAGTGTGTATGTTATGGACAAAATAAAAGACGCACGCTTTCTTGTTCGGACCAAAAAATGACGCGAGAGGTGGAAAGACTCGCGGCACCAAGAAAAATCGGAATTCCCCAGCGATGGCCCCCTCCCTTTCGTGCAGATTCCGCGCGATCATTCACGGGTCATGACAGCGAGCAGCCGAGCAGCAGCCAGCAGCGGATCGATCTGATAACGGACGGGTGGGCGCCACCGCCGCGGTCGCGACCACCCGCCGCATGTGCGGACGTCCTGCCAGCAGCCAGGCGCGCCGCTTGCTTCGCACGGCCGGCCGCGCCCGGGATTAACGCGGCGCGGCGCTTGATTTTTCTGGCCTTGGCCGACCCCCCGGGGGAATCCAACGAATCACGCCTTTGTTTTCGTGTGGACGCTGATTTTTTGCCCCCGGGCCCGACGCCCCGTCGTCGGCTCGCCGTCCACGGACCACGGGACGTCCACCACCGGCCACGAGGACGCGCGCCCCGGTGCCCATCGCCACCATCGGCGACGCCGACGGCGAGACTCGCGAGTCCTTTTGTCATCTGTGCCGCAGTCAGTAAACGATTCTTTTTTAGCGTGATCTCACAGTTAAATCAGTCAGCTAAGGACCTCGTGCCGAATCCACGTGAAAACCTTCGTGAAAGGAAATCGATCCCTGTACCGGCACACTAGCACGAGACGGGCACGTTCTGCGCCTGTCGCTGTCGGTGTCCGGGCACGCGGATCCTTCAGGATGAGCGCGCTGAACGTGGTGGTGGGTTCAGGCCACCTCGCCAGCCGCCGGCGGCCATTAGGTGGCGTTCGTCGTCCCCAGAGCCTCGTTTGCTGACAGGAGCAGCGGTTGTGGTCCGGTCCGGGTAACCCACGGCAACCCACGATGGATTCTTTTTTTTTTTTTTTGCTTCGATTCGATGAGGAAGGCGGCCGCCGTGCTCTACGCTGCCAGCGTCCATGTTGGTGTCCGGTCACCGGACCGGCGCGGCGCGGTGCGTTCGGCGTTACTTGAACGAGCCTTTGTTTTTTCTCCCACGCCTAGGCGTCACTGCTCACTTGACTAGGATGATAGTCGCCGGTCGGTTTTCTCTGTGTGAGATTAACGATGGTCTGTCTGACTACTCGCGATGCCAAACATTTCTCTATGGCGACGGTGCGCACAGCACACGCATTATTGTCTTCATTCACGCACCGAACAAATTGGACAAATCACATTCGTGCGTATTGACTGGACTATGACTGTAGAAAGGGACACATGAACTCAATTTTCCCCGCTAATAAGGGCCATGTCACCATCTTTGCACGTTGCCATCCTACCTAATGTTGAAATTCTCTTAGTGCCGCTAACCCCGACGAGAAGGAAAATATTCATTCTTTTCTCTAGATGACTACAATCTATAGTTTGTCGATGTGTTCTTTACTAAGTAAATGATGTAGTGAACCATTGAAACCTATTGTGTTGTTCCTTGTTGAATGTTAGATGCCTGCGAACGTTGATTATAGATACGAGTATGTTATTTGACTGAATGACTTAAATAATGGATATGTAGACATGTTCTCCTAGAGTCTTGGACATGTGTTTGAGTTCATAAACTTTTCCTAGTTTCTTGTTTCTGTGCATAGTTAGTTGTTCCCTCCGTTCCAAACTAAAAGTCTTTGATTTTTTTAAAATAATATGTAACTTTTACTCTATTCCTTAAAAAAGTTTATTTTGAACATGATTTAAGATTCAATGAGTAATTAATTAGAGTCTATTTTCCTCATGTTTTCTCTTATTAAATACTCCCCCCATACTCAAAAATAAAATCGTTTTTGGACAAGGCTTGGGTCAAACATTGAGAATATAAATCATAAATAACTTTTAAGTTGTTGAGTTTGAAAATGTGAAAACTATATGTATAGATTTATCTTGAAAAATATTTTCACAAAAATTTACATATATCACTTTTTGATAAATATCTTTATAAAAATAAGTAGTCAAAGTTATACTTTGAAGACCGTGCCACTGTGAAAATGACTTTATTTTTTTTTTTAGTATGGAGGGAGTAGCGTGTTGTGCCTTCATTGGACGAATATCCGTCTGCGTCTGACCAGTTACGAGGTGCACTTTGTGGCGAGCAGCGCGGTTTCGATCCCTCGCTTGCTTGTTTTGTTGTGAGGACTGCTACGCAAGCGCGCATACGTAGCCTTGCAAGCTGCATGCAGCGCTCGCCTCCATACGGCTGTTAATCTCATCCGATTTAATGACGGCGCTGGAAATGAAGAGGCCGCGCGGGGCAAAATCTAAACTAACAGTGCGGACAGCAGGAACCTGTCCAAGCTGAACAACGCACTCATCGTGCTCATCCCCAAGAAAGTCGGAGCTTGCTGCCCAGGTGATTTTCGGCCAATTACCATTATCCACAGCTTCGCAAAGCTTATCTCCAAGATCCTCGCCCTAAGGTTGGCGCCAAGGTTGGATGAGTTGGTGGCAAAAAACCAAAATGCCTTCATCAGAGATCGGTCGATTCAGGACAACTTCAAATATTTTTTGCTTATTAGAAAGAAGAAGATCCCCATGCTCCACCTTCTGAAGCTAGACATCTCAAAGGCATTCGACACTCTATCATGGTCGTTCCTCCTCCAGGTCCTGCAGGCCCGAGGCTTCGGTGGGACATGGCGCAGGTGGATGGCCGCTCTCCTCAGCATTGCCTCGTCTCGGATTATCCTGAATGGACATCAGGGGCCAACGATTCAGCACCTCCGCGTAGTCAGGCAAGGTGACGCCCTGTCGCCTTTGCTTTTCATCATTGCTATGGGCATTCTACACCGGCTTTTCATGAAGGCTAGCAGAGATGGGGTACTGCGGAGGATGGAGCCGCATGAAATCAGATACCAATGTAGCCTGTATGCTGATGATGTGATCCTATTTATCCAGCCAACAGTGCAAGAGGCAACAGTAGTGAAACAAATTTTGCAGATTTTTAGCCAAGATTCTGGTTTGATGACCAACCTAGCAAAATGCTCAATCACACCGATATACGGAGGGGAAGAGTCCATGGATGAAATCATCTCCATTTTGGGATGCTAGGTCCAGCCCTTTCCAATCAAATACTTGGGATTGCCGCTCAGCACAAGACCAATCCCAAAGGCGCATTTTCAGTCCATTGTGCTCCTTGTGCCGCCATCGGTTGTTGTAACATATACTCTCCCCTTCTTAATTGAAATGATATGCAGAGCTCCTGCGTATTCGAGATATAAAAAAAACTTATGAAACAAACTGCTTTGTGAAAACTCTCAAAACCACTAGAACGAACTTTTTTTAAGTGGCGGAGGGAGTATTATATATCAAGACATAGCATATATCCAGACGCGTAACAAAAGATACGTACTTAGAGCAACTCTAATGTGCCTCCAAACCGAACTGCAGGCTGAGGTGGATATTTGATAGACGAACGAACCGGGCATGTAGAGCAAAACTGAATCTTATTTCTAGTTCGAACCATCAGCAATAAAAATGTGAAGCACAACTCTCGAGTCTCTTGCACACGCAGCTAATGCAGGGCAAGTGTGTTATTTTTAATTGTTTCATGTGTCTCATCAACCAATGCTGTATCATGAAGAAACCAACCACCTGCGATATTTTCATGTTCGCTTCAATTTTTTTGCAGCCAAAAACAACAGCTGTACAGTACCGATAGAGAGAAAATACAACAACTGCTTAGAATTGGCATGGTCTATACCATAGTTTTAGATCTTAATATATTCTAAAATTTTGTAGTTGAAATTTTTTTAAAGATCGTTTAGAGGCCTAATGAAAACTTTCTAAATTGGGATCGTTTAGGGGCCCAAATAGTTGTTTCAAGTTCTTTTATTACAAAATTTAAGTTTTGAAATTACCTTGTACGATATCAAATACTTAGTGCTTGATGAAGAGGCATAAAACTTTCTATTTGAATTTTTTCCATTTAAAATCATTTAAGAGCCCAAATATTCAATAAAAATAGCATGACTAAAAAAACGAAGACACGTCCACATGCCACATTAGCCAAAACCACAATCGAAACTATGAACTATTTCAGGGGGTATCTTTTGGCCATATTCGCTTCTCTTATAATCCGTCCTTTTCGGCTTGTTTTTTCAGCTGAAACAGTGTTTTTCTCTCATAACAAATTAGCTGGAACAGTGTTTTGGCTTGTTTTTTCAGCAAAGCGAATGGGGCCTTTCAGGTTTCAAAAGTTAAGGGGGTAATTATCCGATATTCGAGTTTGAGTGTTTTTTTTTTTAAATTAACGATAAATTTAGGGAGGCAAATCAGCCTTTACCGAAAATAAAAACCACCAGGAGCACATGTGGCCGTAGCCAATCATATCACTGTTAAATAATAATACAGTAGGATGTGAAATGAAAATATTTTGTCAAATAAAACAGTAGGATGTGTGAAATGGAAATATTTTTCCCTAGTTTCCCATCCAAAAGGATCGCAAGTAACAAAAGAGCACGTACCTTTTCCGATGAATTACAGTGAGGCAACAATGTCACCACACAGCCGCGGTGCAACTTGAGAAAAAAAAAGAGAGGAAAAATGTTACTCATGCGATGACAAACACCCTGCCTCGTGAGATGAAATCTCAATACTTGCTGCTGTCAATGCCTCACATAGTCACATAAGTACAATGCACTCAAATACTATTAACAAAATGCAATTTAATGGCCTAGTTTTCCGACACCGCCCACTATTCATATACAAGTCATAGGCCTTGCTTAAATCTCGGATGTAAAGTTTTGGGATGTTATATCAGGTGTTATATGAGGTGTCATATGAGGTGTTTGATACTAATAAAAAAATAAATTACAGAATCCGTCAGTAATCTGCGAGACGAATTTATCAAGTCTAATTAATCCGTCATTAGCACATGTGTTACTGTAGCACCATATTGTCAAATTATGGACTAATTAAGCTTAAAAGATTCATCTCGTAAATTAGTCACAAACTATATAATTAATTATTTTTAGTCTATATTTAATACTTCATGTATGTGTCAAACATTCGATGGGATATTGAATAAATTTTAAAAAGAGGAACTAAACAATGCCATAATCATGGAAACTGAACGAAAATGAACCACATTCTTGGCATCCTTTTTTTTCAGTTTTTTCTACTCGATTATTTGGCGGCCATTTAAGAGCCAGGCATTGTTGGTTGAGCCACCGGCTGCCCCTCCCCTCCTTTCCCCCAACAACACCAGCATGGTCGGTCGGCTAGGGATGATGCTGACCTGGCAGAGGATGAGATGGGACCCATGCTGCTGACCAATGCTGTGCGAGTGTACAATTCCCTGCTCTCAAGTGTCGGATATCTCAGGATAAGCAGGCCGTGTGTGTGTGTGAGAGAGAGAGAGTTTTAGAAGGCCTTTTCTTGTGAACATGATTGAAGTGCAGCTGGAGGGTTAAGTTTTCTTTTAAATTTTAGTAAAGAGATGGAGGTTACAGGGTATGAAAATTTGGTCGCTGCTGGTAAAGAAGTTGAACAGCACGGTACTTCACACAGAAGTTCAAGCGAATTCAGATGCGATGGACAAGAATTCCAACCGCAACTTTTCTTTTTGAAAGATTTCCAACAAGCGCATCAAGCTGTGCAATGTGCATTAGTGCATGAGACCACACATGTGACCATATAGGGACGGAACGGGTGGTACAACAACTGTCCTTTCTATATGTTGGAGAAGGATTCCCAGAGAGCATTTCGTCGGAGTAATTCAGAATTTTTGCCTGATCTCCAAATGTTGTCATTTTTCCAAAGTTTATCCGTTGTATTGTGACGTGTGAGCAAGGCAATGAGACACGAAATGATAACGCGCCTATGATTTTATTTTGCTCTATTTTTTTAGCATTTAATTCAATATGCAGAAACTGAGAACTATTTTCTAAATGAAATAATCTAGTAAACAAGGCGTTTCACCACAAATAAATGAGAAAAAAAAAGAAGAAATACGAGAGAAGAAGCAAAAAGAAAGCACCCTTGCCAGACAACTCGAAGCCATTTTGGCCCACCTTCAGCCTTACTGGGCTATTTGAGCCCAAGGAAAAGCCCAGCATAAATGGTTTCTGGGCCAGGCCGTGCGAGAACGATTTCTCCTTTTCTTTCTCTATTGAAAGCGCGAATCTGCGCGCAGGATCAAGCGTTCATAACGCTGCCCGCGCTGGCTCCACTCGCAACCAGTGAAGAAGCGTGCGTGCTTCCAGAAGCATCTCGGTGGAGGGCGGAGGGGTCCGCGGGGCCAGCCGCCGGCGAGGTCGAGGGTGCTGGGGAAGCTAGGACCCTCCTTCGGCTTCGGCGCCGGCTGCGGCTTCGGTGTTGGCGTCGGACTCATCGGCGGTAGTACCTCTGCCTTGAACCCTAGACTCGTTCTTGCTGCTATGGAATCGTCCAGAATCAGTCTTTGTGATCTGGAGTATCTCCATCTGGGACTCGTGGCACTCAACTCCTTGCGGTTTAGGCCGATCGATTGTTCGTTGTGGAAAAAAGGCCGATCGATTGATGAGTGATGACCAATCCTGGTTGGAGAGGGCTCGAATTGGGGATAGCTCATCATTTTCTGAACTTCATATGGATGCAATCTATCGAAACAGTGATACGTTAATGAAATGGAAATGGCACCAATGCCAAGATAAATGGTACTTCCAATGACTATTACTCGGTGTTTAAAAGGAAAAATAAATAAATCTGATATATTCTGCACCTAATTGTCGTGAATGGATTCTTGGTAAGGTAAAGTAACTTCCGCAGCGCAGTCAGTGGATTTACCTTCAACTTTATGTTTAGATTCAGGATTTTCTTGTATGGTGTTGCCCCTTTTTTAATTGATGGTGAATTCTTCACTATATTTATTTCATTGCTTGATGCGTACAATGATGATACAAGACTCTGAACTTTCAGTTAACTCCTATTTCTCGTATTACCAATGTGGCTGAACAGGTGCAGGAGTTGGTTCTGGTTTCCCTGGATTAAGCTTGGGCTTTGGAGTTGGTGCAGGCTGTGGTATAGGGATTGGCTTTGGTCATGGTTTTGGAAAAGGAGTCGCTTATGATGAGAATGGGAGATATTCAAACATTGGGAGATCAAATCAGAGATCTAAGGGCACTCCATCTGAGTAAGATATAACTTCATGCAAAATGCCTGTTGCAAGATGATTTCACCTCATTCCCTGTTGTATCTGTGAAAATCAGGTTCTTTGAGCTGAGTAAATATTTTTGTAATTTCTCCAATTACTCTGATGACATAAGGCATCACCAGCATATAGGAAATTAATTAACTGTTTCCATACCTTGCGTACATTTTCATTATGCCTATTTCAGAATTATTCAGACCGGTGCTGGAGCTGCACCCGGGCTGTGGTTCTGTGTGTTTGCCACTTCTTTTTTCCTTTGCTTTCGCTTTCGTTCGGACTAAAATCTGTACATAAACTCCCTTTTATTCTACTTTAATTGAGAGGCAGAGCTCTTGCCGTTCATTTAAAAAAGAAGAAGAATTATTCAGACCTTAAAAGAGCTAACTATTTAGATTATAGATTCAAAACAGTCATGTCTAGAAACCCTGCATGCAACTTATGTGAATGCAATGTACCCTTGCAAACTTGGTAAGACTAATAAAGTCACTCAAAACGACCCTTGTTTTATTGAAAAATTATCGCATTAATACTGATGGTTAATGGCCACCACCAGGTCAATGGCCTCTTGTCCTACTGAAGTACATTTTTCTTCCACAACGTTTTGATTTGTTCCCAGCAAGGTTATCAAGTCGCCCGGCTAATCGCGATTAGTCTGGCTTATTGGTGCATGGTGATCGGTTATGCACTACTATTAGTTGCGATTAGTCGGGTTGATTAGTGCCATGGCGACTAGGGTTCCCATATATCTTTGCACTGTTGCAAGCAAAAATATTTAATAGAGACTTGTGATTTTTTTTTCAGAGACCAGATCGATATCCTGGTTGATGAACTGATCTGAGAATGCAAAGAAACTAATCAAAGCAACATCAAAGGAGATCAATAAGTGGAGGCGAGCTTAATCTAATTGGCACCAGGATCTGCTGATGTTTATATGCTCAGGACATTGTGCTAGGTGCATAAACCTCATTGAAACACACTATTGCTTGTGTGTGATTTGAGTTAATTCTTTGTAGGAGTCTGTAACTCGTGAGAAATGTTGTCCATATTTTACTTGTAGCAAATGCTAGGTTTGCCCAGCGTGTGCTAGGATATGATTGAATGTGATCACAGAGTTGACCATTACATTCTCAACAATATGCTGGATCGCTGTTTCAGATCCTTGAGTTGTTTAGCATGCCCATGGGCTAGTTTGTAATCGTGTAACTGTTGACCTGAATTGGTCGCGGACTCTACACTCCGTAGCTTACTCCAGTATGCCACTCACTCCAGTCCCAGACTCCCAGCTATCGTATAAAGTACTAAAGTGTAACCTTAATGGCTTAATCTTTATGTATTCTTGTTTAACAAGACTCAATGATTATTATTCAACGTAATTCTGGGTCAAGTGAAGTGGGAGCTTATTAAGTTTTCTGTCAAATCTCTCCCACTTTTGTACCGAAAAGATTCTCCATGATAAATAATTTAAACTCCATTCAGCAGTCCTTAAGAGACAAGTCATGTAGCTTTGATGATTAAGAAAGGGAGCTACTATATGAGAGAGGGGTACTATCTTTGCTGCTGCTGCTGTGTCGACTGTAGTAGAATAGAATCGTAGAAAGTGTTGTGGCCTGAACAATGCAATTGGAATATATTTTATAAAATATATTCTATTATTAATCTAATGTACACATCATAACTATTAGTATTTTTTATATTTGGTCAAAATTTAAAAAGTTTGGCTACTCAAAAAAGCGAAACGTGTAGTTATTTTAGAACAAAGACAGTATAGATTTCAATTACAACCAAATTGAAAACAATGCAGTTCACGCGTGATTCCTACTCAACTCTCACAAACTGAAAACGTATCTAACCAGGGCGCTAAGATGGCCGTGTCATAAGAACACCGACTGATGCATATCATGGATCGTGCCTGGCAAAGCTGAAGCACTACAAAAATGTACAGGCAAAATGATTGGTGGCATCGTTCCTTCCAGATCTAACCAGACATGATGGGCGACCTTGCAGCATAACGGCAAGAATGACCATGATCACCACGCAAAGAGACAGGTTTATTGCAAGGCAAGGAAGTGATCTCCATTGGTAGATGCGCACACTTTGGTCTAATCTAGCTTAGCATAAGTTATCTAAATAAATATTCACTTTGTTCCAAATTGTAAGTCGTTTTGGTATTTCTAAATACATAGTTTTATTATTTATTTAAACATAATGTATATCTAGGATTCTAGGTGTATAGAAAATCTGTGTATATCGAAAAGCCAAAATGAGCAAACGACTTACAATTTGGTTACTAAGATACCTGGACATAAATGGGACTAGACCCTACTGTATATTGGTTGATTGCCAAATTTTGCATCATTAGTGAAGGGCGAGATCAGGTCGACAATTTGGCGAAAAATGAACTAGAGCAACATCTTACAAAAAAAAAATGATCAGCAGAATTCATGGAAAGACAAAGCGAAAAAGAGATTCATGTGTTCTAAATGAGGTTTACTCAAATTGGGTCAGCTAGTACTTTTTTTTTTAGAAAAAGGAATTTGTATTCTAGCCTCTGCAAGAGGTTCTGCATTGTTCGCTTAAACTTATCAGCTCGACTTATTAAACATGGTACGGCAGTCGGTTTATCAGCCACAGAAACCATCAACAAATCAGAACTATTGCTAGTACATTAAAAAACTGATTATTATTTTGAACATTACAATCCCAAAACCTAGAACCACCGAAACCAACAGTGTTAAGTCAGATACTCAGAGAATAATAAGACTAAACAACAAGCCCTTGAAGAGATTAATATCTTCACATCGACTGTCCATTCCAACGACGTCCACTAAAGCGCATAGCCGCCCATCATGACACGTCCGGCTCCAGTCCTGCTGATCCCTCCTATGTACCAGCAATAATCTCCAGCGATGGAACATATTTGTTACATTCGTACCATTGATCACCTCTAGCACTGCATTTTCAGAAATAAGATCACCGCCCTGTCTTTGCACGCTTCATCCCCGTGGAATTGAAGGGGGACACACTGGGACTAAGATGGGAGCTTGGGCTTTCCTCCCTTAGAGTGCCATTAAGTATAGCCAATTCTCTTAGCTGTTGTTTCTTGTAGTAGTCCATGGACTCATCCTGATGAGGACAGCGGTCAAGGAAACATGTAATGCCAGGTTAGAAGCAAAACAAATATTCAAAGCCAGTAGGAACAGACAAGAAGTAAAATAACAGACCACTGGTTTCAGAAGATCCTCCAATATGGCCACTGCTTGGTTTAGTCGGGCATCAACGATATCTGCTGGGAACTCAGCTTCCACAAGAACATGCAATGGATCATTTAAGTGCTCATAGCCAGGCTTGTCTCTGAGTTTGTCTTCCTATTTTAGAAAAAAAAGGTTTTTATTTTTTAGAACCTCTCCGTTATAATTTTATGGTAAGGTTTAAAAATATTGCTAAACATAACAATAATGCTCACATAAAATGATTTATAGTCGTAACCACAATAACTACTTTTATACAAACAAACAACTGCCCCATACCAAACTATTTCTGATTCAAATTATTATTTTGGTAAGAGATCTAAGCACAGGGCTGATCAGACACAAAAGTAACACCGGACAAACTGAAATCAGGATAAAATTCAGTTAGGAGGCTTCATCACTGTAAATATGAATTGATTTCTGTGATGATCGCAACTAAACAGAGCATTACAAAGATGTCCTAGGAATATCAATATGTTGAAACTTTCAAATTAACAATTTAAAACGATAGTGCCATTATGGCGAGTATCCACTATACAGTGTATAACACAAGAATATACATGGAATGTACCTAATAAACAAAACATTATACCACTAGTGCATAAAACTCAGGAATCATAATAGAAATATGCTAGAAGGTTTGGATCTTCCACTCTGCTTCCTGGCTAATGTACTGCAAAGTTCAAAATTATACATCTTGACCAATCATGGATTGCAGCGTACGACACTTCAATAGCAAAAACAGTGGAGATCGAAACTTTATACACCAAATTAACATCAAATAGTGTCTATTATCTGTTTAACAGTTTTTCTGTTGTTTTACTTGAAAACATAATTGATTCTCTACTGTAAATACAATTCAATCAAAACCATCCTTAGTTTATTAGTAATGGAATACAGGCAATTTAGATTACCATTTACAAGTCAGATTCTGGTGGGCATATTTAAGAGCAAATGTTAAGTACTATGGCGAAATACAAGTGCTCCTAAAAGGTTCCAAGCCTTTCAATAAGTATAGGCAACTACAACATGGCAGTTCTAATCTGTGTTTATTTACCTTAACAGAGTCTTTCACTGAACCCCGTCCACGAATATAAACTCTACATTGGGTTGTAGCTTCAACTCTTTTCAAGGAGTTCCCTCGTGGCCCCAACAAACGACCAACAAAGTTGTACTAATAATAGCAAGATATTATGAATAACTTGGATTTGTGGTAGCACATAATAATGGAAGATATGAAGGTTCCAAATAGCTAAAAGTAAGTTGCACATACGTTGGGATACTTGTCAACAGGAACATCCATCCTAACAACCTTTTTCACAGTAGGGCTCCCAACAGCTTCAGGAGTCCCATTCCAGTTCGTGGATGGCGATTGGAGTACACCATGATACTGAGAAAAAATGGCACTTCAATTTAAGCATGTAAAATGAGGCAGTTCAGGCATGTAAAATGAATAGGCAAAACAAGTATGAATTCGGACAACCTCTGTTTGCATTCCTGACCAACCGTCTAGATCCATTGGTTGACCATTCATTGGGTGACCAGCTAGTCTTAATGGGCTTGGGCTGCCATAATTGATTCTCTCAGGTTCAACAAAATTTGGGTTAGGTGTCAAAGAAGATGCTCGCAAAATTTCTGCATTGATGAAAACAAACCGTTAACCGTTTTTTTAGATTAAAGAATCAAAGAGTTCCGGCCTCCAAAATAATAGAAGTTGGGATGAAAACAAACCGTTAATCGATATGGGGTGGAATTAAATATATCTTATCTGAAACACTACCATATAATGGAAGATGCTAGTAATATCTATTTCAAAATCAGAGAGAAAGGGAGACCATCCAGGGAAGATTTTCAGACATGTCTAAAGCAGGAACTGAAACTACTGCAAGAAGCTAGAATACAGAAATCACCACACTCAGCAGTCAACAGTATAATGGCTTACATAATAAAGATTCTAAAGTAACAACGGTCCGTTTCACAAAATAGGTAACGATTGAAGTGGTCTAACTAAACTATATGATTGATGAAGAATTTTATAATTATCAATTTCTTTTGTATAAGCTCCTGTAATTTAAAACGCTGGTGAAATATTCATAAATTTACATAAATGGTATCCATTAGGGATTTGCAATTAATTTACGGTTGGCTAAAAACCATAATGTGAAAGGACAAGTAAATGTTGTACATCCTTGGTGTGAATTAAATCAGTAACAAAGTTAGCAGAAACGAGTCCACAACACGAACTAACGAACGATGGACAGGATTGTACAAGAAGATTAGAGGATTATGTCGACAGCAAGGATAGCTAAAAAATAGCAACTGGCTAAATCATGCTCTTATAGCAACTTGTATGCAAAACTATTAAGAAGTGCATCTAAGAGTAACAATAGCACATACACAGAAAC
Source organism: Miscanthus lutarioriparius (assembly GCA_904845875.1). Classification (NCBI taxonomy): domain Eukaryota; kingdom Viridiplantae; phylum Streptophyta; class Magnoliopsida; order Poales; family Poaceae; genus Miscanthus; species Miscanthus lutarioriparius. The sequence continues at coordinate 26,816,566 of CAJGYO010000016.1, read as the reverse complement.
CAAAAGGCAAAGAACGCCAACCTTGGTTCAGAAGTCTGTTACAAAAAGGAAGAACTTGCATGAATGGGGCTAATTTCTGCCTCTCGGCAAGTAATTCAGCAAGATATCTGCCAAAGTTCCAAGCAAAACAATTTCATTAGCCCGATCAATCTTGTAGCTATGATTGTACTAAAATAACAACGATGATCACCCCATGCATTTAAAATAGAAAAGTCAGAAAACAGGAGTGCCGAATGATCAGTACAACAAACCGCAGAACAGTATGAATTATCGATCGAGCTTAAAAAAACACTCTAAGAATGAGCTGGATGTCTTTCGTCGCCCAATGGAAGACACAATGCCGATTTATTCCTACAAGCCGTCTAACAACCAGCAACACATGCACAAAATCCGTCATTAACACGCGACCCCAAAAATCTTCGACTTGGCAGATAACTATGGCAGTAGGACAGCATTGATCGACGCCGAAATCACACCAAGGCGGTCGTGATCAAGCTCGCGCATATCTCGCACAGCAGTAACAGAAACTCGCATTTGAATGGTTTAGCAAAAGGGATCGGCGAGAACACGAAAACCAAAACCTGGCAGAGATGTCAAATGGGATGCAAAAAACCAAGAACAGGAGGCACTGCACATACCTCTCCCTGTCCGAGGAAGAATACCTCATGGAATTGTGGTGATGAGGGGAGGAATGGACACCGGATGTTGAGTACTGGAAGAAAGGGGGCGGTGGGATCCTCTCATCCATGTCCCCCAACAACAAGGACACCAAGAATTCAAAAGAAAACTGCAAGATTGAATCTTCAGGCCGAACTAGGGGCCAAGATTGAACTGAACACAGGGTGCCAAGAGCCGCCCAAAAAAGAATCAAGAAACCAAGAAGAGGATACAGCTTGTAGCTATCAGAGCAAATGAATGGGGGTGGATGTCTGCGGCCTCCTATACGGAATCCAAGGAAATCTAAAAGGACAGAAAGGTGCCAATAACCAAGGAGCAAGTATAGGGATGGATGGGATTATATATGTGTGTGCATAAATAAAAAAAGAAGAAAAGGGAAGGTAATTGCTGGGTTTTTTTTGTCAATCAATGATCAGAGGCGGAGAACCCAGGCTGTTCAGGGGTTGGCAGAGCAGAGCTCCGCTGTGGCCGCCGCCTGCTGTTGTTCTTGCTCCTTCGCTCTTCCTGCTTTGCAGTAGAAGCAACAGCAGGAAGAGAGGGGATGGGGTGGGTGGGAGGAAGCGAGACAGTCAGAACTGCACGGGAAGAGAGGGAGGCAGCAGGAGACAAACCCAGGAGAGGCGACAGCCAGCCTTGGATGCCCTCTCGCTCGCTGACGTGTGAATGTATCCCACCGGTTGGTCCAGCTCAGATGATGATGACCCTTTTTTACAAGTACCATCCAGCTCACACGATTGAGCTCCGCCTCCGCCTGCTTCTAGAGATCGTTACTCCTATTTTTTTCACCTTTTAGTTTTTTTTTATTATAATTTTCTAAGATCATCACTGCTTTTTCGCCTTTATCGGTTTTTTTATTATAATCTCCTTATTTTGATAAATTTGCAAAGGAAAAATAGCTGTAGTTGTGAACTTATCAACAACTAATTAACTGACACAAAAGTGCCTGGAGATAGGAAAAACTCCATATTCAAAGCTCCTGTGCCCGTGCATAAAAAGGCTACAGCGTATTTTACCTTATTGTATCAAGAAACGCATTGCATTTCATTAGTTGTTATAAGGTTAAGAAAAACTGGCGTAATCACACATGTTCTATAGTATTGAACTATCGATAGCTAGTTTCAAGGTCCTCGCAAAAAAAAAAAAAAAAAAAGCTAGTTTCAAGGAACGATGTTTTTTAATATTATTTCATCAATGTTATGTTCATGAGTGCAGAACTGTACTCTTTTTTTTTTGTGCCTGCTCCTCTTTTTTCTTACTGGCTACTTGGAAATTCCGTAAACATTTATATGCCACAAGTTGTCTCAATGATGTGTGGGTCCAAACTACATTATCAGTGGCACATAATCGGAATGGAATGAAGAATTCCCCTTTCAAAGAACTCCACCTTTTGGTGACTATAGTTCTAGAAATAAAAATGCAGACTTTTTCTTGTTGGAAAGAAGCATATAAAACCACACTCTCACTTAAATACTCAATACATTTCAACTAAAAACACAAGTTTTTTTTTTCTGAAAATGTTGCCTCTAAGATTATGGTGGTGCCATAAGTGTGCTTATGTAAATTTAGGCTAGGAGGACTTCTGCTCTTAAAATGGCTATTGTTTCTAAGAAATCTTATGCCCTATAATATGATGAAGCAATTTTTCTCTCTTCCTAAAATGAACTGAAAGTTGGCAAATAGAACAAATGGCTTTAATGGATTGGTTCTTCCATGCACCGCAGAAGCCAGCAGAGCTAGAAAAAACCCTCCCAAAATGCCTTGTCGTGAAAGAGAAACAATGGTTTATTGTCCTCTTTTCACAACTAGTTAATGAGATAAAATGAGCCCAGAAGTCATAGAACTATGGGTTCGCTGTGATCAACTCAAAACAACTATATCACCACAACTCTAGAACAATGACAATCTAATAGCAGCTGTAGTGTGTGTGAAAATTAAACCATCACCATCAACATGAACCATTACACTAGAGAATCTTGACAGAGCCCAAATCGACTTTCGACTTCTCAAGTACTTATGAGTGAAATTGAGATAGTGATTCTGGATAGTGATGTAGAATTTACATTTTATATAGAAAAATGTTAGGTGTTTGAATCCTAGATGATTTTCTTTAAATAGTGATAATCTTCAAATAGTAGGGTTTTTGGTATATAGTTGAATTCTATAATCTCATTTTAGAATCCAAATGTTTGTTTTTTACTCTCATTTTTCTCGTTCTCAATTTTTCTTAGGAGATCCAAACAAGGTTGAAAGGACATTCTTTTTTTAGGAAAAAAAACATGATCATGAATGGGGTTTTAAAAACTCTAAAGAAGACTTTAGTAATATGATAGTTTTCAAATCACAAGGGTTGGTTCACCCAAACACATCATAACTTTTCAAACCAACATATTTTGCTAAATAGCTGATCATATAAATAGGATAAAATGAACTTAAGCAAAAGGATAAAATCATAAACAACATCTCTTATTGCTTCTCCATCCATTTTTTGCTAAATGTACACAGCAATGATGTCCTGTGTACTGTGCATGGTTCAGATGGTGGCGTACCTCGAATCGAATTTCTAACTAGATCACGGCAAACCTCTCACTTTCATATATGTTTACTTCAAAAAGAAATGCACGTACAGAACATTGACATATGTGAACCACCTCATTAGTGTACTGTGGAAGATATTTCCTCCATCCCAAATTATAAGTCATTGTAAGAATATTGGAAAGTCAAATCATCTCAAGTTTGACCAAATTTATATAATAAGATAATAATATTTATTATACCAAATAAGTATCTTTATGTTCTTTATTAATTATATTTTTATAATATATCTATTTAATGTCATAAATTTTTGTGATTCTTTTTATAATTTTGGTTAAACTTGAGATGTTTTGACTTTCTAAAATTCTTAGAATGATTTATAATTTGGGACGACGGGAGTAGTTCAATGGGGAACTAACAGCTCAGCCTTCACATCTAAATATTCTCAAAATTATTAATGTGGTTGCCATTGATTTCGATAGGATGATGATTGATGTACACAGAAAGGGACGTTTCATTACGGCAGCAGATCGTATATACAGTATATCCTCTTTATTTCTCTAATAAAAATGAAGAAAAATAAATGGAGAGCGTATGAACTTGTGATTTAAGTACGGCGATTGATGCCCACGTTGCGGGAGAAGAATCAAATGCCGTGTGCATCTGTGGACCAGTTGGTCGGACAAAATTTTAAAACATCATGCGGCTCTAGTGCTGACCACTTATACTGACTTATCTATTGTATTGGCCAGTTGGTCCTTGGACAAATAATTTAGTTAAAATTAATCATCATACGGCTCTATATGTATATTTGACCACTTATACTGACTTATCTATTGGCTCTCTTGAACTTTAAAATTGAATTCATTCTAATAATTATAATTTATTTTATAAATTAAAATTTGAGATATGCTTATTTGTGAGCTTAGAAAAATTATAGAATATTAAATTTTAAACAAAATAGCCTAATCTAATAAGCAGACTTCATTTCCTATAAAATAAAGGGATCTAAACGGTCCCTTAAGGCTTTCTGTACTGGAACCTATTCAACATTTTGAAATTTATTTGCTATTAGAAAAAACAAAGAAGACACATTTGATGACCATTTTATTGTCGATCATGCACACAATAATACCTCTGCTGAAATCAATTTCGAGGTATTTTGTGATGGTAGCATGCAAAAAAAAAAGGTGGGGATAATTTACATCAATCAAATCAGCTTGTAATTTCAATAGGTCATCTTTTAATCAACTTCATCATTATGCAACCTGCAGTGAGGACCCCATCCTGCTGAACGCTTTCACGGTCGGTCGAGAATGTGCCAAGGAAGTTGCGGCATCTGGCATATGCTTACAGATAGACACAATTTTCCAGATGTGTACACGTCAGCACGGTCCACCTGGATCATGCCGGCTCTTGAGTCTTCACAGGTGGGCCCGCCGACCAACACGTCACGCTCGAAGACCCACCACCCACCTGCCCGTTCGAACCGAGCGCGAAACGTGCACGGACAACAGGGTGCACCTACGACCGCCGTACTACGTGCGAGCGGCCACGGCCCGGCACGCGCCAGAGTTTCGACAGGCCGCCGCCCATCCTGGCCATGCACCATTAGACGCGACGACTATAGATGGTCACCGATGACCATTCGCTTTTTGTATTTTTTATTTACATTTTCAATTAAATTAATTTATTTATTTGCAAAAGTTGGAGATTTCGCTAAGTGAATGGTTGAATTTCGTTTCCTAGACAGTGCACATAAAAGAATAAAAACTTTTTATATGAGCTCAAAAGATATATAGCTCGACGAATCTATAACTTTGGAATTTATAACTTTTCACTTTAAAAACTATCTTGGTACCGAAATAATTGATACGATGTTCGGATCTACAAATATAGATATGAATCTTATATCGATTATTTCAACACTAATAGGGCTTCAAATGAAAAGAGTTGTAGATCTCGTAAAAACTATGATTTTTATTTAAATTTTATTTTTATATGTGGGGATATAAAAAGGTAATAATTATTTTAGAGATATTGCTATGTATAGAACTGAATAAAGAGTTCCCGATGTATCCAATTGTCGTGTATCGTTATTAGGGATACCCAAAGCAAGGAGGTTAGCGTCCACGCTGACTCCCCCGGATGGCTCGAGACGTATTAAAAGGTCTCGAGCGACCCTAAGGCCGCGGACTCTGTCTCGTCCAAGGTCGCGGGTTCCGTCTTGCCCGACCCCTCGGGTGCGGGCTCCATCTCGCTCGACCCCGAGGACGCGGGCTCCGTCTCGCCCGACCCCAAGGCTACGGGCTTCGACTCGCCCGACCTCTTGGGTTCGTGCTCCGTCTCGTCCGACCCCAAGGACGCGGGTTCCGTCTTGTCCGATGGGGACCCATACCGCCGCTAACCACTCCAGGTCCAAGCGTATGAGCCTGGGTCAAAACTCTGACACTAGGAAAGAGGCTGGCACGCCTCGATGTAACCCGTGGCCATAACGGGCCATACCTGGCGATTCACATCAAGAACAGTGTCGAGCGTGTCGGTACTGTTCTGCCTAACCCTCGTACGGACGCTAACAGACGCGTCAGTTCACCACAACGTTTGCCGGGACGGAGTGGAACGCCATGACCGACAGATGACGCCTGCGCATGGCGCTAGTGACGAACAGGGCCACGACGTGGAGCCATCCCTGTTGACATCTACAGGATTGACGGGACCCGCATGAAGGAGAAGAAGGACCCGACGACCTTGGAAGCCTTCTTCTCTCTCTTCGCTCTCTCTCTCTCTCTTCTCTCTCGTTATTCTCTTTTTTCTCCACTGTAACCCGCGTTTTTTCTTCGCCTATAAAAGGGAAAGCAGGGCGCCTCAGCATCGATTTCGCGTGTTGGTTGCCCAACCCGATAAGTAGTTTTTGAATGATTCGCGTTAGCCAGGAGTTAGAGATGTACTTTCTATTTCAATGAACTGTCAATGGGAGAATTCAACCATTAGATTAGTGGAAAGAAGAAAGAATGGGAAGAAAGCAGCCATGGGCAAGCTTTAATTAATATAAATAAGTAGGAGTTACAGCCTTTAAATTAGAGTGAAACGAGCCTTCGACGTAGTCAGAACGACCGATCTATTATTATTTTTTCGAGTAATAGCGGGGGACCGAACGACGAACGAATCGAAACACAAGAGCACGACACGAGCACACAACTGAGCGGCAATCGAGCTATCAACACCCGTTCACCCCTTCCACCAGAGACTTGGGATCCTTTCCCTCTCTCGTCTGTTTGTAACCTCTAGTGCAAACCAAGTGCCGGTAACACGAGCAACAGCGAACTGGACGTAGGGACGTTCCGTCCGAACCAGTATAAACCCTTGTGTCCTCCGAGTACACCATCCGAGCCAGACGCGAAATACAAATTTACTCGTCGTCGGTTTGAAAACACCGACACCAATCGTTTGTAGCATATCTCTAAAAATTATATTTTTCTGATGACCCCAAATAAAGAAAAAGTTTATATAAAAATTATAGATCTCGATGAAACGTACAACTTTGTAGTTCATAGATCTTTTTTATGAATCCATATTTGTGATGAAAACTTGAAATAATTGATACATGTTTCAGATCTGTATTTGTAGATCGGAGCATTGTGGTTATTTCAGCATCAAGATAGTTTGAAATACAAAAGTTGTAAACTGTAAGTTGTAGATCTCGTCAAATTTATATAATTTTTTTATGGGAGTTGTGATTTTTAGGTGCACTACCCTGAAAAAGAAAATTATGTCGATTCAATTGGCAGTAAGAAAATTTCGGTCGGTTCCTTGGCGATATCTTAAGGGCTGTTTAATTAGTAGAGATTCACTCCATGATTTTTAGCTCTAATTTCATGATTCTTTGATGGAGAGCAAATGGAAAGTTACTTTGATGGGGATTGAACGAGTAGTGTTTTTTTAGCTCTTAAGCTCCGTTCGGCTTGCTGAATCTTGGCTGAAATTAGCTGAAAAATACTGTTCTGACTGAAATATTGTGAGAAAAAAACACTGTCCCGGCTAAAAAAGAAGCTAAACAAGCCGAATACGGAGTAAGCCGAACGGGTAGTCTGCAGCGCAAACAGAGAAGCAATTCTTGCAAGATTCTCATCAAATTCTACTTGTATTTTACCCACTTGACGATTTTAAAGTAGAATATGGAGTTGGGACGCTTGAAAACGGCCCATTAGTTCATCTATCAGTCGGCGATAATATGCAATTATTTGTTAATAGTTTTTTTTTGCAAAAAAAACCCCAAAATTTTCTTATATCTAATATTACAAATAAGAAGGATTCTTCCGCACGTTGTCTAACACATCTCTCTAATATGTGGGGACATCCTACGTCTGAACACTCTAACCAATTCTCTCTCATATCCCCTCTCCGAATAGCTCTACCACCGGCACTAGATTCGCAAGCTCTTGCCCGCCTACTCTGATGAGGGTGTGGTAGAGAAACATGCTGGCAGGCATAGGTAGAAGCGATGCAAATAGTGTAGGATGAGGATCTGGTGGTGAGAGTCAGTGCCTTCTTGGATGGGTGATGGGGGATGAGGGGTTGAAGGTGGTCGAGCAGTAGTTGGGATGGTGGTGGCTGTCTGGCTGACTTCTTCGCACAATGGAGTGTATCTAGGAAGCAAAGAATGTCATCAAGGACTATGTCTAAATGATATCCGTTCGTATCGAATCCGTTGAAGGTGGTGGTGACAGGCATTTTCTTGGATATCACTCATTGTTGTTGGAGGGTGGTGGAGACGACCGGTGTGGTTGTTTTTTCGAATACGGTATGAATCGGATTCGGAGAAGTAAGAATTAGATTATATAATAGCTATAGTATAAAACATCAACATGAGTCCATAATCCATCTAGATTAAGCACTAAAGAGTAAAGCAACAAATAAATAAAGATATTGCATATATCAAACATCATATAAGCACCAATTTCATCTAAATTGTTCAACACATTGCTTGATGGTTTCATGGAGTCATGATCAATTCAAGATTGATATAGGCCATTTTTCATTGTTAGAAAGAAAAAATGTAGTTCAAATTTCACTAAGTGTGTGATATAGTTTTAGAAAGTCCATGATAAGTTCCTTTCTCAAATGGGAAAAGCTATGTAAACTTGCTGAGATGATCAAACTTGTATTCATATGGATGACCGCTCATTTGAGCAAGTTTGACCAAGTCAAATTGGTCAAATGAAAAAACAACACTTTGACTCTAGTATTATGAACTCTAAATGACTTCAAATTGAAAAGTTTTGAACGTTTGTTCAACTCATCAAGATCTACAATTCATTCCTTTCCATTTGAGATAGTTGTTGAGAAACTTCTTCTTCCTAGTGTCTTCAAACTCTTTCTAGATTATCTCACCAAAAGTTTTGAATACCAAGTTTGTTCAGCTCATCAGGAAGACAATCCTTATATAGGCTATTTTTTCATTTGAGATCTAAAACTTGTTCTCCCACAAGTAGTCCTTCATCGTGGAGTTCAAGATTTGTGACTAACCACAAATGGGAAAATGAGAGAAGATTGTATATCTTGGAGAAAATTATTTTTTTTTCATGGTGGTGTCTCACATCATCTCCAAATGAAAAACAACACTTGACGCTCTAAATGACTTCAAATTGAAATAATAAAGTTTGTTAAACTCATCAAGATCTATTTTGGTTTGGTCATACCATTTGAGATAGTTTGATGGTTCAAATTAGTGACTTTTAAATTTCGACGTTTACAACTACTAGTTTTCTAACCCTAGATTGTCTCAAATTGAAAAGTTTTGAATACCCTCATCTTCAAGAGTACAATCCTTATATAGGTCATTTTTCAGTTGAGAAAGTTTGAACAAATCCTTTCCTCCCCATAGTTTCCTATATGAGATTCAAGAATTTATGACTAGTGTTTGATAAAACTTTCTCAAATGGTGAGGAGGAGGATGAGATAAATCTCCAATATTAAAAATTTTGGCATGAAAAGATCCTAACTAAGGACTCAATTAAAGCTTATTAAAGATATACGTTTTGGTCAACTGAATTCCCAAACTCCCTAGATTGTCTCAAATTGAAAAGTTTTGAATACCAAATTTGTTCATCTCATCAAGATATACAATCCTTATATAGGCCATTTTTCATTTGAGAAAGTTTGAACAAAATATAGCTCAAATTTCAAAATGCTATGTGAGTGAGGGAATCGTCTATATGAGATTCAAGAATTTATGACTAGTGTTTGATAAAACTTTCTCAAATGGGAAAATGAGCTATGTAACAATTGTAGATCTTGCTGAGATGATCAAACTTGGTATTCAGAGTTTTTTATCGCATTTAATGTCAAGAGCAAGTTTGACCAAGTCAAATTTGGTCAAATGAAAAAAACAACCTTTGACTCTAGAGGGAGGAAAATGACTTCAAATTGAAAAGTTTTGAATACCAAGTTTGTTCAACTCATCAAGATTATTGTTTTTTGACTTTCCATTTGAGTTGTTAGGGCATGAAAGACTTTTAAGCCCTAGATTTTAGAAGGTACCGCCATAGTGAGGCTGCCATCATGGGCAGCAGTGGAAACAAATCCGCATGAAATCGGATACAAATGTCACTATTTACCATATTATTTTATTAGATCCGAATACACATTTGAATATTCTTGAATACGAATGCAAAAGGAATAGCTCAAATTCGGATTCACGTTCAGATATCTATTCGATTTAGTTGTCTATGAGCATACATCCGTGTTTTGCCAATGATTTTATTATATAGTGAATTCAGGGAAAACTAAATAGCCAACCAATCCAGGAACGGAAATACTTCCTGCAGGACGTAGTCCGTGACTTGTGTCTGGACACGGCTCCCCATGAGCGGGCCCTAAACAAAAAACAAATCATCATGTTCCTTGTGCTTATCCGTCGTCTCTCCTAAGCTCACACCCCACTCATTCGCGCTTATTCACGCAACAAAAAGGAGAAGATACGGAAAAATTATTTTATGGTGGTGACATCATCTCGTCTTGCCGCCTTCTCTAACGCTCCATGTCGGCATACGTTGAAGTTGGTGCCGTGCGTCACCCCATCTTCAAGAGTCGTCGTGGAGAAAATGATTCAATCCTACCTCCCCGCCATCGCCCTCAATGCATGAAAAGATCCTCGCTCTCGCTCTCTCTATCCTTCAGCAAAATGCTATAGAAGTGAGGGACCGCGGCGGCGCAAGTCGCGCCCCGAGAGGAAGGAGCTGCTCATCGCTGCCTCATCCCTTCCACAGTGCGGTTGTTAGGGCATGACAGACTTTTAAGCCCTAGATTTTAGAAGGTACCGCCATAGTGAGGCTGCCATCATCCCGCTGATCGGATACAAATGTCACTATTTACCATATTATTTTATTAGATCGTTTGAATATTCTTGAATACGAATGCAAAAGGAATAGCTCAAATTCGGAATCACGTTCGAATATCTATTCGATTTATTGTCTATGCCATCCGTGTTTTGCCAATGATTTTATTATATAGTGAATTCAGGGAAAACTAAATAGCCAACCAATCCAGAACGGAAATACTTCCTGCGTAGTCCGTGACTTGTCCCGGCTCCCATGCTCTAAACAAAAAACAAATTCGCTTATCCGTCTGCTCTCTCTGAGCTCACACCCCACTTATTCGCCCTTATTCACCCGCCTCACAAAGGTGGCGCTCATCCGTCTGCTCCTTCTCTAACGCGTGCTCGTTAGGCGCACCATTGACCTGTTGCTACCATGGCCCTCGCTCCCATTTGGTAGCACCGCGTGCATGTGGCGCCTTTCCAGGTCTTCTTCTCGCCGCCGAGCTAAGGCACCATCGCCACGAGGCGTGGCGGTGCTAGTGGTGCTCGTGCGTCGCGGCTTGTCGCCGGCTCCCACCCCGACGGCCGAAATCAACTGGCCCAGCCTTCCCTCCTCTATATTGCATATGTATATTGTTTCAAGTATTTCAGACGTTTCAGATGTATGCAACAATTATTTCATCTTGATATTGCAAAAGTAGATCGGAGGATGTTGCACATGTTGCATATGTTTCAAGTGTTTAAGAGACATGTTGCAAGTGTTTGTTCAAAATGTTTCATCTGTTTCCAGACGTCTATTGCAATCTTTTTTATCTGGAGGTTGCATATGTCACATATTTTGCAATAGTATGTTCCAAATGTTTCAGTTGTTTCAGCCTTATGTTGCAGCATGTGGTTCCATGTTTCAAGTTTCAAATATGGATGTTTCGTGTGTTTCACAGACATGTCGCAGGTGTGTTTTCCAAATGTTTCATCTACTTTTAGACGTATGTTGCATTAAAATATTTTTCATATTGCAAGTGTTTTATGCTGTACAGCTGGGGGCGAGCGGACTGGGCGCACGGCGCATGGGGGGGGGGCCGGTGACGGTGGTGTTGCGATCGAGGCGCGCTTAGGGCGTGCTCGTCCTTAGCTGCTCAGCCTAGCTCCCGAGTGCCGCCCACGCGAAGAGAGAGGAGAGGGTCAGAGCAACCGGTGGGCGCAAAGACAGGGTGAAGTGCGCGCGTGGGACAAGGCAAAGACAGACAAGGGCAAGCTGCACAGGTGTCGACGCTAGCCACGCCCAGAAAATATGGGGTTCTCGACATACAACTACGTCAGATAGATGCAAATCAAGTAGCAGAGTTCTTCAACTCTTACACAATTAGAGCATGATTGATCCAAAGAATCCGATGGAAACTAATGTGTGCTCAGAAAGATAGATTTCTGATCACATATACTGACACAGATCCACTTAGGGATCTGAATTAATATTCTCCAGCACGAATAACTTGATAGGAACACTATATAGGTTTCTAGAGCGATGGCCCGGCAAGAAAATAAGATCTACGAGGACTTCGGCCTAAACAAAGAATGGTCCAACGCTAACCGGCCAATGGGCCTAACTAATTAAATGTAAACTGAACTAGACTAACAACGCCAAACATTATCTGAAGATGATGGTGTAGGTTCTTATCAACATCCAATACTTGTGAATCAAGAAGTTTTAGGTATAATTGGTTGCATCAGGATTCAGGAATTAGAATATGGAACACCAGAAAATAGGACATCTACTTACAAGAACAAGACGGGCAAACTAATTCCAGTTAGAGTCTCTTGAACCCGAAAAGGAATACAGTGGGGGTCATCACCAGAGCCCCAGAGGATTTAATTATCAGTCTATGAATTTCTTTACTTGATGCACACACACACACACACACACACACACAGAGATTTGGAGAACATTCTTTGATTTTTAAAGTTTTCTGAATATATATATATATTTACCTTGATACTTCCTCCTTAAAGCTATTCTCAAGCATCCTGCACGCAGAGATGTTCATCATATATCTAAAGTACAATAGACCTTTCTTGTGGAGGCCTGTCAAGTTTAAATACAACAAATTCTTTACATTAACATGAAAATGCTTTGAAGGCAAGCCAGCAAAACCTGTTGACATTTAAAAAAAATATGCATAGGGGAAAAATGCTTTCATACTGTAAATATGGTACCACAGAAATCACCTTGTCAGCCAAGATACTCTTGCTGTACATTGAAGATTATCAATCTCTAAGACCAAGCTCAACCTCAATGTCATCATCCTCTTCAAATAGCTTTAGCAGACGTGCATGTTGTTCCTCCCTTTTCTTCTTCTGCCAATACTTGAAAATGAAAAATGACAACAGAATGACAGACCCCACTCCTAGGAGGACGAACAAAACTGTTTTGCCAGTATGGCCCTTCGGCTGAGCTTCAGCTTTCTTATCATCGTTGGATGTTTGAGGATCACCAGCTAGCACTGCAAAACATTGTAGGCAGTTAGTTGTCAGAAATTGAAAGTCTGTGGAATAGACACCTATGTTTTGTTAGTCTGCACTTGCACTGATTTTAAAAGAAGGGAAATGAAGCAACATACGAGAACAAAAAAGGGATATGACATCACAATTATGTAAATTACTATCTTCAAGAATCCAAAAATGGTATAGCATACCAGAAACATAAACATTTGTCAGTAGTTAAAAGGCAAATGTATCATTATCAGATCTTAAATGAAGAACTATTGCTTCATGATCAATGGACCTAGCATTGCAGTTTCCAACTGCACCAACCACGTCTCATTACCCAGTCATGTGCAGAACTTACAGAGTTCTGGCAGCAAAACCAATTTTAGATGGTACCCAGAGGCCATACATAAAATACTAGCTGGCTAGGTAGAAATCCTAGTATCACCAGGCCAGCCATGGACAGCTTGAATAAATTCTCAGAAAGTTGACAGAACCAAACCCAATTATCATGTGCTTAAAAGGAATACTATGAATACTTTGTTACTTCAAATAACAGATTGATTGCTTATAAAGTGTCATGCAAAACAGCAAGAACTTTCACACTCACCACATTCATTCAATTGTAAATTGTTTATTGGGCTTTTGTAGTATAAATAACCACAGCCCTGGCCAGTTAACCCTAGTTAATTTTATCTTAACCTTCTGAAATTTAATCTAACCAAAGAAGGACTTTGGTATTTCAATTGGCTGAAGGAACAAAAATCAGGGGGCAGTAGATAGGATTGCAAAACTCCCAGAGACCCCCATCAAGTTCTTTTTTCCGTAACGAGCAAACCCAAATCTCATCACTTTGAAGTTAGAAGAACCGAAATTATAGCAAGAGCTGTGTTGTCTTTGTTCTTTTTTTCAGATTCAAGGTTCTAGGAAGTAACATGATCGGAGGTTTGTGTTGTTAAGATGCCAATCCAAAAACAAAAATATTTAAGATACGCCACTTGCATTTTCACCTCCTTTTTTCTAGGACAAAATGATTTTTTTTGTGATCTCTATATTTAACTTTCATAACTTTATCTCACAGAAGGACCAACCATGTGGCTTTACCACTCTAGATTAGAATACCTCTAAGCTGAGTAGTTGACATGTGTGAGATCTATCATGGATGAAATATGACAATGGCATATGCCTAAGGGCTCGTTCGGCGCGCCGCTGGCCGGACCAGGTTTCAATCCTGGCCACAATACTCCAGTTTTCAATAGACTGCTCTGTTCCATCCGGAACGACCCCCAGAACAGCCCGTTCCGAAATAAAAGAACAGGGCCTAAAGCAATGTTCAAATAAAGGTAACACGTAGCCGATGATGTAGCTCCTAATCCTAAGGCAAAAGAATGACCAGTTCCTTACTGCACGCTATAGTACAAATGGTGATTGGGTGATCTTTCAATCAATCCTATAAAGCATGGACTTAGTTAGCCTTTTAACAGATATAATACATTTTCTACTCCTACTAGGCTACCATGCCACAAAACTGTCTGAACTACAGGCAATAGCTTTAGTCAGTAATGTACAGAAGCGCTGCAATTTTGCTCAGGGTCAGAAACATGCAGCAGCGAAGACAAACTTGAATCTAAGGAGGGGGAGGTTTTAGGGTAAAGTATTATTCCTTCTACAAGTATTATTCCTTCTACATTTTGAATCCCCAGAGAATTTCAATTTTCCAATGAAGAGATGTCATTCTTGCAGCAAAAACAGTACAATGATTCGAATAAATTTGTAAATAAAGATATTAGCGGGTACAGGTGCTCGTCATACATAATAATCATCGACCTCCTCCTGGTTGGTTTCTGGGCGATAAGCCCGATTGGTGCTAGTTAGTTGTGAAAGGAAAACGCGGGCTGATAAGCCCACGCTGTAACCAACCAGCGAACATGACAAATAATATGACAAACTCCCACCGGAGACGGCAAATTCATCCCTCCCTAACCACCCAATAATTGTGAACGAAAGTGCCGTCTACAATCCAATTAGACTCGCAAACACAGCAGGGAATCCGAATATATTCAAGGCAAATAATCGCGGTAGCGATTCCCCAATCCCCGCCCCCCCACCCTCCTTGAACTAGATCTCGCTGCCTGTAACCCTCTCCCGCAACGGCCCCGAATCCCACGGCCAACAAGCAGATCGAGAGCGCGAACCTGCGGTGAACTGGGCGCAGATCCCGGAGGCAGCGAGGAGAAACAGGGCGACCGGGGCCGGTCTGGATCCGCCCCTCATCTCCGCCCGTCACGTCCGGCCGGAGCGCGCCCTCCCTCGGCTCGCTGCGGTGGGGTGGTGGTGGTGGTGGTGCGCTTGCCTGCTTGGGCGCGGTGGTGCTGGCGCTTGGCGGCCTGGCGCTGCTGGTGCGGTGGTGGTGCGGTTGCCGTGCCTTTTGGCCTTGGCGTTTGTAGTAGTAGACCGTGGCGACGGGTCGGACCCGACGGGTTTGGTTCGCATCGAAGGCTTCGCTTGGCTGCTGGTGGATGGTCCTTTTCGGCGGCGTTGTGTCGCTGCTGGTGGGCCGCGGTGGAGATTCGGTGCGACCGATGACGCGTCTGAAGTTTCGTTGCGCGAAAGCGAAACAGCCTAAATCCACTTGTGACTTGTCCCAGCTTGTCGTAAAAAAAAACAACAGTGCACGCAAAAGAACGCATTGTTACGCTAGCTATGAGCCTACTAGGGAGGCCGCGCCCGTAGGCCAGGCACACTTGGCAGCGTGTGACAGAAATGCTTTGTTGTATGTCCAAGGAAAAAATATAGCTATGTACCATTTGTAGTTGAAGAACGTCATGTTAGCGTATTTGAGAACAGAAAAGAAGTTCATCTTAACGTATTGGAGAACAAAAAAAGAAGTTCTGTGTAAAGAACAACTACAAATGTCGGGACATATGTGATACACTCAATTCATGTGATTTTCAAATATAACGATCCCATTAAGGGGATGGAAATAATTGGCATCAAAGCAAATCAATCCAAGAACATTAGACATGCGGCAAAAGCAATTTCACATGATAAACATAAGCAGCCCTAAACTCATTATGCGATGCTGCTCGTCGAAAGCTCAAAGCAGGTGCACATGGATTCATAACTGACCAACACCTATGCATAGTACGACATTGTGGCTCCAGTCATAGTGGCAACTAATATGACAGGCCTGAATAATGTAAGCGGAGCAAACATTAGCTAACCTAGAAGCTAATAGACTAAGCATTGATTGGTGTGGTTTGACCATGCACGAGAATGGTAGTCTTGCAGTTTGTCGACAGTAGTGTAGGTTGCTTATCCAATTGGTGGTTCAAGCAAATCTCCATCTGTAATGGAATAATAAATCCAAAGGTGAAATATTTAGATATTAAGCACAGAAAGGACCGCGTGCAAATCAGTTTGTGGAAAACGTGCACATATATTAGTTGCGAAATTGGAAATGTGAGCAGCAGAGAATAAAGTTATCAAAGGTGGAAAAAACACTATAAATTGACCTTTACATTAGTAAACTAACCTTATCTCTTGATCAGAGTGCAATATGCAAGCTCATATGAGTGGCCTATGGCAAATGAGGCTGCAAGAAACAGACCATTGTTATCTCCTACAACTAAAAAGAATAAAGTGTGGATATCGTTTTGGTGCGACAATTGTCTTGGTTCGTCCGTCTGCCACCCCATGCGATCGATCCCACCTCCCACGCTGTCCAATGGGCGAGCGAGAAAAGGAAAGGAGCGAGCGAGAAAAGGAAAGCCCGCGATTTGTCTCCTTGATTGAATATTGCATGTTTGCAAAATAGGAAGTAGAAAATTATTGTGCTATCCATATACACATTGCATGTTTACATGCACCAGCATACATGGCAACGAGCAAAAGGAAAGAGAATTAACACAGAAGGTAAAAAAATTAAGACAAAAGGAAAGAGAGACTGCTATCAATCCTCTGCTATAAATCTTGTGGCCTCGCCATAGCGCCCACCCTCGCCAGCTTAGCTCGCCCTCACTCGCACCGGCCTCCACCCTCCCTCGCCCATGCTCTGACTTGTACATTTTGATTAATTGGACATTATCTTTCCACGATTTATTGACGAATATTTAAACAAGATGCTTATAGATTAGCCAAACAAGCTTGACAATTTGCTTCTCAATCTTGTACTTCTACCTACAGAACAATTTTTTATCCAACCACATACATTCTCACTCCATTCTTTATCAATCACATTCCTTCATGC
This sequence comes from Miscanthus lutarioriparius, assembly GCA_904845875.1. NCBI lineage: Eukaryota > Viridiplantae > Streptophyta > Magnoliopsida > Poales > Poaceae > Miscanthus > Miscanthus lutarioriparius. The sequence goes on along the minus strand of CAJGYO010000016.1, from coordinate 26,799,308 downwards.
CTTGGTTCTCATGTAGACATGTCCCAAGAATCTGATATGTGTCATGATTTCAGAATTACATGCTATTCCCAGGGCTGGATAATGAGCAGATGGTTTCTTTGTGCCCAAACTACTTGCACGGATTAGTGAGGTCCTGGGATTATGCAACAGGGAGGTTGTATAGTTTGGAGAGGATGGTTTAGAAGCAGAGCTTGTGTGAAATCGAGCATGGAATGATGCTTATATGGTGTTGAAAACTTTAGACATTTAGAGGTTGGCTAGAACTGGATGGTGCTTGAAAGATAGTAAAGCTGACGGCCATCGCGCCTCAATGAAGAGTTGACGATTGACTTTGTGAATCAAATTTAAAAACCTTTGTGTTATAAGGGGGTAAAACTTGAATTTGTGGTTTCTGAGCAGATAATTTCTCCTTGTGAAAGTATTTCTAACTAATTTAGAGTGGACCAATGAATCTACGAAAAATTACTTTCTCAATTCCAACTTATATGACGCTTTGACTTTTCTAGATACATAATTTTTTTTATATGCTTAGATATACATAATTAAAACAATATATCTAGAAAAACCAAAATATCCTATAATTTTGAACTAAGAGAGAAAATTCAAATTATTATTTTATAGTGAATTAGCTTGTACCTAGACATAATGCATGAAAATGATATATTTTGAAGTTTACCTTGGACATCATCATCTTAAAAAATCAGGAAGAATCAAATGTGCAATTATGATAGTACAATTATGATAAGCTCTAATTTACTTTTATCCGTCGCTTGCAATAATAATACATATGATTTAACCATTTCTATATATTGTTGATGGTAAATCTTGCCATAGACACTCAAGTGGATACCTTATTCTACAGTATATATCCACGTAAAATAGTCCTAAAGCCACACATATTTATACGGTGAGTATAACATACTTAAGGTATTATAAGAGATTTTTCAAGACACGCAGTATTACCTATGTGACAGGAATTAATATTTATATATATACTCGAACTTGTGTACAGGATGGTATGAAGATACGGCAGAACTTATTCGTGGATTTATTGACGTACGAAAGAAATAGATATCGGAGATTTCTTTCTGCCGATATAAAACATTATCTTAGTCGCATCACGGAAAAGTCTATACAGTAGAGTTTGTGAGCTTGCGACGCCGCGCTTCGTGACTGTGTTAATTTCACGAACTTTGCCTTTTAGATTAAATATCACTTTAATGTCGGTATTTAATTTTATAGTATTGTTATCTTATCGTGCGATCCATGTATTTTTAGTATAAAAGTTTAGCTGTCCCATAGCAACGCACGGGCACACTACCTTAATGCATATTTGTTAGCTATCAAACTCATACAGTTTATTCAAACATACGGTGTGTCCTATGGCCATTTAAATAAACCATTTTCGTTCAATACTGTTGATCAGCATATAGTTTAATTTCAGATAAGCATGACCACTAGCGGCTCAGCAAAACTGCTTTAGTTTGTTTTAGTTCTTAAGACAATTTAATTTTCAATTCTGGATATTTTATTATTATTTTCTAACTTGTTGGAGCTATAGACCTTGCTGATATAATTTGTCTATTGCATATGAAACTTGGTGGATGTAATTTGTAATCTATTTATTTAGCCATTGTTATGAGTAGGGGTGAAAACGGTACGAATATTTTTCGACCGTATCCGAGACCGAATCCGTTTAGAGGGTTTAGATCTATCCGTATCCGAGTCCGGATATTCAACATTGGTAATTATTGGTGCACAAAAGAAATGGATATCAGAGATTTCTTCCGACCAATATAAAACATTATCTTAGCCACATCACGAAAAAGATCTATAAGTAGAGTTTATGAGCCTGCGACGCCGCGCTCTCCGTGACTTGTGTTAATTTCACACACTTTGTTTTTAGATTAAATGTCACTTTAACATTGATATTTAATTTTTATAGTATTGTTATTTTATCGTGCGATCCGTGTGTTTTTAATATAAAATGTTAGCTATTCTGTAGCAACGCACGGGCACGCTACCTAGTTATTAAAAAGATAGGAGCTAAGCATAGCCACATACTTGGATGGGCAGGGAGCGAGGGCACACAGAGGCACTGTGAAAGGTCCTAAATGGTTAGAGGGGGATGAATAGCCTACAAAAATTTCTACAAATACACTATAGCAAGAGGTTAGTATACTAAATAGCGAAATGCAATTTTGCTGTAGCTCTACGAGGGTTATAAGCCACCTATTCAACAATTCTAGTTGCTATGATCACTAGACATAAATAATGGCTATGCCACTACTCACTAAGAGCTCTCAACAAGTTTACACTAAAGAGCTCCTCTAGGTGATACTAAGCTAGCAAGCAAGACACTCTCAAAACTAATTATACTAAAGAGTTTGACAACTAATTTGCAAGGAATGTAAAAGAGTGAGTATGATGATTATACCGCTGCATCGAGAAATGAACAAATTACAAGATGAAGACAATCCAATCACTGGAAAAATTTAAATCACACAAGAGACACAAGATTTTTCTCCCGAGGTTCACGTGCTTACCGGCACGCTAGTCCCCGTCGTGTTGACCAACACTCGGTGGTTCAGCGGCTAAGATGTGTTGCACAAACCTCGTCCACATAATTGGACACCGCAAGAACCTACCCACAAGTGATGTAGCTCAATGACACGAGCAATTTACTAGAGTTGCATTTGACGCTCCGTCGGGGAAGGCACAAGACCCCTCACAAGTAACCGATCGAGGTCGGTGACAATCACCAACTCCGCTCAACGATCCTCCCATCATTAGGCCATATAGGTGTCGGCAAACATCAAGAGTAACAAGCTCACAACCAGCCCAAATCACCCAACTAGTGCCACAAGATGATGCAACTCAATGCAATGCACTAGAGGCTCTCTAATCTCACTTAAGATAATGAAATCAAGTGAACAAGTGAGTGGAGTGTGTTGCTCAGCTTTCAAAGGATGTGCACAAGTGTATGAGGTGCCAAGAGAGTAGCCAAGGCCGGCCACACCCTCTATTTATAGCCACACAAGCAAATAGAGCCGTTACCTCTTTGAAGCTGTTTCTACGAGGGCACCGGACAGGGCAGTGCGGTCATCGGACGGCGACGGTGCCCCCAACGGTCGAATTCCAACGGTCGACCAACGGCAAGTTGGTCACCGGACAGGGTGATGGTGGCACCGGACAGGGTGTGGCGATGCCACCCTAGCCGAGCTCCCGAAAACCCTACTCTCTGGATAATTAGGGCGGTGCACCGCCACCCCACGGCGGTGACCAGGGCGGTGCCCTTTCGGCCCTAACTCCAGCAAGTCCTAATCTCGGTTAAAAAGCGACGATGGCACTGGACAGCCACCGACGGTGCACCATCACGCACATGGCGGTGCACATCGCCGTGTTCGGTGACCACCTCAAAGCTGCTGCTCTCGGCCATGTTTAGGCGGGCACCGGACAGGCCTAGGCGGTGCACCGCCTCACCCATGGCGGTGACCACTCCGAGGCAAAAACCTCCGTTAGCTGCGTTTTCGATTCTCGATTCGATCCACAAGCAGTCTAGCACTACTTTGCAAGTGATGCTAACTCTCAAAGTGTTTTCTCAAAACATGTTAGAGCCAAGTTAGCATTACTCAAAACATTTTTTATAAATATTTTCGCTTGCTCTCCGATGTGCACTAGGCCTAAATGCAATATATGAAGTCCAACACCTAGTGGCACTAAATGACCGAATTGTCTAGTTAAGAACCCCTCTTAATAGTACGGTCATCTACTCTAAATGTGATCACACTCTCTAGTGTCTTGATCACCAAAACAAAACCCCTATTTATACCTTTGCCTTGATCTCCATAGGGTTTTGTTTTTCTTTTTCTTCTTTTTCAAGTTGAGCACTTAACCATCATCACATGTGGCCACCTCATCATTTCATGTGATCAGCATCACCATTTGAGTGCCACCATGCTCCTCACTTGGATTGCACCAACCTAGCTTATATCACAACTCATGATAAAGGTTAATGCTAGGTTTCATCAATTATCCAAAACCAAACTAGGGCTTTCACACTGCGATATCACTGGTCAACAGAATAGGAAGTGCCTCAGCTCCCTAGATGATGGCTCCCTACAGATATAAACTATAGCATAAATAAATGCTGCATAATAAAAACATGTGTATTATTGATAGGAAGTACCCTACAGATATAACACGGGACATTATTGTATGTGAAGGGAAATTTGAATATGGGGATGTAGCACTTGCAGTATGGGCATCTTGAAAAACTGAGGCGGCAAAATAGGAACATGCAAAAACTATTTGAAGCAACATCGAGACCAAAATTAGATTCTTGAGTTAACTTCTCTATATAAAATCTGCAGAACCATGGAGTAGCTGCCATAGTATTCAGATAACATATCAAAATCCATCAGTGTAACGTCTTTAGTCCTCTGCTCTTAATATTAACCCATCACTCTTTCGTCCTAATCTCTTATTATTAAGTTATGAACTGAAAACACACGAGAAAGATGGTTCAATATATTTTGTGTTAACCTAGGATGCAATAAAAGTTGTCATAATAACCCGACAACATTGGAAAGCCATGATCACTCCGTTGTCTAACATTGGAAAGCCATGATCACTCCATTGTCTTCACTCCTCTGTTCCTATTTTTGGTCTTTGCACATACATGAGAAAGATCGTTCCAATATATGTTTTCACATAGGAATGGTAGTTGGTAAGAAAGATGAGACATAAACAGAGCACCACACACATGCAGGTTTGTCAGGTATCAAGTGATACTGTTAAGCAAACTATCAAATGACATCATGATCAGAGAGATCATAAAAGTCATTTTATCGCTCTCAGAAAATGTATTCATGGAAGAAGGCGAAGCAGCATAAATGCATAAGCTGTCAGGAAATAACATGCTTCAGAACTGCAGATCATCAAACAAATAACATAAGCCGTGCTAGGTGAGGAGAGGAGGGACATAATATTATAAGCTGTGCCTTGTGATCTGGTGTGTTTTATCTTAAGCCATATAATAGATACGAATATTTGCTTTCCCTTGTCTTCAAAGTCATCTCTACATGGCCTGGGCAACATTAGGAGTCAGAGAGTAATATGAATATACACATGGCTGAAACCAGTTTGAAGAGTGGCATAGGGATGGAAGACCAAGATACCAAGGGCAATATATGTATATCAGCAATCTGTATTTTTGGTCTAACAATAAACTATCAAATCTTATTAGTCATATTATGCTATATCTGCTAACAAATTAGTTACTTTAGGTCTAAAAAACTATCAAATTGTCTTTGTTTCTTCCTTTTATTTATTTATTTTGTAACATGCTCCTTTGCCTAGACTAATACAGAGCATGAATAAATTTATTTTTTGTGACAGTTATGGCTATCAGCCTATGAGGACCAAACAACATAAAGAAATGAAACATGTAAATTAGTGAGTAGAGAAGTGCATAATTTTACTTATGGAAGGATATTTCAAATGATGGGGTGGGTGTAGCTGTAGATTAGCATGGAGTGTTACCTAGAAGTAGCAGCACAACATGGACACCTTGTTGCTGGATTGCTGTTCTTTCCCACCAAGCACAGCGTCAACAGGAAGCAGCGCCTTCATCCTCAAGCACCGCAAAACATTTGCATCCTCCTTCTATTTGGAGGCTTTTACATGTATGCCATTAAGAAAGTTTGTAATTACATAGAAGCTATTAAAAAAGGTGACCGCACACAGGTGCCACTGCTCTAAACTTCTTTGCCTTACAAGCCATTCCGTCCTTGTTCTGTTTGTTTTTCGCCGTTTGGTGTGGGACCGGCCAGTGAAATTGTCCACGTTGCCCTTACGCACAAAAACACTCCCTCTCCTTCCTCCGCCCACAAAAACATTCCTCCCCCTCGGACTGCTACTGCCGCTGCCTCCTCCCCCCTTTTCCGCCTGCCTTCGCTCTCCCCTCTTTCCGCCCCAAATCCGGTCAGCTTCGGCGCTCCGCTGCCTTATCCTATTCGCACCTCCTTCAACCACCGACGCCGACGGCCGTTGCATCCGCATCCCCATGCCCGACGGCCTCGGCGACTCGGTGGTCCACGCCCGACGGCTCCGCGTGGCGGCCCTGCAACTAGCGGCTTCCGAGCGCGAGCACGGCAGCGACCCCGCAGCCCCGCGCGGCATCCCCGCACCCGACACCGCAGCTCTCGCCCCCGACAGCTTGCCCCTCGGTGACCTCGGCGCCCCAGGCGGGCGGCGCCGGACGCCTAACGAGGGCAATCCAATCTCGCCGCCGTGTCTTTGGGCCCACGGAGCAAAGGCGGAGCCGATGGAAGCTACGTTTTTTTAGCTCCCACCCTCTCTCTCCTCTTCTCTTAGCGGATATTCCGCGACTCCAAGCGTGAAGCCATTTGCCTTGTGCCGGTCCGCTCGTCACCGTCCCCCGCCGTGCGTGCAGGTTCATTGTGTCCAGGAGAACATATCTCCCCATCGCTCGTCTTCCTTCGCCGCTTCCCCATGAATCTCACCGCCCGGCTTTCGGTCTTCACTTCCCCAGTCCGTCCTAGTGGTCATGGACCCATCTCTCTCCTCGCCCTCCTCGCCTCTCCGGCTCTCCGGAACCCCCGTTGGCCCGAGCTCAAGCCCTAGGCCCGTACCCCGAGGCGCACCCTCGTGGCGGCCGGCCCCGGCCGCCAGCCCACCACCACCTCCCTCCGCGCCATCTCGTGCGCGTCGAGCTCCGCAGCGGCGCCGTCAGGTGGGGGGAGGCGCCCGTGCTGCCCTCCGTCACCGCCGAGGACCTGCAGTCATCAAGGGTAACATGGACAATTTCACTGGCCGGTCCCACACCAAACGGCGAAAAACAAACATAACAAGGACGGAATGGCTTGTAAGGCAAAGAAGTTTAGAGCAGTGGCACATGTGTGCGGTCACCTTTTTTAATGGCTTATGTGTAATTACAAACTTTCTTAATGGCATACATGTAAAAGCCTCTTCTATTTGAAGCACCTGCTCCTGATTTCCCAAGCCATCTCCTCCTCTAACTCTCCCAAATCAGAGCAAGTATAATACACAGCACCTGCACTCCTGCCTCTGATTTTTGCAAGCAAGCAAACACATCAGCCTTCTTCTTCTTCCCCAAAATTTCTCCTTTCTCTAATGAAGGTCGTGCACCTGCGTAGCCCAACAAATATAAGAGGATTGGTGGGGGAAAGGGAGCCTACCGATTTGATGGATGAGCTCACCACATTTCGATGGCCCCCATGCCGAGGAAGGTCGGCAGCATCAGGCCTTAAGTCCACCACCATGCCCTCATGGAGGAGATCGATCGAGCACATATGTCTGTGTGGCGCCTCAGGATGTGAGTGCCTTCAGTAGTTTGTCATCTTGCATGGACGCTATTGCTCCTCGAGCATCTGGTGCAGCGCGAGGGGCAGGAGGCAAGAGACGTGGAGAAGGCGCAGTGACGCCACCATCGCTGCCTGTCCGCGCTGGCAGCCGCGAGGAAGGCCAGCCGCCGCATCAATGCACACAGCCGCCGACAGGGCCGACCACCACATCCGCGGGCACTGGCGTGGGGCGAGAGGAAGAGGTGACCCAACGACCCACGCGCATGGCCAATGGCAGGGCCGAGCATCAAATCAGCGAGGAAGGGGATGACGGTCCCACGCTGGTGGGGAAGAGCTATGGTGTCGGGCTGTTAGGATCGATGATTACCTCTCTGTGTGTAATCCGTAGATCCGGGGAAGACCTTATCCTTGTCTTCTCCATAGATGTACCACAGCGGGTAGACGCTGGTGCCGGGGTAGCTCCGGCTCGGTGGAGTCCGTAGTGGTACTGCAGTGGTCCGGTGGTGACCTACAGGGGGCGACAATGTCGTCGGTGGGCACATCCCGTCGCTGGCAGCACTTCTTTAGGATCGGATTAGGGTTTTCTGTGGGTGGGATCGTGGCTCCAGTGAACCTCGTCCTCCGAGCCTAGATCCCCACCTTACCTTTTATACGTGTTGTGCGACAGGGGCCCACCAACCGTATTAGGGTTGGGCTTCCCCGATCAGGGAGCAGAGACAAGAGCCCAATAGGCCGTTGGGCCTATTGGTGGAGATCAACTAACATTCTCCCCCTTGATCTCATTCCATCTTTCAATTTCATATCATTTACTTTTGTTCATTCCATTACAGATTAGTGCATATAGCATGTCTCATCGTCACGGTCCATTGCCGATAGACTTAACAGCTACAACACACTACTCTGTTCTGAAATAGATACTTATCTTTGAGCCTTCTTTTGTCCATAAATTTTAGGCTTTCCCTTAAACCCATGCTAGCTACATGTTCTCTGAACATGTTGGGTGGTAAGCCTTTTGTAAGCGGATCCGCGAGCATTCTTTCTGTACTTATATGCTCAAGACTTATGACTTGATCCTAGACTTTATCTTTCACAACATAATACTCTATGTCAATGTGTTTGGCAGCACCACCTGACTTATGTTGTGAGCATATTGTACTGCCAGATTATAATCGCAGTATAACTTAAGTGGTCTATAGATATCGTCAACCACCTTCAAATCAGGTATGAACTTCTTTAGTCAGTTCACCTGCCCGTTGCCTCATAACACGCTACAAACCGTCATACATTATGGACGATGTAGTGACAGTTTGCTTTGAGCTTTTCCATGAAATAGCTCCCCTTTGCGAGATGATAGAAAATCCATGTCTGGATATGTATTCACTCTCGCATAATCAGAATCTGAATAACCCATTATGTGGAATGAATCAGATCTTCTATATGTCATCATGAGGCCTTTCGTTCCTTGCAAATAATGCAAGACTTTCTTTACTAATTTCAGTGTTCTATTCTAGAATTGCTCTAGAATCTGCCAAGTAAAACCCGGTAACAAATGCCAAGTCAGGGTGCGTACATACTTGAGCATGTTCCAAGCTTCCAACAACTGAAGCATATGGAACCACTTTCACTTTATCAATTGAGCTCATATTGGTTCCTGGGGCATTGAAAATCCCCATATATGTCGCCCTTGACTATAGGAGCAGGTGAGGGACTACATTTGTGCATATTGAATTTCTTTAAGATCTTTTCCATGTATGCCTTTTGTGACAGTCCTTATACCCTTTTTCTTCTATCTCGGTGAATCTTGATCCCTAGAACGAATGAGGCTTTGCCAAGATCTTTCATATCAAATTTCTTTGTCTCCTAGTAGACTGACATCACTACTAGCAAGTAAGATATCATCTACATACAGGACAAGGAAGATAAACTTCCCATTCTTAAACTTTGTATTGACACAATTGTCCTCTATATTCTCTTTACTTTGTATAGACACAATTGTCCTCTACATTCTCTTTAAAACCCAAAATTCTTTATTGTCTGATCAAACTTCAAGTATCACTGTCTTGAAGCTTGTTTTAATCCATAAATGGATTTCTTTAGGCAGCATCACATTCGTTCTTTTCCTTCAATGACAAAACCTTTCGGTTGTGCCATGTAAACATTTCTCTCCAAGTCTCCGTTGAGAAATGTCGTCTTTACATCCATTTGATGTAATTCTCAATCGTAATGTGCCACTAATGCCATTATGATTCTGAAGGAAACTTTACATGAGACTAGAGAAAAGGTCTCATTGTAATCAATCCCTTCTCTTTGCATATAACCTTTTGCCACAAGTCGCGCTTTATATTTCTCTATATTCCCTTGAGAGCCAAGTTTTGTTCTGTAGACCCATTTACAGCCTACTATTTTGGCTCTTTTAGGAATTATTTCCAAGTCCCAAACTTTATTGGCATTCATTGATTTCATTTCATCTTCCATGGCCTCAAGCCACTTTGATGAATGATCACTTCTCATGGCTTCTTCAAATGAGGTGGGATCATCCTCCATTTGAAATTTCTCAGTGTTGTAGACTTCATAATCAACAGGAATAACTGATTTTCTAACTCTTTGAGACCTTCTAGGGGCCTCCACTTTTGGCACATCTTCTGTTTGAGGCTGTTGTTGCTCCCCCTCATATGTGGAAATAGGTTCTATAGAATCCTGAAGAACAGGTTCCTCATCGTCATTCATTGTTGCCACAGGTGGGATAACAACAGGTGCTGACATCATAGTCTCTTGCACTATAGGTGCAGCGACTACAGGTAGTGAGAAAATTGGCTCATGAATCATTAGAGTGGGCGCATACACCCGCTTCACTTCAAGGTCAATTTCTCGAGCTAGCATGCTCCCCCTCATCAATTCATCCTCTAGGAAGACAGCGTGTCTCGTTTCCATAAACTTTGTCAATCCCTCTGGACAGTAGAAACGAAAACCTTTTGACTTTTTTGGGTAGCCAAAGAAATGACACCTTACTGTTTTAGGATCTAACTTCCCAATATTTGAGTTAAATACTTTAGCCTCAGCAGGGCTCCCCCACACACACGCAAGTGGTTTAGTGAGGGTACTCTTTCTGTCCACAACCCATACGGTGTTTTGGGCACCGACTTTCTTGATACTCTATTGAGAATATGAATGGTGGTTTTTAATGCCTCCATCCACATGCTCAACTGTAAGGTGGAGTAACTTATCATACTGCCCACCATATCCATCAGGGTGCGATTGATTCTTTTATCTACTCTATTCTGCTGAGGTTCGCCCGGTGTAGAATACTAGGCTACTATGCCATTCTTTTAGGGTATGCCGACCGTAGTACTCCCCCACGGTCAGACCTGACTATCTTAATCTTTAATATCTTAAATTTATCCAATACATCTTTTCTTTCTTTGATTGGATAAATATAGCCATAATGGGAGTAATCATCTGTGAATGTTATGAACGGATCATAACCATCCACACTCTTTACAGGAAAGTTGACCACAGATGTCTGTGTGAATAATCTGTAAAATTCCCACGCTTCGTTTGTCATCTTTTTTAATCTTCTTTACATACTTTCCTTTTATGCATTCCCTGCATTGTTCTTAATCTGAGAGCTCTAATGGAGGAAGAATATCATTCTTAACTTGTCTTTCTATTCTCCCCCTCGAAATATGGCCTAAACAACAGTGCCATAATTTCGACAACGCATCGTGAGCTCTCTTATGCCACTATTTCCGGAGTAACACTCTGTCACCAGCTGCTTTATCAGCTGGGTAGCATATGTCTTTGAAGAGCCAGTGTACTGACTCTTTATTCTATCGATGTACTCGGTGACCATGTCACATTCTGGGATTGAGCCCACAATTGCAGGTTCAATCATGTTCTTTATCATAGCCAAACATTTCTTGTTGACAGTGACCCACTTCCTATGCTAAAAAATCATAGGACATCTTTTGGGATTCAAAATCCCTTTCTTTAGTTGCCCAAGTGGCATCATTCTCTTTTATCTCCCTCATTGGTACCACAAACTCAGTGAAACACGGTGAGGTGACTACCCAGTCCACCTTAGACAAGATGAAAACCAGGTCAAAACTTTTCTTAACATAAAATAACATCATTTGCATGCCTTGATTCCAACGTTGGTAAAAATCAAAACATACAATTATTCTTATACACTAATTCTACATCACCGTTGGACAGAAATAGAATTAATGCATAAATCTTTAACTTTCACAACTGTTCTTACACACTCACACTAATTCTACATCACCATTGGGCAGAAGTAGAATTAATGCATAAATCATTAAAATTAACATCTGTTCTTATACACTAATTCTACATCACCGTTGGGTAGAAATAGAATTAATGCATAAATCATTAAAATTACGATATTATTATTAACAACGTTGGTCAGAAAATAACAACATCATAATCATGTCAAATCTCTTTTTCTCCAATTAAATACCACATTGGTTCAAAATAACTGAAGAATCAATATTTTCTTTAGCAGCAGAAAAAACCTCTTTTTCTCCAATAAAATACCACATTGGTTCAAAATAACTGGAGTATAGACAACTTTTCTTTGGCTGTGGAAAAACTCTCTTTTCCTTGAATTTTACCCACAGGGAAAATTGTATTTTCGATTTCCTTTAATCCATTAATCAATTTCCAGGAAATAAAGATTTACTAGAAAAACTTTTCTTTTCTCCAGTTAAATATCACGTCGATTCAAAATCACTGGAGAATATATTTTTTCTTTAGCAGCGGAAAATGTATACTCAATTTCTTGAATTTTACCCATAGGGAAAAAATACATTTTCTATTTTTCTTTTGAACCATTTATTCATTTTCCAGGAAATAAAATCTTTACTGGAAAATGAAGAAACAAAACAGATTCAAAACCTCATTGTTGAGCTGGAACTGATACAGTGGCCCGGCCCATCTCTCCGCGCGTGCGCAGGCCGCACCCAGGCCACAACCTGGGCCTGGGCCGGCAAAGTTGCGCTGTCGCGCGCGCCCGCCTGGGCCGGCGATGGCCCGATCTGATCTATGCCGTTGATTTCGATCCGATGGTTGGGTGCTCGTTTCGGGCGGTATAAAAACCCGCCGACACCACAGCCGGTGCGAACCCTAGCTCAGTCTCTCCGCTGCTCTCTCTCTTCGCCCTCTCTCTATTCCTTTCTCAGCCACAGCGCAACCGAGTGACCGAGAGCAAGACGGTGAGTGAGCGGGCGGTGGAGCGAGGCAGCCATGGCGCCGTCGCTGGCCCCCTCCCTGGCGCGCGTGCTCCCCGATGGGTGAGCACGCCGCCATCGAGCGGCCTGGCCATGGCACCCCCTTGGCCGAGCCCGGCGAAAAATCTTCCCCGGCTCGGTCTTCTTTTCCCGCGCGACGGCGATGTCGGCAGCGCGGTGCACGACGAGTTCGTTCTCTTCGCCTTTCCCCCTCTTTGATTTGGATCTGTTTTCCTCTTATCCGAACCATTGAGTGTTGGGGATTAGGGTTTAGATCTAGGATTAGGGTTCGATATCCGACCCTCCCCTTTTCCCCTTTCTCTGATTTGCTTTTGTGATCTTGCTTTTCTTTTTGGAGTTCATCCGAATGGATTTAGGGTTAGGATTCATGTGTCGACCTCTGTTCTTTTTCTCTTCTTTGGATTTCCTTTTTTTTCTTTGATTTCTTTTCCTTTTGGAGTTCATCCGAATCTCTTCCCTTCCCCTTCTTCCCCCTTCCCCTTCTTTTGGGATTAACCCGATTTGGGATGGGGTTACAAATTAGGGTTAGGGTTTCGGTTGAACCTTTTCTTTTGATTCGTCTGTCCTTGCTTTTCTTTCTTGGGTTAGGTCTTAGGGTTTGGCCAAATCCAAACCCACTCTTCTTCTTTCTCACGTGAGTTAGGGTTAGAGTTGGGAAGAACCCTCTTTCTTGTCAGATCCGAACTGGATTTGATCTTTTCTGTTCTTTGCCGTGCGCCGTCGAACAGTGTGGCTTCTTTCCCCACGCGGTGGCGGTGGTGACCGGGGTTCTAGTGATGTCCGCCACCCCCGGTCCCTTCACTTTTTCTTTTACCCGGTTAGGGTTAGGGTTACACAGAGGCAACCTAGCTCTGGTACCATTGTTAGGATCGATGATTACCTCTCTGTGTGTAATCCGTAGATCCGGGGAAGACCTCATCCTTGTCTTCTTTGTAGATGTACCACAGCGGGTAGACGCCGGTGCCGTGGTAGCTACGGCTCGGTGGAGTCCATAGTGGTACTGCAGTGGTCCGGTGGTGACCTGCAGGGGGCGACGATGTCATCGGTGGGCACATCCCGTCGCTGGCAGCACTTCTTTAGGATCAGATTAGGGTTTTCTGTGGGTGGGATCGCGGCTCTAGTGAACCTCGTCCTCCGAGCCTAGATCCCCACCTTACCTTTTATATGTGTTGTGCGACAGGGGCCCACCAATCGTATTAGGGTTGGGCTCCCCCGATCAGGGAGCAGAGATAAGGGCCCAATAGGCCGTTGGGCCTATTGGTGGAGATCAACTAACATGGGCCACACCGGCGTGGATCTAGGGCGAGGCGACGGAGGGAGCAAGGAAGAGGCGACAGAGCAAGCGACGAATGGCGGCTCTCGAGGTCGTCAATCTATTTATGACGAACTGATGATAAGAGGAAGAGGCAACAAAGATCTACCGGCGGCAGCATCTAGGCACGTTGCAGCCGGTGTGGAGAGGGGACATAGCGGAGGCGACGACGGCGAGGCACCCGGGAACGGCATCTGCGCGAGGAGTAGAGAGGAGGAGGAAGAGGAGGTGGTGAGGCGTTGCGGATTTTTTTTTGAGAAGCAAGAGCGGTCCCAATTAATCGCAGAGCACCAAACCTAGGCTAACACACGCACGCGGCAACACGAGATTGGCTAGCAGTAACTAAACAGTAACTAGAGGGCTCTCATCACGCGGAACCTATAGGCGCTATGGAGTTACTATACTATATGACCCATGAGTCTATAAAACGAACACTAGTAGAGAAATGGCTTTTGATCTACTTCGAAATTTGGCTTTAGATCCGGTATTTTTCGCGCCCGGGACTAGAGAGACCTTTAGTCCTAGTTTGTAGCTCCAACCGGGACTAAAGGTCCCTGCCCAACGGCTACTGTGGCAGGCTTTTGCTGCAGGGGACCTTTAGTCCCGGTTGGAGCTACCAACCGGGACTAAAGGTTAACTTTTACTCCCGGTTGGTCCCTCCAACCGGGAGTAAAAGTCTACTCCCGGCTGGAGGCTCCGTCTGGGACTAGAAAGGGACCTTAGTCCCGGTTTCTATCTCCAACTGGGACTAAAAGTCCCCTCCTATATACCCCTTCTTCCTCCCCGAGCATGAGCCACTTCGACCTCAGTGTTCTTACTTCATCGCCGGCCTCTCTTCTTCCTCATCGCCGGTAATCATAAGATTTTCTTTGATTCCTCCATCGATTCTTCGGTTGTAAAGGTTACCAACTTTATACTCTCATGTGTCATCAGCATTCCTCCATCGATTTTGTGGACTAGATATATGTGGTTTTTTATGGTGGATTTTTTTATTTGTAAGCCATTTAAGCTCAAAATCACTTTAAAGTTTGCATATTTGGATGAAGGAAGGTTAAAGTAGTTATTCAAAACTAGTATTCAGCTTTCATTTATAGCATGCATAGCACACTTCATGGTTTAGAGATATAGAGAATTTTAGAGTTTTTTTAATTTTATTTGTTTATAAAATGAGAAATTTATATTATATTAAAAATGAGTATAGAGAGTAGATGACAACTGCTTCCGAGTCCTCGGCCTCTCATCGGGTTCTAAAGCGACTGAGGCCGGACCTCCCTCTCATTGCACGCGGCAAGTGTGAGGAGAAGATTATGATGGAGTACCGGGTGAGGAAGGAGTGTCCCAACAAGGGTCATATCTTCTACAAGTGTCCGGATCGCAATGTGAGTTATTTTGTCGCATTTGATGATTATGGTTAATTTATACTTATTTTCATGATGATTGTGATTAAAGTTCTAATTTTTTGTTTTAATTTCAGTGGGATGGCACTAGATGTTCAGGCTGGTACTGGGAGGAAGAGTATGTTGAACACGAGCAAAACTCACTTGCACAGGCGGCTACGGTGGCTGATGAGGCAGTGATCCTACGGAAGAAGCCCATAGATGTTGAACAAACGCATGATCTGTCTGTTTTAGTTGGGATTGGTCGTGAAATCCTTATGCTGCTGAAGTGCATTTTAGCTTTAGTTTTTTAGTGGTAGTTGGGATTGTCTACATTGTAGCAAGACTTTCATAAATTAATACCTTGTGTGGTGGCATGCATATTGTATAATTAACTAATTATGTTCTAGGTTTTAATATGGTATGTATGTCATGTAATGCAGATGAGCCGGCATTGGATGTACAATGCTGATCGCCGCTCCCAAGAGTTCATTGAGGGCGTGCATTCTTTCTTACGTGTGGCCGAGGCAAACAAACGCGATGGTTTCATGTGCTGCCCATGTGCCATATGTAAGAATTTGAAGGAATATGCTAGCTCAAGGAGTCTTTATTCACACTTATTGAAGTCGGGTTTCATGCCAAACTATATTTGTTGGACGAAGCATGGATAAACCGGGGTTGTAATGGAAGAAGGTGAAGAAGAACAATGGGACGATGATGACATAATTGCTGAATATGGTGCCTTCAATGATACTGCAATGGGGGGAGCTGAAGAAGAGGTAGGGGCAGAAGATGAGCCCACTGATGATCTTGGTCAGGCCATTCATGACGCACAAAGAGAATGCAAAAGTGAAAAGGAGAAGATCAAGTTCAAACGCATGCTAGAGGATCATAAGAAATTGCTATACCCAACTTGTGATGCGGGGCAGAAAAAGTTGGGTACCACACTGAAATTGCTGCAATGGAAGGCAAAGAATGGTGTATCTAACAAGGGATTTGGGGAGTTACTGAAAATCCAAAAGAAAATGCTTCCGAAGGATAACGAATTGCCCACCACTATGTACGAAGCAAAACAGGTAGTCTGCCCTTTGGGATTAGAAATCCAAAAGATACATGCATGTCCTAATGACTGCATCCTCTACCATGGCGAGGAGTACGAGAAGTTAGATGCATGTCCGGTATGTCATGCATCGCGGTATAAGATCAGGCTAGATGACCCTGGTGATGTTGAGGGCGAACGTCCCATGAAGAAAATCCTTACCAAGATTATGTGGTATGCTCCTATAATACCACGCTTGAAACGTCTATTCAAAAACAAAGACCATGCAAAGTTGTTGCGATGGCACAAAGAAGACTGTAAGGTAGACAATATGTTGAGACACCCTGCTGATGGGTCCCAGTGGAGAGCAATCGATAGAGAATTCCTAGAGTTTGCAAATGACGCAAGAAACTTAAGGTTTGCTTTAAGTACGGATGGTATGAATCCTTTCGGGGAGTAGAGCAGTAGTCATAGCACCTGGCCTGTTAGTCTATGTATCTACAACCTTCCTCCCTAGTTATGCATGAAGCGTAAGTTTATTATGATGCCAGTGCTCATCCAAGGCCTAAGGCAACCTGGCAACGACATCGATGCGTACCTAAGGCCACTAGTTGAAGAACTTCTACTTTTGTGGAATAGACCAGGTGTACGTGTGTGGGATGAGCACAAATAGGAGCACTTTGACCTGCGAGCATTGTTGTTCGTAACAATCAATGATTGGCCTGCTCTAAGTAATCTTTCAGGACAATCAAACAAGGGATATATGCATGCATGCACTGTTTCGATGACATTAAAGGTATATTCTTGAAAAAATGTCGAAAGGTCGTGTACCTTGGCCATCGTCGATTTCTTCCTACGAATCACCCCCTAAGAAAGAAAGGCAAGCATTTTTAAGGTAAGACAGACCACCAGACCAAGCCGGACAACCAAACTGGTGAGGATATACTCAATATGGTCAAGGATGTGAAAGTAGTATTTGGAAAGGCACATGGCAGCGAACCTATTCCGAACGACGTCGACGGTCACGCACCCATGTGGAAGAAGAAGTCCATATTTTGGGAGCTACCCTATTGGCAAGTCCTAGAGGTCTGTAGCGCAATCGACTTGATGCACCTGACAAAGAATCTTTGTGTGAACCTGCTAGGCTTTATGGGTGTGTATGGGAAGCCTAAGGACACACTTGAAGCACGATAGAAACTGCGGTGTTTGAAAGAACGAGACAACCTGCATCCAGAGAAGACAGATGATGGACGCCATTACTTAAGTCCTGCCAGCTACACTCTTAGCAAAGAAGAGAAGGAAAGCATGTTTGAATGCCTAGCAAGCATCAAGGTACCATCTGGATTCTCCTTGAATATAAAGGGTATAATAAATGTGCCAGAGAAGAAATTCCTAAACTTAAAGTCCCATGACAGCCACGTGCTCATGACGCAATTGCTTCCAGTTGTATTAAGAGGAATTCTACCTCCAAATGTACGTCTAGCCACCGTGAAGCTATGTGCATTCCTCAGTACAATTTCTTAGAAGGCAATCGATCCAATGGATCTAGCTAAACTACAGGATGATGTGGTTTAATGTCTTGTCAGCTTTGAGTTGGTGTTCCCTCCTTCCTTCTTTAATATCATGACACACCTCCTAGTTCACTTGGTCAAGGAGATTAGCATTCTCGGGCCTGTGTTCCTACACAACATGTTCCCCTTTGAGAGGTTCATGGGAGTCCTAAAGAAATATGTTCACAACCGTGCTCAGCCAGAAGGAAGCATCGCCAAGGGCTATGGAACAGAGGAGGTCATTGAGTTTTGTGTTGACTTTATTCCCGACCTTGACCCGATTGGTGTTCCTGAATCGTGACACGAGGGGAGACTAAGTGGAAAGGGGACACTAGGGAAGAAAACATATATTGGTACGTAGGACAATTATTTTAATAAAGCACACTACACAGTTCTACAAAACTCCTCCTTGGTGGATCCGTATATCGAGACACATAAAGAGTTGCTCCGATCCGAGTTTCCAGGGAAGTCTAAAGCTTGGATTACGCGTCAGCACATGGAAACTTTCAGCGACTGGTTGCGAAAAGAATGTCAGGGTGATGAGAGTATTGATGAGCAACTGTATTTGTTGGCTAGGCAGCCATCGTGGCATATCCTCACATACAAAGGGTACGAGATAAATGGGAATACATTTTACACAGTAGCCCAAGATAAAAGGAGCACCAACCAAAACAGTGGTGTCCGCATAGATGCCACCGACCCTAATGAAAATAAGCAAACATATTATGGCCGCATAGAGGAGATATGGGAACTAAACTATGCACCTACTTTTAAGGTACCTTTGTTCAAGTGCCAATGGGTAAAGGCGACTGGAGGCGGGGTAGCAGTCGACAACCAGTATGGAATGACAACCGTGGACCTCAACAATATTGGGTACAAAGACGAACCATTCGTACTTGCCAAGGATGTGAATCAGGTGTTCTATGTCAAGGACATGTCTACAAAACTGAAGAGAGGGAAAAACAACAATGACCCAATCAATGAGCCAAAGCGCCACATAGTTCTTTCAGGGAAAAGAAACATCGTCGGAATTGAAGACAAGTCAGACATATCAGAAGATTATGAAAAGGATGACCGAATTCCACCCTTCACAGTGAACAAAGACCCAAGCATTCAGCTAAATGATGAGGACACTCCATGGTTATGGCGCGGTCATAACCAAGGGATATACGTTAAGAAGAAGATCATTGTTGTTCCCGCTTAATATAGTGATGTATTAGACCTATTATGTAATAATTGTGACTTCAGATTTTTCTATCGTGTATTCATATTTTCTACGATTTAAATGAATTTTCTGCTTGATGGTGGATTTCCTGTGGAGAATGTGTGATGAAAAAACAAATGATCAACGTCAATAAGATGTGAAAACTAATTTCCTGTCGACAAGCAATAGTTTTAATGATTTTAATTAAGTAGTACATTTTTGCATGGTGAAAATTATGATTATTATTTACAAAATGTTAAATATTTATACGGTAAAACAAAAGAGTTTAGGTTACAGATTTTTCTTATGTACAATAATGCAAAACCAGGTCCAGTAATTCTTTTTGTAATTTTTTTGCTAATATTTTATTTACTAGGCAATTAACAACTCTCTGCATATTTATATAAAAGAAATATATAAAAAAGGAAAAACTTCTAGAAACTGGTGGGATGCCAAACTGCAGCCCACCTTTACTCCCGGGTGGATCAACCACCCGGGACTAAAGATGGGCTGTGTTTTCGCGGCCCACCAAAATTCCCTTTACTCCCGGGCCATGGCTGCACCCGGGAGTAAAGGTCAGACTTTTAGTTCCGGTTCTAACTATCACCCGGAACTAAAGGATCTTTAGTCCCGGTCTGTGGCTTCACTCGGGACTAAAGGCCCCCCTATATGCCGCCCCTCTCTTTCCCCCTCCATCATCTCTTGTTCTTCGCCGAGGGCCACCGCGCCGCCATTGCTCCTCATCGCCTCTAGCACCACCTCCACACACGTGCACCTCTCTCGCTGTCTCCGCCGGTGGCCTGGCTCATGCCTCTCCCGTCTGAGCACGACGCGTAGATCCAAATCCGCCACCGTCGTCCTCGCCCTCACCCAGATCTGATCTGGAACCGCCTTCATCGTCGTCATCACTGCCCCTAGGCAACCACCCTAGCCTCGCCTCGTCATGCGCGCACGCTGTCACCGGCCCCACGCCCACGCGCGCTTCTTCTCCGATCGACCAGCGCACGCCTTGCTCATCCTCATCCATCATTGCCGCAGCTCGTCCTCGCCGGAGTGCGCCTGAGCCTTCCCCGTGCTGCCGCACCTTCGAGGACGAGGAGCCCCGGAGCCTTCCCCGAGCTGCCTCACCGGAGCGCGCCTGAGCCTTCCCCGCGCTGCCTCACTGGAGTGCGCCCGAGCCTTCCCCGCGCTGAGCGGCCCTGGCCCGAGCGACGCCGCAGTGGAGGAGCCGCGCGCCCGAGCCGACGCACCGCTGAGGACGAGGAGCCCCGGAGCCATCAATTGGGTCTGTGTTTTGCTCGTTTTGATTTCTTGCGGCTTGACATCAATTGGGTCTGTGTTTGGAAGACGACGACTAGGGCTCATTTGATCTCTTTTGTATGTGCCTGTTGTATGTGCCTGTCAGTAGCATGAATCATGAATGAACGGTCAAACAAGGCAACCTA